>JAOXOE010000256.1:66427223-66455839 GCA_028565055.1 Phoeniculus purpureus | reverse complement strand
GTCCTATCATTGGGTGCCCCTGAGCAGAGCCTGGCTCCATCCTCCTGACACCTGCCCTTTCCATATTGATCAACATTCATGAGGTCACCCCTCAGTCTGCTTTTTTCCAAGCTCAAGAGACCCAGCTCCTCAGCCTTTCCTCATTAGAGAGATGCTCCACTCCATCATCTCCATGGCTCTGCACTGAACTCTCTCCAGCAGCATTGTGTCCTTCTGGAACTGAGGGGCCCAGAACTAGCCACAAGATTCCAGCTGTGGTCTCATCAGGGCAGAGTAGAGGGGGAGGAGAACCTTTCTCCATTTACTAACCACCTTCCTTCCGATAAACCCAGTCCCAGTGAGGTTTTTCTTGTAGTCAATCCCAGGAATTTGGCATGGAGGTGAAGCACTCAAGAGTGATTTCACACCACTGTTGGGAAGGCCACCCTCCTTTGTGGTCCCAGACAGATTACCCCCCACCTCAGCACTCCACAGCCGCCTGGGTTTGTACAGGTTCCCAGACACAAGCCCTGGCTCTGCCTGAGGTGCTCCTGGACCCAGCACACAGCCCACAAGCTCCCAAAGCCCCATGCAAAGCCAACCTTCTCAAGACCCTGTGTGAAGCCCAGCAGCTCTCAGGCCTAGGACAAGTGCAGAGGCAGCAGTGCTTCTCCTGAAAAGATCTGAATCCTACAGGATCTCCAAAGTCCTACTGGCATCTCTGCTCCCACTGATTTACACCTAATGCTCAGAGACTGCAGTTAGGTCCCACTATAAGGAGTCAATAAAGACCTTCTTCAGCCCCACCTGCTAGCAGTGGGCTCCCAGACCACTAGTTATAACACATCCCTGCTGTGCATGTGGAGCGGTGACCTACGGACGGCCCTGACCTGCCCACAGGGCTCTGCACTCAGACAGCGGAGGTGGCCAAGGACCTCCTAACCCTTACCAGCTGCTTCACACCCTGAGCCGCGGAGCGGGTGGCGTAGTAGTGCGCGATCAGTAGCATCGTCTCAAACTCCTCGTGCGCTGGTGTGTTTGCCCCGCTCAACTTCACTAGGTTGTCGCACTGAGGAGAAAAGGAGACCAGCTGAGGACGTGAGAGCACGAGGGCCCTCCTCACCCATGGCAGCCCAAGGGAAAGGTGAGAGAGAGAAGGATCTGAGTCTTAGTTCTGTCTCCCCTTCCAGGAGCCACCAGGCAGCGGTGGCCATGGTCTCCGCTCACCAGATGGAAGAGAACGTTGCGCAGGTCAGCCCAGCTGGAGTAGGCATCAGAACAGTTCATGCCCGACGCATTCACCATCTCCACAAAGAGACGCTTATAGATGTTGAAATTCTGCAAGAAAAGGAGAGAAACTCTGAGGGAGGCAAATGAGGAGTCAGCAAACGCCTGGAGCTCTGCTGCTGTGCCCTGCAGGCTGAGGAAGGGCGGCTCTGTGCACAGGCTCTGGAGCAGCGCTGCTCTCCACTCCTTACCTGAGGGTTGGCAGGTGCTCCGTGCTGGACGTACAGGCTCAGGGCTCTGTCCCACCTGCCCTCCCGAATGAGATGGGTTGCATAGAGAGCCACATACTTGTGCAGGACTTTGTAGTTCTGGAGAAGGCACAGGGAGCAGCAGCGTGAGACTCGTTAACACTTGTCACCCCACAGGGATGGTCTCAGGTGCTTGTACATCCGAGTCCCAACCGGTGAGGCCAGGTGATGGGACACTGTACATGGCAGGTGTTGGGTTGGATCTGGGCCCACCAGACACCTCTAACCCTGCCTGGTTGATGCTGCGCTGATCAGTGACTGATAAAACCTTGCCTAGCTGATGCCTGGCTGATGCTGTTCAGCTCTTCACCCTCTGCCCAAGGAGTGCTGCCAAACATCTACAGGACCCAGCACAGAACCACAGGTACTGACTGCAAACCAGCCCTCAGACTGATGACAGAGTGACCCAAACCATGGTGCAGTTGTCCATAAGTTGCAGGGCTGCTCCAGTCCTCTGTTCAGATGCCATCAGCTGCCGGGGACAGGGGGTGTCACTGGAGTGCTGCTCGCATGCGTGCTGACAACATGGGCCCTTTGCTGAGGGCTGGCTGCACTCACAGCGACCCAGCCACCCAAAGCCCTGCCTCATACAGGCGTAAACACAGGGATGAGATGAAGATGGTGTGAGATAGGCCACAGGAACAAGCGAACCAGCCCAGACCAGAGCCCAAGGGACACATCCTGAGCTTCCACACCCAGGTGTGGGTGCTGGTGGTGTGAGATGTGCCACGTGAAAAGCGAACCAGGACACAAGAGAGCAGACCACAGGGACACATCCTGAGCTTCCACAACCAGGTGTGGGTGCTGGTGGTGTGAGACAGGCCACGGGAACAAGCGAACCAGTCCAGTCCAGTCCAGAATCCCAGAGACACATCCTGAGCTTCCACACCTGGGTGTGGGTGCTAGTTCAGCACCAGGCCCAGGGGTCTGGGTTAGGATGAGCTCTGAGAGGTTGCCTGTTGTGATGACTGTCACTGTTCCCCTGAGCAATCACCACAGAGCAGCCGAATCAGAAGCCATGAACCCAGCTGGCCATGGCACAGACAGACGGACATCTCCTTGGGCTCAGCGTGGTGGTGTTCTGCTGGCTGACAGTAACTGGTGAAGCCTTTACCACTGCACTGAGCTGGATGTCATCCCTCACGGAAGAGGATCAGCACTGGTATGTACTGATAAACCAGAATGTCAGCACTGGAGCCTCCAGGGTAACAACCACAACAACGCCCACCTCAGTGGTTAGCAGCTGGTGTTTGAGCTGTGAGCTCTCCACCAGCTGCAGACCCCCTGCCCAAGGCTGTCCAGCTCTGCAGCAGCTCCTCTCTTCAAGAAAGCGACACCTGCCCCTGCTTTAGCTTCACTATCTGCAACCACTGAGTCAGAACTACTGAACACAGACCAACCCTCAGAGCTGACCGTGATAACCCAGAGCTTTCTCCTCCTGTCACGGCACTGGAACATCCCTGCGAAGCAGTTTCACTCTGCTTTTCTTCATGTATATGTCTCTGAGGAGGTAATTTTGCCAGCTCTAGGACATTACAAATTAAAACAAGTAGGATTTACTGTTGTGAGGAGGGAGTCTCATTTCTGCGGACACCAGGCTTCTGGAGAAGATGCAGAAAGAAGCCAGGTTCTTCTCCAGGTAGTTTCCATGGTACAAATTGCTTCCGGACCAAACACCTCATTGAACTGTTTCTAGTGCCCCACTGATCACCACATTTAACCCAAACACACTTCCAGGTTCCAACACTACCCTGACTGGCCAAGATTGGGACAGTGGAGCTGGTTTTGAGCTGCTGCAGTAATGTCCTTGCTCCCCACTGATGCGACTGCTCTGCCCTGCTGCAGAGAGCCAGGACCCCAGAGAGTCCTCAAGAACCACCCAGGCTCTCACCTGCTTTGCCGCCACTTCCAGGCACTTCTCCCACTGCTCCTGCTCCACGTACATGTCCAGCGCTGCCACAACATCTATTCCCACCAGCTGGGGATGGGAACAACCACAGAGTCACTGTGCAGGAAGGTCTCCTGCCAGCACCACAGCTGGCATCAGGCCTCCCGGGTCCTTCCTCCACACACACACGTGGTTTCCCTCCCCATCTGCGGTAGGGAGGCACAGACTGTCCCACACACGGCCTGCAGGACCCACGCTGCCTTGGCACATGCAGCCTCCTCACCTCCGGGCATATCCAGGCAAAAGCCCCATGAGAAAGACCCCACAGACCTGCACAGACCCTGACATCACTGCCAAACACGTACCGACTCCACTTTGCCTTGGTTCTTCAAGTGCTCCTTGTACCGCTGGTCCACGTATTCCTCTGACCTACAGGCAGGAAGGATCTTAACATGCAGAACCACCTCAGCCCAATGAGGAGAAGGAGGATCTACGGTCCTTCTACAAGGAGCTCAGCAGGACAGGGAAAGAAGGGGTCAAGGTAGCTCTCTGCAGCACAGCATCCGAGGAAAGGGATCACAGGACTCAGAGAGAAATGCAGGTGCAGGATTGTGCCAAGGGAAGGGGAGACAGGGAAGGGACCAATGGGAATAATGAAATTCCATGGGATGTGCAGCACTAGACAAGCATCAGGATGGGAAACGGTCTGGGGACAGTGGCTGTGGGGAATGTACTCTGCTGGGCAGGGCAAGGCCACTGTCAGTAGAACCCAGCAGGACAGCGCAGTGGGTGAGCGAGAGAGCAGGAAGAGTTCAGGACATACTTGGGGTCCAACTCTTTGGCCACACGCTTGGCTTTGCTCCACTCCTCCCCATCAATGAAGGCATCGATCGCTTCTCGGATGAGGTCCAAATTGAGGTAGAGTTCAGCTGCCTGCAGGGCCAGAGACACTGTCATGGGGGATGAAATCTCCTCACACCCTTCAGTCTGTGCTGGGGTTGGGGCTGTTGGGAATGACTAGGACACAGCAACAACAGAATGTCTCTTCCCAAAGGACAACTCCCCACACCCCCCTCTTCTGCATCCTACCTCCTCCCAAGGCCTGGCTCTCTCACACTGTGCCAGGGCTTGATCCCTGCCCCTCCTTCCTCCTCCTTGAAAACTCCCTTTGGGTTTGGCCATGCACCCACCACCCCAGGATGGGACTTGGCCTCTTTCTCCTGGCCTGACACTCTCCCATCCTACATGGGGAGCCAGCCCTCACCACACTGTGCTTCTTCATGGCCACCAGCTGAGGAGCCACAGTCCGCGTCACCTCCAGGCTCTGCGACTGACCCAGGAACTTAAAGGCCAATTCAGCAGCCTGTGGAGAAGAGCTCATCAGCAACACAAGTGACAGGAGCTGTCTGAAAGAAAGACAAAGCTGAGAAGAGCTTGGTCCCAGCCAGAAGACCTCATGAGAATCAGAAGCTGTTGAACTATGGGGGAAGGGGAGAAGAAACGCCAGCCCACCTCGGCAGCTCAGAACAGCAAAGCCCAGACACTTCCACACAAGCAAGAGGATCTGACAAGGGCACAGCTGTTGTTGAAGTGGGTTCAAGGACACAGGGAGGAGTGAAAAGTAGGGACATGACCACAATCCAAAGGCTGGTGGACACAGACCACGAGAAGAAGACAGGGTGTTCATCTAGCCAAGGACCAAGTCACAAAGCCCAGCTCTTCTGAGCAGAGAGAAGGGCAGGAAGGCACCGTCATGCTGTGGGAAGTGGTGATAGAGTAGAGGCCATTGGTGCCGGCCAAGCACCCAGCCCTCACAGCTCGGCAGGGCAGCCATGAAGGCTTCTAGACCCTGCAGTCACTGGAGCCTGCAGACCCCCTCTTGCGCCCTGTGAAACACCTCTGGGGTGCACTGCAGGCTGTGGGAGATACCCTGCACAGCAGAGCAGATGAAAGGGACCCCAGACTGTACCTTCAACAGGCACTTCTCCATCAGGACACTGTTGCTGGGATCCTGCACCTTCAGATAGCAGTCCACAGCCCTGGCGTGTTCCCCCGCCTGCTCCCACTCTTGCGCCTGCTCCAGCAGCCCCCTCACTCCTCTGCAGGGAGGAACACAGGCCATGAGCAGGAGTGGGATGCTGCCACAGGGATCTGTGTGCGAGGCACGAAGGGTGCAGAGCAGAGGAAAACCAGGGACCCCAGAGCGGGCTGAGGACTGCACATAGCCAGTGCTGAGGAGGGAACTGACAGGGAAATGCACTGGAGGTACAGGAGACCTCAGAGATCTGAGTGGCAAGATGACATCTATGAGATTTTGGATGAGAAAACTACGCTCAGAGTTGGGTCCTCAAGAAGGGTAAATCATCGGCATACAGGCTGAGGGGAGCTGCTACCTGTCTGTGCCCTGCAGCCTGACCACAGCACTCCTCACCTGGAGCCCTTGGTGGGAGCCTCCCTGCTGCACTCCTCCTGCAACTCCTCCAGCTGACCAGGTATGTACTCCTTGCAGACCCGCAGGGCCTCGCTCCACATGCCAGCCTCCTGCACAAGCATAGCCAGGAGAAGCTTTCATCAGCTCCCCAGGGTCCCCCATGCTCCTGGCATCCTGCCCAAGAAGCAACCACAGCAGGACCAGCCAGCTCTTTCCTCCCCCAAAACCAGCACCTACAGAAAGGGAAAGTGCTCACCTGTCCCTGCTGCCTTTAGGGAGTGGGCACCCACAGCCTCCAGACATCCACTGAGGACCACCCATGGTCCAGCAGGACTCTTTCTCCCCTAGCTGTGAGAGCCCTAACCTCTGCTGTGAAACCTCAACTCGTACAGCCTTCTCAGAGGAGGCCACAATGAAACTCTACCAGGAACCCCTGGAGTAAACAGTTTCTCTTTGGCTACTTAGCTGCCAGGGAGCTGGAAGGTGGATTTCATTCCTCCACACACACTGGGCTCCTGTCTGGTGCTGAAGGCACTGCTGCTGCTGCAGAACACACCCACCTTGTAGTACTTCACAGCCAGCTCTGGTCTCTGTGCCCGCAGGAGGAAGGCCTCTGCCCGCTGGAACTCCTTCTGCTCAAAGGCAAACTGTGCCTGTCCCACCAGCACGTCGGCTACGCTGTCTGGGTCGTGAGCCTCAGCCACACGCTGGGCAGCATCCCAGTCATGGTTGTGCACAAACCTGGGGGAACCAGCAGGAGATGGATCCAAGGGGATGGCCAGGAGCAGACCAGCACTGGAGAAGGCATCAGGCTGCCATCATACAGGGAGGGAAGGTGCCCAGCTGGGGAAGGACACTTACATCAGCACTGCCTCCTTGGGCTTCCCAGCTTTTATAAACTCTGCTTCAGCCTCTTCAAACTTGCCCTAGGAGAGAGGCAGAGATCTGCTTGCACATCCTCCTGCCCTGGCACTAGTGTACAACCTGCTCTGTCACCAGGAGGCAATGAGGATTTAGGAAACAAAGATGAGTGTGGAAGCTTGAAGCTGCCAGCAGGAGGTGAGCAGTGACTGTGAGCCATAAAGGTGTCTGTGCAGGTCAGCAGCGCCCAAGGACCATTGTTCCACCACTTGAGTGACCAGAGAACTCCCACCCACTCCAGGGAGCAGAATCACCTCATCCTCAAGGAACATGGCACACTTGAAGTGGATCTCCGGCATCTTCTGCTTCATAGCAAGGCGGGCCAGCTCAAAAGCAAATTCAAAGGCACTGCAATGAAAATGTGGTGAGAGTAGGACTGTGCTGAGGACAGACCTTCAGCAAGAGCAGACATCAGGCAGAGCACAAGACAGTGGGAGAGACAGGAACATAGGATAGCACCACCCATTCATCTTGCTCCTGACCAGAGACCCAGATCTTCTAGAGCCTGCTCCAAGGAAATTCAGATCCTTCACACCCGCTGTTAGTGCCAGAGGCTCTCAGTTTAACCCTGAAGGGAGGGCACAAACCTCCTCCAAGCCAAGCAGTGTGGGAGGGTGCCCAGTGATGGCAGCGCAGTCAGGTGGAGGGCTGGGGGTAGTGTGGGGCCAGAACACTTCAACATGCAGCTATTTCTGGCAACACAAGGATTGCTTCCTCCTGTGGATCTCACATGGACCCCTGGTGAAGCTACAGGACAAACTGCTTTTGAGTTGACAGCTGAGAGACTGACAAGCAAACAGGGAGCAGGATGTGTCGAGGAAGAAAAGTTCCCATGCGGTGGTTGTGTGGGAAGAGATGCTGTACCCCAGGACTACTGCCATCACCCGCTCATGGTCATCTTGGGGCATCTCCTTCTGCTCAGGTCAGGCAGACAGGAGAGGAGCGCTGGGCTGGCACCCTGCTCACCTGCTGTCTGCTGCGTGGTCAATGGCCATCTCCAGAAGTCCAAACTTACTGAGGAGCTTCACGGCTGCCTCTCCCCCCAGGCTCTTTGCCCACATATAGGCCACCTGCCTATAGGCGTTTGCTCCCCCGTGTGCCTTGGCCACCTGTCCCAGGAGAAAAAAACCCAAGAGCCCTTTTCATCTTCAGGCCGAGACAGGACTCCCCTCTCACTTGACTCTCGTCATTATGAGGGATGAAGTGAGCATGCCAAAACCAACTGTTGTCTCCTGAGAAGCCCTTCAGTAGCTACCACTGGACTGGGGAGAATGAGACAAAGGCTCACACGGCAGAGCAGAGGCTGTTGCCTCCTCTGCACTGCCCACACTGCTGTCAGCACAGGAGTGACCCAGCAGCATGTGTCCTCTTCCAGAGGAAGAGTTGCAGCAGGATTCTTACCCTGTAGGCTTCTTCCCACATGTCATTGGCTCGGTACATGTTCACCACGGCCTTCCAGTCCTTGGCCTCCAGGTAGTGGTACTCAGCCTCCTGCAGGTGTCCCTCTGCTTCCAGCTCCTGCAGGCAGAGGCTCTGGATAAAGATGTGTCCTCACCACACAGTCCTGCTTTCACCCCCTTGTGCTCACCTTGCCCAGGTGCAGATGGGTACTGCTGAGCAGATTCTGGTGGTACTTGGCCACCAGGCAAATCATCTTGTCATACATCTTACACTTCTTGTACATGGTGATGGCCAAATCAGGTTCATCCACGGTGATGAACAGCCTGAGGACACAAGCATGTGTGAACGGCTCAGCCCAGATCATGGCTGCTCCCCGCAGTCCCTCTCTGCCTCCTATGCAGCTAAAGCCAGGTCCTGGGCAGACCACCAGAAGGCAGGTGCTGGTGTCCAGCATGACTGGACAGGGCAACTGCAGGGCCAAACACTGCTCAGACAGAGCCCTTCTGCTGTGCCAGCAGCAGCTGCAGGAGGGCCCAGATACTCCCTCCAACCTGGCTTGGAGGGAGCCACTGGGCTTTCTGTGCCCTGTTCTCATCTTGGCCTTCAACCTGCACCATCCTGTTGGGAGGGTACCTGACAGTGTCAGCTCAGCCTACCCCATACAGGCCAGCAGAGAGATCAAACCCAACACGACCTCACCAGCTGTGATAGCCCCTTCCATGCACCAGGCATCCTCGAGATGACCAGGTACTATGGCACCAGGTACTTCCAGGTGCAAGGCTGCACATGCCCCTGCACCCACTGAACCCCACAGTGCTGCTGTTAATCTGCACAGCTGCAAGTGCCCCTGCACCCACTGACCTTGCTGCATGTGCCTCTGCACCCACTGACCCCACAGTGCTGCTGCTAATCTAGAACCAACAGCATCACTGATCTGGATGGGAAACACTCGACTTGCAGCATCTTATCCTCAGCAGTTCGCAGCAGGGCAGAGCTTTGCCCTATCAGCTCTGCTACAGGAGACAGCCCACCTGGCCCTCTCTTCTGTCCTGGTGGACAGTCAGTGACTTCTCTTCCTGCAACACCTGGAATGTCAGCCCCAGGTCTTCACATGTGCAGAGAGGACCTCTGTCCTTTCCAAACTTCACTCCCAAACTCTACTCCCACCCCAGGAAACAGCTTCTCCTCACTGCAGCCACTTTTCCAGGGCTCAGTTTGGGACTCACCTCTCTGCTTCTTTGTACTTGCCCTGCTTCTCCATCTCCTGGGCCTGGGTTATGTAGAGCACAGACACCTCCTCTGGACTCATGCACTTGACCGCCAGCTGACAAAAGGAACACACATGGGAGAAGCTGCAGCACCCAGCAAAGCAACTTCCCAGCACTTGAATGAGAGGGGTGATACCACCCTCCTCCCTGTTACAGACACACATCTGTGCTGTCTGTGCTGCAGAAAGTGGGTGGTCATTTGTCACCATGGCCCAAGCTCATGGGAGCAGCCCTTGGGACAGGGCTACTTGTGTCATGTGGGTGCGCAGCAGGGCTGCTGAAGGGAAGAAAGGCACTGATGGGGCAAGCATGCAGGGACCTTTGGGGAGATACACAAGGCACCAGCACCCCCCGGTGAAAGACGTCTCCCCACATGGGGCCCCAAAAGCTCTGGCGTCTCACTCTACCTTGTGAGCTTGTTCCCAGAGCCCAGCCTGCGTGTACATATCAATGGCAGCCCTGGTCTGGTCTCCCTTCAAGTACAGCTCCTCTGCAACCTGCAGCGAAGTGACCATGGTCAGCAGTTCCACAGGACACCCGGGACAGCAGAGATTGTGGCCAATGGCCTCACCTGGTACTCCTGCAGAGCTGCATAGTGCTGGGCAATCCTGAGGTAGTACTTGGCTGCCGTCTGCTTGTCCTGCAAGTCCAAGATGTACACAGCCTTCTTCCACTGCCGAGCTCCCAAGGCTGCCTCAATGGCCTTGATTGAGCACCTAGCAGCAGAAAGATCACTCTGTGCAGCCAGCCAGCAGCTCCAACGTGGTCTGCAGCTAGATTCTTTCTCTGGGTTAGAGCAGCAAAAAGGACTGGAATGGCTGGCAAAGGCTACGGGGAGGAGTGAAGAACTAAGGTGGCAGGGAAGGGTAATTGGGGCTGGAAGATCTTGAGAGATGTGGGAAGGCATCCATGGCTGGAGCCAGCAGAGACTGCACAGAAGCCCTGGATGCACTGGCAAAGCAGGGTCTGGGGGGCTCAGGCACAACCCCTGCTGATCCAAGCAAACCCCACCAGCCTCCCAGCCTGTCAGGTTGGACTGCAGCTGGTTGCACAGCCACCATCTGCCCCCACCTGGCTTCGATGTAATGGTTGATAGCAGAGTCCAGCTGCTTCTGCTGCACCAGATGGTCACCCCAGGCCTCCTCCAGCTTCACAACCTCAGTGGGAAATGCCAGGCGGGCCAGCTCCACCGCTGCACAGGGACAGACAGCCATTACACCAAACTCAGCAGGGAATCCAGCAGTCAGGTGACTACAGGTCTCGTGTGGGGCACAGAAGGAGGGGAATGGTGACAGTTTAAGCCACTCTAGCTTGGGGGCTCCCTGCTGGGCTGCCCAGCAATGTGGACCCTGTGCAAAGCTGAACCCAGTCCATGCTGGTACGATCAGCAAGGTCCTGGGAAGAGGACACTGTTCTGGGACAGTGTGTGCAGACGCAGCTGTCTGAGCAGACACACATGGCACAAGACCACACGTGGCAACTGCAGAGCATCCAGGCAGCTCTGGGCTCCAGGACAACAACTTGTGGTGCCACCAGGCCAGTGCTCCCGGGCTCCTGCTCGGGGGGAACGGATAGGAGCATAGTACCTTTCAGGAAGGCGCTGCCCTTGCAGTAGCACTCCAGAGCCTTCTGTGGGTTCCCAACCTTCTCAAACAGGTCTCCAGCCTAATGACAAAGAGAAGCTGCCAGTCTGCAGAGCCACTCTCCCCCCGCACCATCACGTACCTCAGCAATCCCATGAGCAGAGCTCATCAGCCCTGTCACACAGACTGCTCCATCAGCTACACCTTCCCCATGAAACATAAGCAGGGGGATAGGGGGAACTTCTAGGGAAGACACTGCATGCTGAGACCACCGTCCTCTCTACCAACCAACACACTCCAGGTGCTTTTCTGAGGCACTGTCTTCTGACAAGAGGAGAGTTTTTGAGGCCACCTCCTTCTCTGCACAGTGGCTGGTGCAGCAGCAGCCTTTCCTACAGAAGCTCCTCTCTTGCCAAGGGCCTCCCTGACTGCTGCTGAGCACTGCTAATGTCTGGGAGCAGTTGTGACCCTTCTTCCTCAGTAACAACAGTATTTCTAGATCTCTGCTGTACAGTGGATACAGTCAGGACTTCAGCCCACATGTGAACTGCAGAGTGATCCCCACAGAAATACACCCACCCCTCTCCAGCTCAGTCCCCCACCACTCACTGACACAGAGGACAGGTCAGAGCCTTGATGGCACCAAGCACAACGCCTGGCGGGGCTGGTCACTCACCTGTTCATACAGTTCCCCTCTGACCAGTGCCGTGGAGACCCTATTGATGACATCTTCGTTAGTCAGGAGCTCATCCCTGCTCATGACCAGCCGTGCTGCTTTGGCTGGCAGCCCTGCCCATAGGTACAAGCTGATGGCTGCCAGGTAGTCACCCTGTCCCTCTCGGACCTCCCCAGCCTTCTCTTCCTGCTGGGTCTCCAGCAGCCACTGGTAGTAACCACGACGTAACTTATCCAGCATCGGATGTCCCTGTGAAAAACACAGCAGTGGCTGACCCTGGCTGCTCATCCTTCAGGCTGCAAACGTGCAGCTCACGGCATCAGACCCTCTGCTGCCTAGTGAGAAACCACAGTGCCAGCTTAGATCCTCCTACATCAATTTCTTCTCTCCATCACTATTCACCCAAGTCCACACTCAGATCAGTGTGATCTCCCCTTCTGCCCACAGCTTCCCAAAGTAGGAATGAAGTCTGAGAGAGCAGGTGAGAGAACCCAGACCTCGAACAGACTCCCAGCAAGAGGCCTCAGGAAGCAGCCCAGCCCTTGGTCCCGTGCAGGTCTGTACCTTGGCCTCAGCAACCACAATGCATTCGTCCCACATGTGCAGCTCCTGGTACATGTCCATGGCCTCCTCTGGAGCGTTCTGCATCAGAAAGCAGACAGTCATCCTGCAGGCTCCGTTTAGCAGACACAGAGCTGTTGAGCTCTCACCATGAGCAGGGTTGGATACCCAGAAACCACTTGGCAAGCGCACAGTCCCCACTATGTGGACACACATCCTCTCTCACCCTCATTTGCTCACAGCAGCCCTGCAACCTGAAATCTCTCCTGTTTTGGGGCAAAAGCTCTTCTCCCAGGAATAAGCTCCCTCTTTTCTCTTCCACACTAGGTCAAAAGCCTCCCCGCTGAGAAACAAATGACACTGCTTCTGCTCCTTGTTCCTCTACTCACTTGTTCAAGGAAGATCATCTCTGCCAGCTTGTAGTTCTTGTCCAGCATGGCCAGGCGGGCCCGCACCAGGTAGTTGTCTGTGCCATCCCCACCCTGCAAACATCAGTTAGCCCAGTCAGTCTGGTGGGGAGAGAACAGCCTCGGAGATGGCACGAGGGGAGTGCAGCAGGAGGGGTCTGTACTGTAACAGACACTAAAGAAGAGGGATGATAGTCACACAGGAGTGCTGTGGCACGGCTGCCAGCAGCGGGACCTGGCGGGTGCAGAGGAAGGGCTGCGTCAGCAGTTGTGTCTGCAGCAGGACACTGATGAGCAGGGGCACAGGAGAGCAGCTGCCCTGCACAGCAGACACAGCCTGACTTACATGCTCCTGAGCTGCCTGGTCCATGATAGCGTTGGTTTCACGCAGAAATCTAGCCTTTGCCACATTGCCCAGAGCTGCAAAGCACCTGGAAAGCACAAAGCAGTTGGTAAATAGCTAGGTTTTGCTGCTCACTTGTGGTCCACGGAGAGAAAACCATGATGCAGGCAGCAGACCCGGCTCTGTGAGCTGGAGAGTTGGGGCAGCCCTGCTTCCAGAGGATTCTGCCAAGACCCATGTTCAGATGTGCCCTCAGGTTTTCCTCCGAGGGAAGAGCCACGAATGTGGCCAGTGCTCGTGCAGCCCTTCCCCAGGACTCAGAGATGTGCTCAGCTTGTCCCTGCCTGTCAGCTCCCCAAAGTCTTGCTATGGGTGGCTCTGGATTGCCATCAGGAACAAAGCAGTGTCTGTCAGTCTCAGTTGTGGGATGAAAGGACCAAGTCACTGCCTGGGACAGAGAGTAATTAACTCTCCAGTTGAGTGAATCTTCGAGTCACACCTTTAGTCAGACCCTGGTTCCTGTGCTGGACTTAGGAGGGTGCTCAAGCCAGAAGGACACTACAGCTTCTTCCCGTACCTCTCCGCAATGTGTAGCTGTCTTGCCTCCAGAGCCAGTCTGCTCAGTGTCTTCCACATGGCTTCTGTCTCTGGGGACATTTCCAGGGTCTCCAAAAACGCAGCAGCCCTTAGGACAGAGACAGTTGTGGGCTTTCAGTAACAGAAAAGGCGGCTCTGAAGAAAATTCCAGGCTGAGACAGGAGCGTCCTAACCAGGGCTGCAGTGGGAACAAAGTGTGTGACCACTCTCACATGGTCTGTGTGACACAGGGCCTGACTGACCAGGGCTCTAGGTGACTCCTGCCTAGGCCAAGGCACTTAGGGGACACACAGAGCAGAAGGCTGTTGCAGCGTGGGCCAAGCCCACAGTGTCACGTCTAAAGCAAGTGCTTGGTGCCAAGAAGCCCTTCCTGTGGTAGCGGTGCTATGAACATGCGACACTTCCTTCCACAGTCAATTTAAAATGCTGTAACATCACCAGCTGTGCTCAGGTGGGTTCCATGACTGCGTCAGGTGCATTCCCAGGGCACTGCCACCACCCCTGAGGGCAGCACATGAACACTAGCTCACGCTTGGCTGCCTCAGAGACTCACGCTGACATCAAGTGAAAACTGCCTTCAGTGAACTTCCATCATTGTCAACGGGATCAGCCTGGCCAGTCTCTTTTGCCTCCCAGTTTGAAACCCAGAGGACAGAGAAGCTAAGGGTAATTTCTGAAGGACCCTGCAGCACATGACAGCCAGACCTGGCACCAACCTAAACCTCAGCTCCGCTGTAGCTCATGGACTGCTGATTCTCAGATGTCTGGTATGTGAAGGGGGCCACCCGCCATCACCAGCTGCTCCATCTAGCACTTACCTGTGATAATCCCCATCGTCAATGGCGGTTCCAAACTCTATGAGGCCTTCATCCAGGGTGTAGGACACAGTGTTCACCCCTTCAGACACTATCACTTCAGTCTTTCCATCGTTCCTTTCCAAGTTGACGATATCCCCCTGGAGAAAGAACCAGCTATCAAATACTCCTGAGTTCTCCTCAGGTGTGTGGGGTCACAGGGATGTAAGGATAGCACTGCAGCAGCTCTGTTGCTTAAACTTCTGATACAGGAGCCCACACCAAGCAGACACCAGTCTTATCTCACTACAGGGAAGGAAGAGCCACTGAGCAGGTCCTTGCTGTATTAACCACCTCCACCTTCAAGCCTGTCACTGACTTGACAGATGAGCTCATCACTGCCCAGAAGAAATCACTGGGTGCCTTCTTGGTCCCTTCTGCAGCATCACCCTGACTACTCCCACATAGGTCAGCAAGCAGCAGAAGGGAGTCAAAGTACCCAGAGTTTTACCTTCAGAGGAAATGTGGTGATTCGCTCTGGAGCATCGATGTTGTACCAAATGCAGAGGCTGTTTCTGTTCTGAGCCACCACCACGTCGCTGCCTGGGACCCACTGCACGTAAGAGCAGTAGTTCAAGATGGTAGTCTTGGTGCTGCTTTCAATGTCGTAGAGCTGCAGCTAGAGCAGGGAAGAAGAGAAAAAGGCTCAGCTGGGCTCACAGCTGAGCTGCCAGCTCACATGAACATGGCAGGAACATCTGAACAAACACCTTACAAACAGGCATCACCCAGCAGGAGCCAGGCTCTGTGCAGGTGACACAGCCCAGACTGCCATACTGCTCTTTATTCATGCAGCCACCCAAGACTTGAGACCCTTCCTAACCTGTGAAGTATCTCAAGCAGCAAGCTCAGGTCCTGGCTCCCTCACTAACCCAGTCTCTGCCTAGTGCTGCTTCAGCCTGTCCAGGCCAGGGGGAGCCTTACTGCAAGAACCTCTGTCAGAAAGGTGAGAGGGTGTTTGTGTGTCAAATACAGTGCCCTGAAACCAACCTGACTTGTGGCACAACAAGGCTGCCCTGTGTGTATGATGCCTTATCACTCTCTCTGCTCCTTGTCACAACTGTCCTCACCCAGCAGAGGTGAGAAGAGAGACGTGTGCCAGCCCTGTGACACACCAGCCAAAAGAGAACAAGACAGCCCCTATCAGAGTGGCTGGAGAAATCCATACGGACAGGGCTCAGGAGAACCACGGTCCTGCTTAGTTTAGGCTGGCAGCAGTGTTTTATGAAGAAGCAAGAGCTCCTGATGACTACACTGTCTCGCGCAGAGACAATAAACCAGAGGACCCAAATATCAGCTGAACAAGACTGCAAAAATAAATACAAAGAGAGGTGCTGCTGGGAGGGTTCTCTTCTCTTATGTGAGAGAACCTGTTGGTGAGGTGGAAGAACCTTTGGCTACAGAGCTGAGTGCTCTGGATGCTGAGCTTAGAAGCAGTCACTTGGCCTGTGTGTGAGGGTAAACAAGCGGATGGGTGATTAGTGCAAGGTCTGTGATCCCAGGCAAGAAGGTCTCTTTGGACCCCCTGCATCTGCAATGGAATCTGAGGGGCCAAGCTGCCACAAATGGTGAAAGAGGAGCAGCTCAGTGAAGGGGTAATAACACTTCACCCATCCTAGGACTAAGGAAGGAGGTACAGCCAGCGTGGAAATATCCTGCTGCAGACTGGCAGCCCTCAATGGGATCTGAACTCTGGAGCAGTTAAATCTTCCTGTGATCTGTGTGGAAATTCTGTTTGTGAATCATACCTCTAACAAAGTCATCTCCTTGCCTCAGGGCACTCTAGTGACAAGCAGAGCACATGAAGTCAAACAGTCGAGAAGCCTGACATCTGTGGAGCGAGGAAGGCTGATGGCGACTGAGCAGGACATCTGACAGAGGCATCTCACCCACTGCACTGGATTTCCTCAGCTATGTCTGTACCCCTGAACTATACACGAGGTCAGCACCTGCTCACCAGATCTGTGCGATGGTAAAACCATCACCATGATCTTGGGCAGGGTTGTGTCCTGGGCCCACCAGCAGCCTCCTAGAAAACATCCAGTCACGGTCGGGGAACCAGCAGCAGCAAGGGCCACAATGAATGAGCTGTTTGGCTACGGCTCTGCTGTTCTGCAGAGTTAGAGAGCTCCTCTCACAGACACTCACTGACAGAGAGGTGGGCTGGTGAGTGGTGTAAAACCTAATGGGAGGCCAGTCTGCAGTGACCACGATGATGCAGAATTCAAGATCCTCAGGGCAGTGAGAAAAGCGTAAAGGAAGCTCACGGCACTCGATTTTAAAAGGGAAGACTTCAGTCTCTTCAGAGATCTGCTCAGTAAGGTAGGATGGGACAAAGCCATGGGTCGGCAGGGAGCCCAGGAAAGCTGTTCCTTTTCTGGGGATCATCTCCTGCAAGCCCAAAACTGAAGTGTCCCAGTGAAGAGGAAGGCAAGCAGGAGTGCTAGGAAGCCTGTGTGGATGAGCAGGGAACTCCTGAGCACACTTAGGGGTGGAAACAAAGCTCACAGAGAACAGAAGCAAAGACAGATGGCCTGGGAGAAGTACAAAGAAGCAGTCAGAGAAGCAAGAGTGCCCCTGGGTCGAGGCAATCCCACATACCAATACAGTGTTTTGTACTGGGAGGGGAAAGGATTGAGAACAGCCCTGAGGAGGACTTGGGGGTGGAGCAGAAGGTTCCCAGGAGCCATCAGTGTGCACTGGCAGCCCAGAGAGCAAACTGTGTCCTGGGCTGCAGCAATAGAAGCAGTGACCTCTACTCAGCACTGGTGAGACCCCGCCTGGAGCACTGGGTCCACCTCTGGAGTCCCCAACATCAGAAGGCCACAGAGCACCTGAAAGGTGTACAAAGGAGAGCAACTCAAATGCTCAGAGGGCTGGAGCACCTCCTCTCTGAGGACAGGCTGAGGAAGGTGGGGTTGTTTAGCCTGGAGAAGAGGAAGCTCCCAGGTGATCTTTGAGCAGCTTTCCAATCTCTGAACGGGGCTACAAGAGACCTGACGGAGGGCTTTTGACACCGGTGCGTACCGAGAGGACAAGGGGAAAGGGTTCCAGACTTGAAGAGGGGAGACTGAGGTTGGACATGAGGAACAAATTCTTTGCCTTGAGGGTGCTGAGATGCTGGAACAGGTTGCCCAAGACAGTTGTGGCTGCCCCATTCCCGGCAGTGTTGAAGCCCAGCTTGGCTGGGGCCCTGAGTAACCTGCTCTACTGAAGGTGTCCCTGCCTGTGCCGGGGAGTTAGAACTGGATGATCTTTAAGGTCCCTTCCAAGCCCAGCCGTTCCATGACTCTATGATAAGTCAAGCTGTAACAGAGAACACCTTTTTTTAATTGACAAGTCCTCATCCTGAGATTAACCCACTTGTCCTCATCTCACAGCAGAAGAATCCATGATTTTCATCTCCAGGTATGATGAGATGGAACAAGATGCCTAGAAACTACCTTCAGGACTGCCCGCAACTCATGACCAGACTTGCAGCACCACCAGCTTATGCAGTCTGAACATGGTCTGTCTTTCTCAAAGTGGTCAAAGCCTCTAGAGTACTTCAGTCACTTCTCACCTCCCTCCACTCAGACATGTCTGTCTTTACCTTTCCCCAGAGAAGCAATCTCGACACTCTCCCCCAGCAGCACCAGCCTCACCCTCATCTTCTTGTCCCTGAAGAGTAGTTTGTGGCCTGTTTCATTCAGCTCCAGCCAGTCAATCTTGGTGTCATGGCTAATGGTGCCCATGTTGTAGCCACCAACAAGGTCCACTGGGAAGTAAGAACAGTGTGAGTATCTCCTGTGCCCCAAAGTGCTGAACAGTAAACACTGTCCCATGGGATTGGGCACTTGGGAGTCACTTAGGGCAGAGTCCCCTGGCAAATACAGTGTGACATGAAAAGCAGACTGCAGTGACATCTTATCTTGATGCCTCATCACCAGCAGTGAGACCCTCCACCCTCCTATGAGCACACACAGACTACAGGCAATGCTGGCAGCAGTGGCATCAAGCTGAACTGCACAGAACCTCAGGGCTAGGACATGGTCACACTAGGCAGCCAACCTGCCCAAAGCAGGACAACCTGGTTTTTAGTGGCCCCTCTCAGAGAGGTGCTGCCTGCCACAGCAAAGGCATCAAGAAGGCTGGCAAAATGCAGGATGGGGGGTTTGCATTCACCTGTTGCTATGGTCTTGATGTCTATGAGATACGCCAGCCTCTTGTTCTCCTCCACGCCCCGCTGCCGTCTCTCATTGATACGGACACTGTTGTTTGAAGGGAATGACAATCATTACCTTCCCTACTCTCCAAACTCATAGGAACAAATCTTGTAGTCCATCCCATAACTTCCCTGCAGTTTCCCCAGCACATGGAGCCTCTTGCCATTCTGACCTGAGACTCTCACACAGTCCCTACGGCTGCCCCAGGTGAGAACAAACCCTCCTGACTCACGGCTTCACTACCCTCAGCAAATGAGTTCTGCTGCTCCCACCCCTGAGCAGCCCGCAATCTTCCCTTCTCCCAAATCAGTAAATGGAGCATGAGAGACTGAGGAGGCCCCACTGGCAGCTAGAGCCCCTGACAGAGCTGTTCAGGGACCAGCTGGATGCAGAGTTCATGCACAGAGGTCCCTCTTCAGCTACAGCCAAGCCAGGCTTCAACAAGCATCTATCAGAGGCAGACAGGCTTTGTGCTTCTAAAACCTTACAACCACTCACTGTAATCAAGCAATTTGACCCCACCACTGGCCACTGACAGAAGCAGACGGCATAGGTCCCCATGTGTGGGGGCTGTGTTCCACTCAGTGGGACACATCCAAGTGCCCGTGTCTGAGGTCACTCTCACAAAACGCTGAGTAACACCAACCTGACGAGATGAGGGTTCATGAACTCTGTGCGGACAGACCCCAGGATGTCATTGCTGCCATACTCCACCAGAGTCAGCTCTCCAGCATTAAAGATCATGCAGACCTGCAAGCAAGATGGGAACACGCTCTGCAGAGAAGCCAGGTAAGCACACAACACACCTTCCCATGACATGGGCAGGGAAGAGCTTCACTGCGCACAGCTCTTCATTCAAACCCTCTGCAATGAGTAAGGAGTTGTCCTTGGCTGCCTGCTGTGACTGACAGCTTTTCCTCAGGACTGGAGACCTTAGCTATGGCCTCATCAGTGCTGCAGGACAGCTGTATCCTGCATCTCTAACACCCTCAACTTCTCCTGCTCCTTTCTCCTGCAAGGCTATGGCCTGTATAACCTTGCAGGCCACACACACCAAGTTAGCTCTGTATGTGGCATATGGAAGAGGCAAGTGTGGGGAGGCAGCAGATCAGAACCTGCACGGAGAAGCTAAGCCAAGGAAACTGCTGAGAACAGGGTTTTCCAGAAGTGCACATGACACTGTTCCTGCCAGCGCAAACACAGCTTTACCAACCCTTCATGGGAGGCACCCTGTTCCATCCAACTTACGTTCTCATTGTCAAAGAAGAACTTCTCATTCCCTCCAGACCCTTGCCAGGCCACCTGCAAAGCAATGGCACAGGGTGAGCGAAGACCAGGCTGGAGCTCCTGCAGGGGACCGGTGCAGGCATCATGCCCAGCTCTCAATTCCCACAGCACAGATCAAGGACTACACTGCACAAGAGACCCTGTTGTTTGGTCATTTCCAGCTTCAAGGTTCCTTACTTCACTCTCCTTCCTTCAACTCCTGCTGCAGACTCCTGCTCTCTCTGGGGTATCTCACTGCCTCCTGGACAGAGGTCTTTATGTGACCAACGCACTCCCCTCCAGTCCGTTCTTTCACAGGCAGTTCTCCAGTGTCCCCAGACTGACCTGACTACAAAAAGCCTCCCAACAGCCTCTTGGCCTTCATAAATAACCTCCAGAGAGTCCATGCTGCCATTCTGGTGCCAGAGTTCCTGCAGCACATGTAGCTGAAACCCTTCCTTTGAGGGGCCGTGTTTGCAAGGCACTGACGCATGGTGAAAGGGGGAGAAACGGTCACAAACTAAAGCATCAAACCCAACGAGACTGAGGACCAGAGCTTCCCCCATAAGGGCAGTAAACCCTTGGTCCAGAAAAGCCATGGAACCTGAGCAGTGACATCTGAATTTAACATTGACCTTCCTCTGGGTAGGAAGGCTGATGAACCCTCTCCAGGTGCCTCCCAACTTGAACTATTTTATGATTCTTCCAAAACACATTTTCCACACAAAAAACATCCCCTTTGGGGTACAGAGTTAAGCATCTGACACTCAACAAATCCCACAGAGGTTCCAGTACCTCACTGAGCCTGTTTGAGCTGATGTCACCCAGCAACAACGTGTCGGAGGTGTGGGCTACCAAGTATCTGTCCTTCCCTAAGATCTTCACCTCATCGATCTCATAACCGTACTGGGATTTCAACACAACTCGCATTCCTGTTGAGAGGTTCTTCACAATGACCTGGAGAAGGGGGGAAAAAGCAGTATGAGACCACGTGCAGAACAGAGACACAGACCTGCTGCCCCAGGGAAGATGCAACAGAAATGGGTAACTTGATGTCCCCTCGTACCGCTCCACTCTGCTTTTTAAAGAGACAGTCCCTTTGTATGGGATGGCAGCTGAAGTCTAAGTGTGGGATCCTCACTTCTGCCATTTACAAATTTCTAACCGAACTGGACAACTACCCAGCCCTCAGGGATAAGGCGCCCTACACTGCTGGCTCACACTGTGCTACCTGACTTTGAATGAGGTAAAGGTGGCTGAAATTAAGGCCCTTCAAGGCACTCCAGCCACAGTGAGGTTCACAGCTGGGAAAGAAACCCCCCAGCCTTTGCTCCCAGCTTTGACCCTGTCCCTGGAACACCACCTGTGTCTTTCCCAACAAGCTGCTGTGAACAAACCACTGCAGAACCCCAGATGTGACTGGTTGCACCTTAATCCAGAGACATTGGCTGTTCTCACCTGGCTGGGTCCCACATACGTCACTTCAAACTTGTTTTTGTAAATGCTCCTGCGAAGGCAGCAGTCAAACTGTTCAACTCCTCCACACAGAGTGCCCTGGGGAAACAGTCAGTGAAGACGGTAAGGAGAGGCCTTCCAAACCTTCCGCTCCATGAAGAAGACCAGAGGTGAGAGAAAAATCCACAAGGCTAAAGACCCCAGACACATGAGGACCAGCTCCATCTGGACTTTTTCAGGAAAGACTGAGAAATTCTCTGAGAGGCAGAACTTAACCAAAAACTGGCAAGTGCATGGCAGAGGAGGGGCTAAAAATCACTTTCATCCTCATCTTCCCAGTTATCTTTCTCAGTTTCCCCCTTCTCCCTCTCCCAGTGTCACAATCTCTTCTCCCTTCCAGCAGAATCCTTCCATCTTCATCTCTTCCTTCACAACATCACCTCTCATTCAAATGGTCTCCTATCCCTTAGCTCCTCTGCCTTCTCTGCGAGGACCTGTCTCTGTCTGAAAATGCTTCAAGGTTTCTTGATGGTCAAACATTAAAAGATGCCAAATCTATCAAAACTGCAAAACCCTCCCTAAACAGGAGCTTTACAGATCACTCAACCTCACACAGAGTAATCTGCACAAACATAAACATTGATTTAAGGCGCTTTAAAGAATCATTGAACTTAACAGAGACAGGCAGACCAAGGCCCTGTGGCTAGAAGTGGAAGACAGATATCTCTTAAGTGAAAAGGTAGAGGATAAGAAACAGATGAGGTTTAATCCTGCTTCTCACGGGTGCTCAGACCAAAGAGCACTTACAGGACTGCTCTGGAGAGGCTGTGCTGGCCTCATTATGCTCCTGTGAAGAAAGGAGGGCTACTGCTGCCAGTGAGCCACTACACAACCATGCCAGGTACGTCACAGCTCTGCACTCTGCACATCTGACGACAGTCCCTGCACGAGGCCTCGCTGAGCACTGTGCATCACACACTCAGGCAGTGCTGTGACCGCTCTCATGAGCTCTCCCTGTACCCCATCGCTGATTCTCAGGAGCTGACTGCCGATACCAACCACACAGATCCGCGAGCCATCTCTTTTCCATGCTAGCGCCGTGATGGTGTAGAGGTGAGCTATCTCTTTGGGTTTGCCTTCCTCCCAGGCACTTCGGCGAGGGCTCCAGTTGAAAACCCGTAACCTGCCAGAACAGATGAGATGGGGGAGCCATGCGTGGGTGAAGAAAGAGCCCTGGCCAGGGCAGGCTGCACCTACCACCAGGCACCACACCTGTCATAGCTGCCAACGACGACAGACTGGCCACCAGGACTGGCAGCTGCAGTGGTGAATTCCTTCTCTGATGAGTCTCGGCTGTAGTCAAAGGTCTGAATCACATTGCCCTCCTTTCCATAGGCTATAATCTTCTTATCACAGCCTGCAGCCACAATGCTGCTGGAAGCCCAGGCGAGAGCGTAAGGAGGACAGGGATGCATCACCAGCTTTCCCTGCAGTAAAGAAAAAGCATCCTTGAAATGCAAATGGCTCCTGACCCTAACAGGCTCTGCATTCAGCTATCACAGAGTGACCAGTATGAGCCCAGTTCAGGATGCACAGGAAGGTGGACAGAAACAGAACTGAAAGATTTATCAACTACTCCATTAACTGGGAAAGAAGACTAGTACCACTAACATGAAACTCTTACCACTGCACTCTGAATTTCAAAGCATCTTGTCACTGCTCTGTCCTCATCAGTGCCCCACTGATGCTGTGCCAGTGAGCACAGACGGCAGTTCTCTCCAGACGTGCAGTCCCTCCACAGCCTGACCCCCTTCCAGAGCTTAAGCTGGGGAGCAGACTGTGCAAATGGGGATTTTTATGTCATTGAAGAGGGATCTTTGATACCTGGGATTCACCTGAGCCTTCATCATCAAAGAAGAAGCGTACGATGGTTCCGTCAGCATGGCCAGACAGGATTCCCTTCCCTGACACACTGCGAAGAAAGAGACAGCATGATGCACTACTGCAGCGAGATGTTCATCTCTGTTCTCATCTCCCTGCCCAGAGGAGCCAGTCCTAGGGTCACTGCTGACGTCCCTCATCACAGGAATCTCCACCAAAGACAAGGTGGGTGAAGAACACAAGAGTATCTGGTACCTGTGTCTGTACAAACAGAGCAGACAACGGTATGGACAGTTAGGTATCTGCATCATGTCAAACTACAACGAGCAGCTCTCTGCGTCGCTGACACACAGAGAGGCTCAAGGAAGTGCAGTGACAGCTGTTCAAACCATCTCTTACAGCAGGAAAGCCACACAGCGCTCACAGTGGAACTGCTTCAGAAAACACTGTGACACCAGGAATCCCTGAAAGCAAAACAATTCAGAGGAAAAACACCTCTGGACAGACACTCCAGGGCCCAAGTCCACTGCTTCTCATGAGTGTCCTGTGTGCCTCTGGACACCAGCAGGGAGAAGGGAGCAGGACTGGCCAGAACCTGCTGTAGCAATGGCTCCAGCACAGAACCCCAGCTCTGTGAACACTCTAAGAATCAGAAACCATATGTCTGTCTCCTGGTGACTGCAGTCCCAGGTTTGTCATGGCCACCACCATCACACAGCACGAGCTGTGCATAGAAATGAAGGGAGAGAATAGCAGGGAGGACTGTGAAGGGAGAAGAGAGAGGAGGCACAAAGAGAGAGGAAGAGAGCCAGGGGAAACTGAGAGGCAAGGGAATACAAGCAAAGGCTGACAGAGTACAGAGAGATCTCTCAGCAGTAGGAAGTCAGAGTCCCAGACTGGTTTTAGGTTCTGTATCTAAAACCACACTGCTAGGGACCAGGACTACCCTATATTTCTGGGTGGTAAAGGGTGCTACAGCAGTTACAGTGAAATCCCATCGAGAATAAATTCAAACTGCAGTCATGGTTCTTCTCCTAACTGCAGCCAAGCCACCGCCTTATCCAGCAGGATAGTTCTACTGTTCCTTAGCCCTTAAACTGAACTAATACTGTTAATTAGCTAGATGGAGCTGACAAACTTAATCTCTATGAAGCCATGGGTTCAAACAGATCTTTGTCTGTGGGCCAATTTGTGGGACTTTCATCAGCCACTCTGCATGGACCTGTGCGGCAGGGCCAGGAATTGATTTTAGGGAAGAATTGTCCTTTGAAACAGCAGCATTTTGTTATCTCGACAAGGGCCTGGCAGCAGAGAGACACTGCAGCACTCTCCTGTCCTGCCACCTGCTGTGCCAGGAACAGCAGCGGGCAGGGGACCTAGCCAAGGCGGTGCAGGCTGAAGCAAGTCCATACTCACTTGGAGGTTAGTGAGACCACATAGGAATCTGTCCCATAAATGGTGGAAGACTTGTTGTTCTTCGTATTTGCTAAACGAACCTGAGAAAAAGAATCTCATCAGCACTGGTTCTGCCTGCAGAATGTGGGTTTCCCCACGTGCCACCCCCATAGGTCTCCCAGACCATGACCAGGAAGCTCATTGCTTTCTGGTAGGCTGGAAAACAAGTGGAAAAGTTGGAGTCACACTTCCACATTGCTGGAAACTAGGGAAAAGGACCAAATGATCCAAATTAAATGACCCAACTGGGAACTTGAGAACTTGCCAGTGGTGTGACCCCTTGAACATCACAGACAGTGCTGGCTCCAGGCGCCAGGAAAAGCTGCAGCATGGGAACAAAAATCAGGCAAATGAATGTCTCTACCTTTCCTTCAGCCAGACCAAAGACAATGATGTTCTCTGCTGGCCACAACAGACAGGTCACGGCGCTCTGCCAAGGAGGTAAAAAGAGTTATAAGAATCCCACCCTGCTTAGCTTGCCCTACTGCTGCCCCATAAGACAGCTCAGAACAGCATGACAAGAGAGAGAAGAGATGAGGTTGTTCAGACAGACCTTAAAGTAGGATTGAGGAGATCCATGCTGAAGCTTAAACTAGGTAACAGCAAGCCGGGGTAAAGGAAGAGGCTCAGCAGGGCTAGAGCAGGGCACCAGTGTTACACTAGCAGCGTTCAGTACAGCTGCCTTTCTCAGAGGATCCCCTACGATCAGGTTTGTGGCTTCCCACAGGCTGCTGCTCAGTGCAGTGTCACGGGTCCCCTGAAAGTGTTTTTCCAAGTGTAAAATGTAGAAGTCACTGACTCTGCCAGCCGCTGTTAGACAAGAGAATGTTTGTACATTGGAGTATCATCTGGTCACTCAGAAATAGTCTTTACGTGGTGCTGAGTGACATGGTTTAGGGATGGACTTAAATGTGCTGGGTTAATGGTTGGATTCAGTGATCTGAAAAATCTTTCCCAACCTAAACAATTCTATGACTCTATGACTAACTTTTTCATTTCCAAGCAGGTGGTCATCTGGCTCTACCCATCGGGTCAGGCAGAAACAGGTTCATCGCATCTGAAACCAGAGGCAACCTCAAAATCTGAGGTGGCAGTTGGGGTGACTAAAGCTGACATGAGACCCAATTGTAAGAGAGGGCCAAGAGAGGTAATGAAACTGTTTCATGGTTAAACCGGAGGGCTTCAGTCAGGACAGCTGGTGTCCGGCACTGTGTCACCAGCACTGGCCTCAGCTGCTTCACATGTCTGGGTCTGCTTGAGACTCATACACAGACTCATTTACTCGCCCCACCTTTCACGTCTCACTCTCACCATTCACATCAGCAAACACAACCACAGCTGGATGCCAGGACGTCCCTGAACAATGGGCTGCTCCTACCTGGTGTGTCTGGACAGGGCCCAAGACCTGCAGCTGCTTCCCAGACATCCCTGTACTTCCCTCATTATCTGCCAGACCCTTGTTTTATGCCTAAGGCAGCCATCAGCAGCCCAGGGGCAGCCTGGCAACACCACAGTGGCGTGCTCAGCTACAGCTGCAAAGCTCCCCAGCCTGCACATCCTGACCCTCTAGCAGGTTGCCTGTCTGCCCACAGAGCCCAGTAGTGCCACTGCATCTGCAAGACGGGCAAGAGGCTTTGCTAGCAGCAGAAGAGGGAAAGAGCTCAAAGAACAACCTCTCACACTGACTCAACACACCCAACTCTATAACAGTGTTCAGCTACAGAAGAGAACTGGGCACAGTGGTAAAAACCCACAGGTGTGGCCCTAGAAAAGATGAAGGATTTATTGTGACAGTAGAAAATACATGGGGGCAGTGAGCGAATGAGAGCAAAGAGAAATGAGCCACTAGTCTCCAAGGCTCTGTAATCTCTGTAATTGATCACTCAACAATTAATTAGTGCTGTACCCAGGAAGCATGAGGCCTCTGCAATTTGGTGAGGGGTATGTGCCTCAAATTTAGAGGTTCTTTTAGGGTCTACCCGCATCTCTAGGAGGTCAAGTACCACTGACAGCATGGCCAAGTGAGCGTGAGCAGAGAGATCTCTGAGTCATCCCACACATGCTGGGGAAACGAGTCTCACCGTTTGGATGAACTTGTTGCAGATCACCTTCTTGTCACCCCTGCAGAGCAAAGAGGATAAAACTGACTATCAGTGCAGCCAGGAAGGCTGCCTGTGCTCAGTCTGCTGCAGAGCTGCCAAACTCAGGCCACTCAGCTTTGTAGACTGTTGCGTATTTCAAAACAAAATCATACCCCAGCTTCCAAAACTCTGGTGACTGCCTTTTGGAGCAGCTCTCATGCAACACAGGCCAGCAGCAGGGCAAGTGTGTGCCACAGTTCCACAACTATCACACGGGATGCCCCACAGAGTGGGGCAGTGTCTGCACAGGGCTCCCCAGGGGAATCCTGTCTGATGCTCAGCACAGGAGCACTTGAGCAATCCCTGCAGGTCAGACAGCACTCACCAACCCTGGCTTCTGCTGGGATAGTTTTCCTTCTTGGCAGCTAAAGCAGTGCCATGATCTGGACTCAGAGTGGGAAGAATGTGCAGAACACACTGATGGTTTAGCTGCTGGTAGGAAGCCAAGGCCTTGCCAGCTGCCTGTGTTCTGCTGGTGTGCAGCAGCACAAGAAGTTGGGAGGGAGCACGGCCAGGACACCTGACCTGGACTAGCTAAAGGGATACTCCCTCCCACAGGATGTCCTACAATGTATGTGAGCAGGGGAGGATACCACTGCTGGGACCCCAGTCAGTGGGGTCGAGCAGTCCCCTTGTGCAACACTGGTCCGTTTCTGGAGTTTTATTTCTGTCATTATATCCTTTTCACTACAATTATTGTGGTGATTTATTGATTTCATTTTAGTTACTAAACTACTCTTACCTCAACCCATCAGTTCTCTTCCTCATCCCACCATGCCAGCACCCTGCAGGGGGCACTGGGCTGAAGACCAGGCAGGACACTGGGATGGGCAGCAAAAATGCCCAAGTCCCGGCACAAGGCAGGACAGAGAGCACCACCCTCTCCCCATAGACGGTTTAGGGCTGGAAGGGACCTTTCAGGCTCATCTATTCCAAACCCCTGCAGCAAGCAAGGCCAAGCTCCACTGGCCTGTGGCATGTCCAGCTGGACTGGTCACGCAGAGCCCTGCTGGACTCACCACTCCTCTCCAATCCTGTACACGTAGACGATGTTGTCAGTCTGTCCGATGGCGATCTTAGTGCAGTCTGGGGAGAAGGCCATGCCCTTCACTGCATAGCTCCTGCGCCCGTACTGGGGGGGAAGGGACAGGAGGAGTGAGCCTGAGGTTAGGGTTAGGGGTTAGAGTTAGGGTTCGGTGGGGACCCACCTTGGCATCGGCAGGTTTGGTAGAGAACTTGTCCCGCCGCTCGCCCTGCTCGTCGTACAGCAGCACCACCCGCTCGGCCGTGCAGACCGCGAACCGTCCACTGCTGGCCGCCCAGGCCATGCAGGACACCCGGGCCGAGCCGTCCTGTGGGACAACCCCCTGAGCACCGGCCCGCGGCCCCGCTCCGCTGCTCGCCCAGCCCAGCCCAGCCCAGCCCCGTCCCACCCTGTCCCGACCTGCGGGCCAGCAGGGTCCGGACGTGCCGCAGCCGCATCGCTCCGACCGCCAGGACGGCCGCGTCGCCACCGCCGAC
This sequence comes from Phoeniculus purpureus, assembly GCA_028565055.1. Classification (NCBI taxonomy): domain Eukaryota; kingdom Metazoa; phylum Chordata; class Aves; order Bucerotiformes; family Phoeniculidae; genus Phoeniculus; species Phoeniculus purpureus. Next base: position 66,427,471 of record JAOXOE010000256.1, on the reverse strand, counting down.
CCCGGGCCCCTACACTCTCCGCTCCGCCCCGCCCCGCCCCGCGTCACCTCGGCAACACCCGCGCCGCTGCCGCCACTGACGTCAGCGCGTCCGACCCCGCCCCCTCCCCTCCACGCGCCCGGTACCGGCGGCGCTCGGGGCTCACCATGGAGGCGCTGCGGGCGGCGGGGACAACCTTGAACTTAAACGGTGATTATATCTCTGATGCGCTTGCTGCTGAAGTTGGCGGTATCGGTATCGCGCCGGGT
>JAOXOE010000256.1:66365590-66424967 GCA_028565055.1 Phoeniculus purpureus | reverse complement strand
GAGCCGGCCGCGGCGGCCCCATCGCCGTCCGCCGACATCGGGCAGCGAGGGGCAGCGGGAAAGGGCTGCGGCCTGAGGCACAGAGGTCGGACCGGTAGTCGGTCCGTGACGGCTCCTGGGGCCGGTCACGGCGCCGCTTCCCGCTCCGCGGCAGCCGGCCCGCTGCCCCCCTGTCGGCCGTGGCAGCCGGTATCAGCGGTGCCCGGTCATCCCTCCGTGGGCAGCTCCTTGGGCCGGAGGTGTGCGGGGGGTGCCCGGAGCCGGGGGGCCGCTGCCAGCCCCGAGGGCGGCCCCGGACTCTGTCCGGCTCCGCCTCCCGAAGGCTGCGATCGGCGCCGGGTATGGGACCCTGCTTCCCTGACCCGGGCAGGGGTCCCCGGCGCTGGCAGCGCACCCGCAGGGCTCTCGAGACTTGTGCACAGGAGGTCTCCTGGTTCCCTGTGGGTTCCGGGTAATTCCCATTATGAGCCAGAGCCGTCGGCTCCCAGCGCTGCCCAGGGGCTGGGTCCAGGAAGGTGGTGGAGGACCCTTGCACAGCGCTGGCTTGGGGTAAGCCCTGGGTGTCCGAGTGGGTCCCAGGGCACAGACCTGCTCTCTGTCGCGGGGCCCCTACCTTGGGTGTTCCCTGCCCTTCCCCACTCTGTGGGCCCAGTCCCTAAGAGCAGAGGCTTTGCCCCCTGTGCACCTCCATGTCCCCACCTTGGTGCTCTGTGGAGGAAGGCAAATGGGTGCTAACCTCTGCTTCATCTCCCCTTGACTTTGGTCACCAGGAAGGGCTTGGCCGAGGAGCCGCTCCTTCGAGAGGGACACCCTACTGGGTTTGACAGCCAAAGGCTCTACGCCTCATCAGAGTGAACTCACTGCTGAAGCTGACAGCTGGGTGCTGTGGAAGCTGAGGCTGAACAGCAGGGTGCTCATTGTGCTCCTCTTGTGCATCCTCTGTGCACGCAGTGGTGTCGGGACAGGCTGCAGGGCCAGGGCTGCTCCCACCAGCTGCTTTCTGGGGCAGAACCTGCTAATTAAATGGGCTGGTTTCTGAGGGAAGCTGGAGGCGCTGGGGATTATCCCCGGGGAACTCTGAGTGAACAGACGCTCTGCCCATGGGGGTTTTACTGTAGTTTTCTTTCTTGACTGCAGCAATAGGGTTTGAAAAGAGAGGACACAGAAGCCAGTGTGCCTTTAATTCTGTGACCTGCAAACCAATACACGTGGGAGCTCTCTGTGCCTCAGAGCTCATCATCCATAAAAGGTGTTTTCCAGGAAGCTGGTTTGAGTCCTTGAGACACCAGTATGAGCTCTTCCTTAGAGCTAGTTAGTGATACAGCTACTTCTCAGGCACCTCAGCTTGGCTGGTGAGTGCTGGGCAGGCTGCCCCTTCCCTGGCTTCCTGCTACTGGAGATGGTGGCTACCAGAGGGCTTGTCTTTGGTTACCTGGGACAACACAGGGGTTTTGATCTGGCCAAGCATATGCTGCTGTTCCTGAGGTGTGCTGGTGGCTCAGATGAGTGAGTGGAATCAGGGACATCGTGCTTGTATGAGACCCAGGGCCAAGAGGTTTCTGTAGACAGCAGTGAGCGCTGCAGTGTCTGAGGTTCTGTGCAGATACACAGGAACGTAATCACTGCCTGCGCTGACGGTGCCTGCCCCTCCAGGGACTAAGAACTAAAGCTGTGGGAGCGAACTGTCCTCTCAGCCTGTTCCTCTTCCAAGAGTGCCACAGAGCCAGGGGAGTGCCCTGCCAAGTGCAGGTAGCAGCAGTGAAGCTGCAACAAGGTGGGCTGGCTCTGCTGGGACTAGCCATGGAACCACTGGCTTGAGGCTTGTAAGGTATTTTGTCATCACAGAGCTTCCCGAGAGCTGGGCTGATATGCAGGAGCCGCTGCTCGAGGGGATGTGCTTCACACTCAAGTACCTGGGCATGACGCTGGTGGAAAAACCCAAAGGAGAAGAAATGGCTGCTGCCGCCATCCGCAGGATTGTGGCCACGGTGAGAACTGGCCCTGGGGCCCTGCTGTGCTGGGTAGAGCAGAGCCCAGCCCCTGGACCTTGGGAAGGGTCCGTGTCCCAGCCCTGAACCCCCAAGGGATTCCATGGGAGAGGAATGTTGTGCAGGAGGCTGATGCTCTCTGTGTGCCGTGGGGAGGTGTCTTCTGCAGGACACCCAGAGCTAGCTCCCACCCTGGCAGGGCAGCTGAGCACAGAGCTGTGCTGGTCGCAGCACAGGAGAGTTGGGCCCCATCCTTTCCCTGTGCATGGCAATGGTGTAAAACCCACCTGTATACGTTCCTGTGTGACTTGGTCTAGGTGATTCTACTGTGGCAGGGGGATTGGACTAGATGATCTTTCGAGGTCCCTTCCAATCCCTAATATTCTGTGATTCTGTGAGTGCATTTCTGGGGTGCTCTGTATAGGGCGTGCCTGACCTCCAGGCTCTGCGCTTCATCCCTATGGCAGGAGCTTTGCAGCCAGGCTCCAAGGGAATGGCACTCTGTAGATTCTGTGGGGCTCCTGACAGCAAGGGGGGATGGAGACCTTTGCCAGGTTTGCAGAGGTGTCTGGTGTTTCCCTACTGCCAGGCACGGGTAGGAGCTCGCAAGTTCCAGAAGGTGATTCTGACAGTGTCTCCGAAGGGCATCTCCCTGCAGGACGCAGACACGAAGGAGATGGTTGAGAACATCTCCATCTACAGGTGGGCAGGGCGCGTGGAGGGCTGGGTGCTGCCCGGCAGCTGGTTACAAACCGATGAGCTTTGCCCTCTGTCAGTGCTGCCTTCAGGCTTAGATCTTCCTTTGGCTGCCTGACACCACAGCTGCCGTGACCCAGAGCACTGGGTCCTGGGTGCTGGGTCAGCCCATCTGTCTTCCCTGGGCCCTGCCTGTCTCTTGTGGTGTCCAGTGTGTCAAGGCTGCTGTTGGAAAGCCCTGCCTATAGGGCCTGACTGTCCCTGTCCAGGGACACAGAACAACGCTTCTGGCTGCTACAGCAGAAAGGTGCTGCTGTCTGCAACTTACTGGGGCTGCTAAAGGCAGTTGCTGTGAGAACTGGAGGGCGTTTTCCTGCTGCTGCCAGTTGTGCTTTGGCTGAGTTAGGTGTCTGTGGGTGCTGACTGATGGGTGGAGGAGTGTGGGTGCAGGCTGATGTCTGTCTGGTGCAAAGTTTGGGTCTCCCTTGGCACTAGCTGATGTTGCTGAGGCAGACCATCCCGCTGCCTGGCTTCCCTTGGCACTAGCTGATGGTGCCAAGGCAGACCGTGCTGCTGCCTGGGTGTCCTTGGAGACCATCACTCGCCCTCCTGTACTCCCTTCATGTCTGAGCTCAGGTTCGTACATGGGGTTTGAACTGTGTCAGAGGACGCTGGCACAGTACAGGAGGGAGTGCTTGTGGGTGCAGCTGGAGGTGCCAGGCAGCCTGTGGCCTTTGAGGAGGCTGATAAAAGCCTCAGGCTGGCAGTGCAGCAGCAGACCTGTGCTGCGGTCCCCTGTTGCCCTGAGCAGCTCCTCTCTCCTGCAGGATCTCCTACTGCACGACAGACAAGCTGCAGAACAAGGTCTTCGCCTACGTTGCGCAGAGCCAGGAGAGTGGGGCGCTGGAGTGTCATGCTTTCCTCTCGCCCAAGAAGAAGATTGTAAGCACTTCCCTCCTGCTCCAGGCTCGGTGTGGTAGGGGTGGGAGCAAGGGTCTTTCTTCTCCCCTCTAGAGAGAGGAGGCTCTGGCCTCTACTCACTTCAGCTGGGAGCAGAGCCCAGGAGCCCACGTGCTCCCGCGCTGCTGAGGCTGGTGGTGGGTGAAAGGGGGTTCTGTGCCAGCCTCTCTGGGGTCTCACCCTGGGGACAGCAGGCACTGTGCTGAGCTCTGCCTGTCCCTGTGGGTGCTTTGCAGAGAAGGGCAGCGGGGGAGGCCTTGGGGCTCTCAGATTTTGTGGCAGAGGGGTTGTCCTGGCTGGAGGGCCCTCGCAGAAGCAGACCCTCCCTCTCCTGTGTGCAGGCACAAGCTGTGACTCTGACCGTGGCCCAGGCCTTCCAGATGGCGCTGGATCTCTGGGAAGCAGCACACGCAGGTAGGAGGAATTGCTCAGACACATCTCTCTGCCCAGCCGTGCAACCAGGGTCTGCCATGTGGGACCCTTTCCTTGGCTGTGTAGAGGAGAGGCAGCTCGCTGCTGCCAAGCAGGGAGAGCATTGTCCCTGCCATGGTGTTCTCTGCTGCTGACCTATATGGGGACGCTGCCTGTCTCTGGCTGTGGAGGGTTGGGGGTGTCCCTGCTGTCCCTCTGAACTCCTCTTCATCACTGTAGCACAGCTGGAGGCCCTCTGACACATGCCCTGAGCACTGCTCCCTCCCCCAGGCACCACAGGGGCATATGTCCCTTGCCCACAGCCCTGCCTGTGTGTTCCCTGCTGGGCTGTCTGCAGAGGACAGGCTGTAACTTCTGCTTTTGCACTGTCCCAGACTCTAGGCAGGAACGGCCCCTTCACCCTTCATGTGTCTTGGAGAGCAGTGAGCCTGGCAGACCCCGTGAGCCAACCCCCCCGGGGAGCCCTCCCTTCAGACACCAGTTTGGGGTACAGTATGTGCCAGTCTGGCCCATGCCCAGGGCTGTTTCTTTCGCATTAGGGCAGGAGAAGACTAACCCTACACAGCTCCTGGCCTTCCAGGACACTGCCGATGTCTGTGCAGCCTCTCCTGCACATGGTGGCCCGTGGTGGCTCCTCAAGTGGCCTTTGCTCCAGGAGCTCCCCTGCAGCAGCCCTCAGACCTACTCTGCTGGCCCTGCCAGGGTGCTGAGACCCGCTCTGAGCACCTGGTGCTATGGCCACGGGGGTTACCCTGTCTCTGAAGGAGAGGACCCTTTGGTCATCATCTTGCCAGCCTGGGCTAAGGCTCAGCCCTGCCCATCTACACTGCACCCCCTGCATGTCCAGAGCCTGTGGGAGCATTGCCGGTCTCACTGCACTGCCCAGGAACCTACAGGTGCTGGGTCCTTGGCCTTGTGCTTCCAGCACTGGCCCAGCCTGGGGGTCCCAATTGCTTATAGCCTGCTCCTGGGTGGTCTGGCAGCTGGGCACAGGTGTCTGTGCGCAACAGCTGTCTGTGCTCTGCTGGCTGGAGGTGATGTGGACCCCAGCCCTGAGGAGTTCAGCAGCCCAGCGCTGCAGGTGCCGGGAGGCTCCCTTTGTGCCTGCTGGGTTGCTGTGTCTTGTGACAGGCTGCAATGGCCCTGTTGCTCCCAGCAGACACCTGCCCAGGCACCGAGGTGTCATGGTGAGGTTTGGTGTGGTTTCTCTGTTTGCTTGTTTCAAGGAGGAGGAAGAGGAGGAGGAAGATGATAACATTGGTGAAACCTTATCTGGGTATGTGGTGAGCTGCTGCTTCCTTTTGGGGAGGTCTCTGGGGAGTCTGTCTCATTTTCCTCTCTGCAACCCATGCAAGGGGAGCCACTGGGGCCACAGCTGTGGTGGGAATGCAGAGGAGCTCTGCGTGGGGGCAAGGGGGAGCTTCTTGATGCCTTCTTTGTCAGCTGAGTGAATGGGGAGCTGAGCCATGGAGGACAGATCTGGCCATTCAGCATTGGTGTGGGGCTGTGTGGGACAGATGCTGGCCCTCAGGATGTGCTCAGAGGTGTTAACTTGCTCTATTTCTGCTGCTTTTTCTGTGAAGGTCGGCTTATCCAGACATGTAGCTCCCTCTCCTCTGGGGCCAGGGTGGAGGCCTGGTCATGCTGACAAGGTCTTGAGGTTGAGCTCACTGGGGTGTGTCCTGTGCTTGGAGAAGCTGATGGTTCTGGTCCCACAGTTGGAGTTTAGCCTGTAGGTCTTTACAGAGGAGCCTCAAGTGTAGGAGGGGAGGCCTGTGTCACCATGGTTGTTCTCCTGACACGTGGCTGGGGAGGCTTGTCAGGGCTGCAGGGTTGAGCCCAGTCTGAGCTGGTGCCACCAGGAACCAGTGTGTGCACAGACTGGAGCTGTGCACGTGGCCCCATGACAGGGGGGCTGTGGATAGGACCAAGATGTGAATTTGCAGTCTCAGGACAGGCTGGCCTGGGAAAAGAGTTTGGTGGCAAGTGGGCTGCTGCAGCCATGCCCGCAGTGCCAGCATGGCACTTCTCTCTGCGGGCCTTGCTTGGGGTGTGACAGGTGCTTTGTTCTCTTCCAAAGCAGCATGGAGGAGCTGGGGAGGGGAGCCTACAGCCCAGCAGGTAAGTTCCTTCCTTAAGTGCTGATTTGCCACAGCCGCAGCAAGTTCTCTGTAGGGAAGGGGTGATGGATCACCTGGGGAGGGCTGCTTTCCTTCCTGGGCTGTGCCAGCTGCCCAACCACACGGGCAGTCTTCATCTTGCTTTTCAGAGCCAGCACTTCTGCCCACGGTGAGCTCTCCTATTTCATAGCTCCTGTGCTACTGCCTGCGGCACCCCCCAGATAGCTGGAGTGGGCCAGGAGGGGTTGGGAGCCTCCTCACAGCCGGGCCCAGGACTGCTGGCCCCAAGGCTCCCTTGGGCTAAGCCAAATCTCTGCAACGATGGACCAGACACTCAGGATTCACCCTGTGCCTGCCCTCAGGCCAGACAGCGCCTGCCCCTGCGCTGGAACTGCCTGCCAGACACGGGGTCTGCTGGCACTGCTCTGCGCAGTGCACAGATTGCAACGCCTGCTCCTTGTCCTGCATGAACCGCCTCAAGCTGCAGCTGCTTCCTGCCTCCAGCTCGGGTTGGGAGACTAGTGCTCCTTGCTCTGCCTGCTTCCAGTGCTGGCAGAGCTACCCCCAGAGCTCTGAGCCTCTGGGACACAGCCAGTGTGCCCTGCGCCCTGCTGCCTCTTACCTGCCTCGTTTGTCTCTCCTGCTCTGCTCCTCCTGGTGACAACTGGGAACCAGCTGAGATCAAGCAGCCCCTGGGGAAGGAGGAGGATGTGACCCTCAGGGAGCGATAGCCCTTGGCCTGGAGGAGTGAGGAAGGCATTGCCTCTACAGTTTAGCCCCACACCCTCTCATGAATGAAATGAGCTGGTTTTTAAAGGAAAGCTCTGCCTTTGTAGGGAAATAAATGGAGTTTTGTACTGTTGTCAGCTGAGTGCTGGATTGGCTGCCAGGTGCAGGGTGCTGTGTCTGCTGCACTGCCTGTGCCCAAGGCCTGGGCTGTGCCCTGAGCTCATGAGGGCTCCCTGAGGGAGCTGTGCCCCTTATGCTGAGTGCTGCCAGGCTCTGGGCTGACCTGTGTGATGTGCAGGAACCTGGTCTGGGATGTGCTGGACTGGTGTATCTTTGACACCTGTGAACATCACCTGCCCCTCTGGGCACTGACAGCTGATTGTGCTGAGGCCAGGGAGGACATGAGCTTCTGTGTGCCTCTGCCCTGCTGCATGCCTGCCTGTAGCTGGAGACCTGGCCAAGCCATGCCCATGGTGCCCTTCCCCAGACAGCACAGGGGAGGCTGCAGCCTGATGGACATTTGGTGCCTCAGCCTCCAGCTTTTGGCTGAGGCCCTTGCTGCTGGGCTCCAATCATGTTGCAGCTCATCTGCCCTGCTGGGCAGGGCTCCCTGTGTGCAGCCTGGGGCCACAGAGCTCCTGGCACTCTGGAACTGACCTGGCACTGCCAGGCATTTGTCCTGGTCCGTGGTGGTGCTGCCAGGCTCATCTGCAGGACGCACGCTGGTAGGTGCTTGCTGGACCCTAGTCCAACACTGTCTCTGCCTTTCCCCTGCAGCTTTGTTGCTGCATTTCCTGCAGTCCTGCCATGACCTGAGGAAGGAGCAGGGGCAGGGTAGTGTTTTGGGGGTGTTTCTCTTCCCACAGCCTGTTTTCAGTTAAGGTGACGGCTTTGTGCTCCTCCTTCATTTGGCCACAAGCCCTGCGCTGTCGTGTGGTGTTGCAGTGCCTTCCCCAGCTCCTTGACTTTGCTGCCCATTTGAGCTCCTTGGTTCCCACGTGGGTGCCTCTGGGCCGGTTAGAAACAGATGACAGCAGGCATGTGTGTGCTCCAACCTTCAGGAGAGCACTGATGGGCTTTCCAGGGAACTGGAGCTTTTAAAACCTTTTGTTTCCTTAAATGCATCTCCCTACAAATTAGAAGCTACCTGGCAGAACACAGCAGCATCTCTCTAGAGCCAAGGCCATGTTCCCTGCAGCTGGAGTTACAGCCCAGTGGCACCCACACACCACCACCACCACAGTTCCTTTGCTCCTCGGGTACCCATCTCTCATCCTGACCAGGGAGCAGCTCAGCTCCAGCAGCCTGCCAGGACCTGTCCTCACCCTTCATCCTGGACCCCTGCCAGGGTGTCTCTGCTCTGTGGCCTGTTCCACTGCACAGAAAACAGCGGTGATGCTATCCCCAGTGAGACAGTCTGTACTTTGGGATGGTCCAGCAACACAATGTGGTCCACAATGTTTGAGGTCTATAGCTCTTGCAGAACACCTGATAACAGGTCTCCTAAAGGCCATGTGTGTAGTCAGGATGTGCTGGTCCCCGCAAATGCATGTGCGCGCACACACACAGGCCACAGTACTGCAGGGACAAGACTGCCTTGGAGCCAGGATGCTTTATTGGAAAGACCCTGCCACAGGGAGTCCTTTATCTTATCCTTTCCGCCCCCTAGTCCTGCAGCAAGAGCTGAGCAGCACCTGGGAGAAGAGTCCAGAAAGTGCTTTGCTAGGAGATTTGTTCCTGGAAGACGCTGGATTCCTGGAAGATGCTTGAGTCCAGGGCTGCAGAGCCAGCACCCCAGCTCAGTAACAGCCTGCAGAGCAGAGCGTGGAGGAAGAGCAGCAGCCAGGCACCAGCCACCACTTCTGCAGTGAAGAGCCTCTTCACATCACTATGTTTGCCACACTGCTGGCAAGAGGCAGCCTGGGCCTGACCCCAGCCTTGGCACAGAGGGGGACTGCTGCCTGCAGGCTCAGAGGAGCAGGCAAGCACCCCCCAGCAGCCCCAGGCTGGCCGATGGTTCAGACTGTCCTCACACAAGCAGGCAGGCCAGGCCCACAATGGTCAGCTCTGGGCACTCAGGGCCAGCCTGCTCTAGTAGATCTGTGTCACGTCAGCCAGTCTGGTGGCTGGCCACGAAACCAGCTCCAGAAGCAAAAGCACCATCAGTGACTGCACAGAAGGAACTGGGGAGGGATATGATGCTGTTGAAGGGGGCACTGTGCTCAGAGCAGTGAGGAGCTCTGCAGCATGCAGCCTGCTGAGCCCACTGGGACCATGCTGGCCCCTGCCATGTCCTCTCCGAGGCAGCACAGGCATCACACAGCTCATGGAGTGCTCTGCAGCTCCCCCATGATGTGTCAGGACTGAGCCCCACCAGAGGGGCTTGTCTGCATCCCCTGCAGCAGAAGAGGCTCCAAGCTCCTGCAGGGCAGTGGTGGGGTGCAGCAGAGCCCCATTCTCAGCAGGGATCCACTGGCTGGATCTGGTCCCACAGACAAACCCTCCTGCCACATGGCCACAGCAGTGCTGGGGCCAATGCCTGCAGTGTCCCATCCTCTCAGTGGTAGGACCAAAGGGGAGCAGCTCCCACCCTCCAAGTCCAGACATGGTGACAGAGAGCACTGCCCACTCCAGGCTGCCTGCAGGGCAGGTGTCTGGTGCCATGCAGCTGCACCCAGGCGTTCAGCCACACTGGCCTGCAGGGACATGGCCTCCCCTGGAGCCAGTGCACCAGCCCCTCTGCTCCCCTGTGCTGGTGACCTCGGGCTGCTGTTGCAGCCTCCTGACCCATCCTCAGTTCTGCCGCAGCAGGGGAGTGGGCCAGGCATAAGGGACAGGCAGGAGTGTCTGCGGCATGCGTGGCCAGGAGCCGGCTCCATGCACGCCCCTCGGGAAAGCGCGAGTGCTGATGTGTGGGTCTTTGCGTGCAGAGCTCCCAGCTGGGCACCTGGCACTGCCTCTTCTTCGAAGGCCTGCTCTGGCTCTGCAGGACACCCAGGACCTCGGGGGCAGAGCTGGTGATGCACCTACACCTCGATTATATTGACGGAGGGAGACTTCTTCTGTGAGAGAAAAGTCTTCTGTAAGGCTGCGCTTTGCTGAACCCCTCTGGGCCACAGACCAACTGGCAGAGACCCTGACCCACCCCATACAGGTGCTGAGACTAGCAGAGCTGGTCTGCAGAAGGGCTGCCAGTTGCAGCTGAGCTTTTGCCCAGAGATACCACACAGAGGTGCTTCAACATCTCCTTAGGAGCCTGAAGGGGCTGACCCTGCAACCCCAGCCTCTGGCTGAGATGTGCTCTCCTGACAGAAAGTTTTTGGCAGCTCAGCTGCACTGCCTGGGTCATCCCTCCAGGCAGGTCTCTTCCAGCATCTCTACAGGAAGCCTTGCAGGGACATGGGGAAGGGGCTGTGACAGTGAGAGGACAGGGACCACCTGCAGTGTGGGAGCCATCCCAGCTGATGCATCCTGCTGTCTCCTCCAGTGTTCCTCCTGCAGTCACCCACGGGGCACCCACACTGCCCCAGAGAGACCAGGGCTCACTGCACCCTAAACCCCCTCAGTTGTCAGAGTGAGGATTGAGCTGGCACGTTTCTGTCTCTGGAGAGAGCCAGAACCTGTCCACACAGTTGCAGACATCACCTGTTGCCCCACCGCCAGCCCTCCCCATCAAAGCAGACATCACATGCTGCCCTGGTGCCAGCCCTCACCACTCACCTTGCTGCGCAGGAGCCCTCCGCTGGGCCGCTCTGGCGTGCTGTGCTCTGAGGACGGCTTAGTCTTCTCCTTGTTGTTATTGGAGTCGTTGTCTTTGATAATGTCATACTGTCTGCAGAAGAGTGCGATCACCGCTGCCAGGAGACAGGGCATGAAGGACTCCCTCATGCTGGTTGCTCCCTGCCTGCCCTTCCCACATCATCCTGGCTACAGAGCAGAGAGGCCCAGGGCACTCTGGGGTGCTGCTCACTGACCTCCACCCATCAGCCCCTGGACCACCCCAGGCACCTCTGTACATGCAGCCAGGCATGGATGTGACTGAAGCCATCAGGGCACAGGCAAGGTTCCTTTGGCTCAGGGCCAAAAGGCCCATGCTGAGGGACTCAGAGAGCCTTGGAGGTCAGTGAGCCCCTGAGCAGGTTTCTGAGTGCCTCCAGCAAGACACTGAAGTTACTGGTCCAGTATTTGCGACCCTCACAGCAGCCTGCCCTTGGCTTTGTTTTGTCCTGCAAAACAACTGTGCGTCAGTCCCTCTGCTGTGGTTTGACAGCACCCAGCTGGGGACCGTGGAGCTGCCACCGTTAGCATGTGGGACCCATTCAGAGCATTGTGCACTGTCACAGCCACCGCAAGCTGGACCCGATTCCTCCCCGCTGGCACTGACATCCCAACCTGCACAAGGGGTGAATGAGCAGCAGCCATCTAGTGTTTCCTTGCAGAGCACTGGGGAAGTGCTCAAGGACAAGGAGAGACTCCTGCGAGATGCTACTGCTCTTCCAGCTGCAGTGCACGGACTGGAAAGGATGCCAGACCCGTGCCAGCGTGCTTCTGCACTCTCCTGAGCCCCAGCCTCTCCAAGTGCCATCCAAGTCCAACCTTGGACTGCATCTCAGCCCCAGCCGGTCAGAATGCTGCTGTGGCACTCACCTGCCCACATGAGCAGCACTGCCACGATGATGATGATCTCGCCCGTCTGCAGCTGCCTGTCCTTGTCCAGCCCTTCCATGGTGATGTCACCTGCAGGGAAGAGAACCCAGGCAGGGCTGCCAGCAGAGACCTTCCCACCAGAACTTGCTTTAGCAGCACCCAAGGAGCTGAGAAGGGGCTCTGGAGGAGAGAGGCTCACCTCACCTCCCCCTAACAGGGAGGGATGTGGGATGACACCTTGGCTGCGGAGAGGACCTGCAGCAGACAAACCCTCCTCGCTGCCAAAGGCAGTCAGGGATCCTAACAGCTTGTTGATATTCACTTACGGACAGCACAGTGCCTGTGAGCAATTACCAACCTTAGTCCCTACTTAGTCCCAGCTTGTGGACCAGGGTAGGTCAGGAACTTCTGAGGAAAGTAAGCAATCGGCTGCCCTGTTACTCCATCTTAGGGTTAGTACTGGAGACAGGCTCCCACTGCCCTGGACCCTCTCTGGATACCATCACTTCTGGATTCCTGGCTCATTTCCCCAAAGCAAGAACATGGATATGAGTAGGGGAGGAGGCTGCAGGGCTCCATCACTTGTCCTTCATTAGTCAGCAGACTAGGAGACCTGGAAGCCTGCTCAATATTTGCTTCCGACAAGGAGCTGCAGCTGTCCTGGCCCCAGCCTGCTCAGCTGAGCAGGGTGCCTCATGACCTTCCTTGCCAGCCACCGGACCCCTGCCCATGCACTGTGACCACCTCCAAGTGTGGCCCCACAGCAGCCCCTGAGCAAGCTGGCAGGAGCTGCCTCACCTTGGTTGGAGCTATTGGAAGGGAGGCGGTCGGTCTCCTTCAGGGTCCGGAAGTGGACGCGCTTGCTGGCCTGGCTCTCCCCATACAGGCCAATGCTCTGCACCTGGATGATGTAGTCAGCATCCTCAGCCAGGTCCCACAGCACGCAGGCCCGGTTGGTGGTGTTCACCTCCCGGATGAAGCGCTGCATCTGCCCGTCCTGCCGCTGTCAGAGGGAAAAGCTGTCACACGGCTGGGAGGCTATTCCCAGCTGCGCCCAACACACTGCCTTTGCTCCTCCCTTCCTGGGCAACCATCCACCCTGGGGTGGGCCAGGCTGGCCAGCACTTGGCTCTGCAGCATCCCTGCATGGCCTGAGAGCCAGGCGCCTTCCTGGAGAAGCCACCATTGTCTGGGGCTGTGGAGATGGTGCAAGGCAGGCAAAGAAGGGTCATGTCACGGCTGCAGCACCCAGAGGGAAGCCATGGCAGTGCAGCCCCCAGTGGGCTCCCCTCAGTGCAGCCTCCCACCAGGATGGGAGGCTCAGACAGGGTGCCCTGGCAAGGGCTGCTCAGCATCCTCAGGCAGATGCCAGAGGAGCTCCACACTGTGGCAGCAGGGCTAACAGAGCAGCATGCTGGTGATCAGTGAGACAACCTGGGGACAGAACCCGGGTACCTGCTGTAGGATGGCGTAGCCAATGACCACGTCTCCTTCGGGGACGTCCCAGGAGACCATGGCAGAATTTGCCTTCAGCTGCGTCACAGTCACGTTGACAGGGGATGGAGGCCTGTCTGGGTGAGCCAGGGACAGACCAGGGCAAGGCACAGGAAAGAGGCAAAAGAAGATGTCTCAGAACAGGCACTTGCCCTGGGACACTACCGCAGGAGCCTCTCCACAACTGCCCATGGCAGCGCACTGATCAGGGCTACAGGGAGCAGCTTCTCCACAGCTGTCTCCGGAGAGGACTGGCACAGCAGGGGCACAAGGCTGACTCCTGACTGCAGCCACACATGTGCTGCATGCTGCTTCCTAGGCTGGAGTGTGTATGGGTGCAGGCATGGAGCTGCTCCCTGCATGCACAGATACCCATTGTGGCACCCGAGCAGGTTGGCTGGGGCTCCTCCCAGGCTGACCACTGGTGAGGAGGTGCTCACTGCACACCTCACCCTCTGCAGCGTCCTGCAGCAGGGAAGGAGAACAAGCTCAGGAGGCATCTGACTGGCTCCTCTCAAAAGGGCTGGCTTCCAGCAGCAGGCACAGTCTGTGTCCCACGAACACGGGACTCACAGTGCCAACCTGTGTCCAGGCTGCCAGACCCAGCTACATGCAGGAACAGCCCCAGGCAGGCTTCTTCTACCTTGCAGACATCGAAATGGGAAATGCAGGAAGGTCTGTCCTGAGCAAAAAAGGATCAGATTTTAAGAGACAGCCACGGCAATATACAGAGTCCCTGCAGCCCAAACCCACAAAAAGAGAACAGTCCCTGCAGCCTCCCTCAGAGTGCTGTGCAGACCCTGCACAGAGAGGACAATGACACCTATATCAGCTCTTCATGAGGGCACCTGCTTGCAGGTTAGAGGTACTTTTGCTGCTGCTCCAATGTTCCTCTGCTGTAACTGTTGACTCTACTGAAGTCCAACACTAGCAGAAGCAGGGCTGCCTGGCAGGACATGCCCCTGCTCAGCCTGGGCAAGAGAAAGTCCTTGTCAGGGAAGCCCCATGTTTCTGTAGAGTCCAGAAAAGACAAACATCCTCTCTCATTTACTGTGACGGTAAAAATCAGGCTCCTCTAAGCACTGGGGGTGCCCTGTGGATGTGCACATCACGAATGCCTGGCACACCACCCAGAGCTGCGTGGGAAGCAGCCTAGACACGGTATTTATATATCAACTGTGACAGGAAAATGGGGCAGCTTGGAATAAACACACTGTGCAGCTCAATCTGATCATCTCCTCTGCCTGGCACTGCTTCTTGCTCTGGAGTCGGGAAAGAAGCCCCGTGCACGGCTGACTCTCCCAGCAGTGTAAGGCCATCGTCTGCAAAGCTCAGCTCTTGCTGTCCTTCAGAGAGCTAGTGTGACTGACCCCAACCTGCACCACCATTGATTCTGCACTGCTGAGAGCAGGGCAGGACCCTGCTCAGGGACACAGACCTGCACACACAGCCAAACCATGCCTGGCAATTAGACAGAGGAGCACAAGAAGTCAGGTGTCGAGGCTGCTGTTTGTGTGTCCCTCCTCCCTGTGAATAAGGCAGCGTCCTGCTATGAGCTGCTTGTGCAGCACCAGATCAGTGTTCTGATTTGTATAGACAGAGTCCCGGAGGGCACCTGAGGACAGCAGTGACACCACCCTCAGCCACAGTTAGAGTGACAAGGAAAGGTAATTTCTGCAGGTAACTTACATAAATTTAATTCACTTTTGAATAAATCCAACTCTAGATCAAACTGGAACAAGGCCTTGCTTCATGCTCTGGAAAATGCAGGGTTATTGTCTGCCACAAGAAATAATAGAGACAGATACTTGCAGAGCCCAGAACACACGTCCTCAGAGAGATACTGAGGCCGACAGTATCCCCAGCAGAAGCCTGCCACACCACCAGGAGATAGAGTCTCTGAAGACAACATGAACAAGGACATCACAAGATGCTGAGCCTTCTCCTTCAGAACAGGAGACTGGAAAACTGGGAAGGATTCAAAGATGCTCTCAAACATCCTATATCCCATGACGTGCCACAAAGTTCTGCCAGTGGGAGTCTGGTCCTTCACTCCAACCTGAGAGAAGGAGTCTCTGAGCCAGGTCCTGATCTGCAAACCCTAGTCTCCCACAAGCCAGCAGCAATCCCCAGACCTGGCCACTGACTAGGTTGTGCGTGCTCTAGTCTGCTGGTCCAGCCACAGCCACTGCGCAAGCTGGCTGCACAACTGCCAGCTGAGCTGTGGAGAGTGAACAACCACTCCCCTGCACTGGCCTAGGCAGAAGCATTTCTGGGGTGGGGTGTGCAACGTTTTTCCTAGCCTTCAGAAGTAAAAGCACCTACCCAAGGCCACCACAGGGCTAGCCAATGCAGTGGGGTCAGGAACAGATCAAGAATCCAACAGTGGAGACTGGTCCTGGGAACTGCTTTGGCTTGAACCAGCCAGCTTGTGCCAAACCACTCATGGGCACAGTTCAGAAGGCAGCACCTTAGGAGGTAGAACTGGTGAGTTTCCCTCTTTGCACGTCATGAGCTTAGTGCTATGGATGTGATCAGATCCTGCCAGCTGGCCTCAGGACAAGAACAAGACCCGCTGCTTTGCAGGATACATCACAGTAATGAATCAACATCTAACAGAGTGAGAAGATGGACTGCCCAACATTAAGTGCTGTGTGAGGAAATTAAAGGCAGTCTGACATCCCTGCATTGCAAAAGTCAGAGGATGGAGCTTGGAGCAGGTTTCCTGCTGCGCATGGGAATTTTCTAGGCTTCGGCAGGGAGCCCAGCCTGGTCCAGCCCAGGTTTTCAGGCTGGGGCTATTGAGATATGACCCTGGGGCCAAGCCACTCACTATCTGAGAACACAGGCACTGCACTGAACCACAGGCTGTGCTGCAGGGGCAACAGGGGTTTGGCAGCATTGCTGGACCTGTACCTCACCAGAGCCTGCACAGGCACCACACAGGGCCCTTCATATCCCAGTGAGGACAACACCCTGGCATCAAACTGCAAAGATCATACACTCTGAGCCAGCAGAATCTGTTGTGACACCCAGCACCAATCCTCAGATGCCCCACACGGAGAAGGGGAAGAATGAGAGGATATGGAGCGTGGCAGAGCCACAGCGCTTGGCACTGGTCAGTGCTTCAGACCTCATACACCCTAAACTTGCCTAGTGTGGGCTCTGGGCTGCAGCTCATCATCGAGAAAACAAGTATCCCCTGGTCAGTTTGCAGCTCAGCGAAT
The DNA here is from genome assembly GCA_028565055.1 of Phoeniculus purpureus. NCBI lineage: Eukaryota > Metazoa > Chordata > Aves > Bucerotiformes > Phoeniculidae > Phoeniculus > Phoeniculus purpureus. Next base: position 66,408,674 of record JAOXOE010000256.1, on the reverse strand, counting down.
GGCAGCAAAGCCCTTTCTACTCAGAAATGTCACAAATCACAGGATTTGCAGGTCTGGTGGGAAGAGACTGGACAAGAAGCTTCAGAAGTGGAAACTAGAAAAGTTCATGCTATAAACACAGAGCAATGTTTAATCCCAAGGACATGCAAGAAGAGCCCTCACTGAAAGTCATTACAAAACGTCACAAGGACTGCTCACACCATAAAACACTTTGCACTTGATTTCCACTTTAAGCCTAACATCCTCCAGCCTGCTCTGCAGCTGAGGTCAGAGCAGCTTCATGCCAGATCTGTTGCCATGAAGATCCATGAATGAAAGCGCTCCAAAAATCACACCCCCTGAAACCTACTAGAGTCTGCAACACCTCGCTGAGCTCTCTGAGGAAAGCCTGAGCCCTGCCCAGGGGCACTAATGGCAAAGGATCCTGCATCATTTACAAGTGATTGAGTTCTGCTATTGATTAAAGCCGTAGTAAGAAATAGCACCACCACAGGAAGAGCAATCACTTACTTAAGGTCTGCAACACTCTCTGTGCTGTAAGCACAGCAGTGCATGCTTTTGGGTTTGCGGAGGTGGTGGAAGGGTTGGTCCCGTGTGCTGGAGCTGCAGCCTGAGGCTGGTCAGACTCATGGGCAGGGGAGCCGGGCTGGATCTGCCACACGACCTGCCCTGGCAGGGCACAGAAGGGGCCAGGCAGATGCCCTTCAAGAGTGATGCTGGCAGGTGTGAGACTGCAGGGAGATGGGGCACAGCCCCACGGTGTCCTCCCCATCCTGCTGTGACTCCCGTGAAGGAACTTCAGCTGCCCCTCGGCCCGTGCCCTTAGGACGGCTGCTCAAGGGCACCCAGATGTTCAACCAAGTTATCCCTATAGCAGAAGGGATACCTGCACACTTTAAAATAACCGGCCCCTTTTCAGGACCCCTGACTGCAGCGCTGCCCGGATCCATCTGTCTCCGGAGAACGTCTCTGGCCGTGAGACTGGAACCAGGGCAGGACGCATCGGAGCGTGTGGGGTACCTGCGGCTCAACCCGATGGGTCGGCAGCTCGGCCGGGTCCGGCAGCAGAGGGCTGCGACTGACTCGGGGTCGTTCCGAGAGCTGCAGGAGGAGCAGCCGGCAGTGCCTCAGCAAATCCGCAGCCAGGGACCAGCTCGGGACGCAGCCCAGGGCCGCACACCCGAGGGGGCGCCGGGCTCGGCGGTGTGGGGCAGGGACGGGGCCGCAGGCCCCCGCCGCCTCTGCGCTGCCGCCGCACGATCGCCCCGGCCCGAGGGGAGGGGACGCGGTGCGAGGGTCGCGGGGTGCTGCCGGGGGGCAGGATAGGGCCCCGCGGGCTCGCAGCTGGCGGGAGGGTCCGCAGCCCGCAGCGGGGTCCGGCGAAGGGTCCCTTCTCTCCCCTCCCGGGCAGCGCAGCTCCGCGGTCCCGCCCGATCCCCGCAGCGCAGTCCCGCAGCGCAGGGTCCGTCCCGGCCCGTCGGAGCCGCCCCGGCCGCACTTACTGGTTCGCACGAGGCCGAGATCGCAGCTGAAGAGCAGCAGGACGGGGTTGAGAAAGGCCGAGAGACGGGCCATGGCCGGCCCGGCCCCGACACCGGCTCCGGCCCTGGCACGCTCCTGGCTCCCAGTGCCGCTGGACGGATCGGGGCCGGGCCCCAGCGCAGCGCTGGGGGTGGGGGGTGGGAACGGCCGCGCCGCCCCTCCCTCGGCACCGCCCCCCGAGCGGCTCTGCAGTGGCCTCTGCCAGCCCCGAGCCCCCGGACCCCGAGCGGGGACCCGCAGCCACCTCGGATCTCGGTGGCCGCCGGTACCTCTCCCCACGCAGTGCCTCCTCCGGCAGCCACCGCTCGCACCACAGCACCCCCCGCCGGCGCTGCTCCACGGGCCCGCCCTGAGAGGCTCTGAGAACCACGGGGAGTTCAAACATGAGGTTCTGCCCGCGGGTCCAGATAGCCCTCAGCATTCGCACAGGCTAGGACGATGACGGGCTGGAGAGCAGCCCTGTGGACGAGGGCTTGGGTCCAGAGGAGGCCACAAACAAGATCCAAGGGCTGGGACCCCTCTGCTGTGGGGCCGTGCAGAGACAGATCAGGGAGAAGGCTCTGGGGTGATCTGAGAGTGATCTTTCTGTGCCAAGAAGGAGGGCCAAGACAGGGAGTACTTTTTAGCAGAGGCTGTTGTTACAGGACAAAGGGTGTTTTTAAACTGAGAGAGATTTAGATCGGATTTAAGAGATTTTTTATGAAGGTCTCAAGATGCTGGTGCAGCTTAGACAAGCTGTGGATGCCTCATCCCTGGAGGTTTCCAAGGCCAGGTTGGTGGGGTTTTGAGTAACCTGGTCCAGAGGAAAAACATCCCTGCCCACAGCAAGGGGAGGTGAACTAGATCATTTTAAAGGTCCCTTCCAGCAAAAGTCATTCACTGTTTTTAGTGTAGAGTTTTGAACCAGATCGGCAAACTGTTAGACCAACTGACCTCTCAACCATGCAGTGCAGCCTTGCTTTGCAGGAGTGTAGGACACGATCTCCAAGTTCCCCTCCAACTCCGACAATCCTGTGTTGCGTGCTAGAACGTTCAATGTCAGCGCGGGAGGCTTTGGTACAATCAGCTCATTTATGTCATCTATAGCCCTGGATGAACATGTTGTGGATTCCCATCAAAGTATCTGCCCAGAGGCTTTATTTTCCTGGGCCCTAGGAGTGGTCACCATGGCTGTAGCCCTGTTGGGTGGCCTGCAGGACGCAGGAGCTCCTGAATACATCACATCCCTCAGCAGCAGTGGACCATGCTGGTGCAGCAGTGCACCTCTTGCCAATCGAGTAAATTGCCTCCTGTAACGCTGATGGGCACTTGGATAACTTTCTTTCTCATTAAGTGGGGGAACACGTTGCTGCTACAATGCTAGAGTTCAGTGGTCATGGGGTATCCACCTCTAAAAAGCAGGTCTGGTTAGTAACTCCTGAATGACAGGAAATCTCCTTGAACTCAGAGTTTTATTGTGTCCTCTGTCAGGCAGAAAACACGTGGCCAAAGCACAGCTGTGGAGGACTGAGGAGCAATGGTGCAAACAGCTGAATAGCACTGGAGTGCAGACACCCAGCAGAGTGAGCTGGGGTGTTGTGTGGGTGCCGAAGGCACTAAGAACTACACACAGGCAGGAAACCATGTTCTCGAACTGCTGACGTTTATTTTGTCATCTCCTGATCTTGCCCCTCTTACCGCAAAAATCACGCAACCTGCACAGAAGCCCTCACGTTTACACCTTCAGCACAGCACTGTGACCACAGCGACAGGCAGCTTCCAAAGGCAATGTCAGTATGGCACACACAAATCCAAACAGAGCTCTGCACGTTGTCTCGGTAATACACAGGCACTCATCCCCATGAGACAGACCAAGCTCGGCTGGGTCTGCTTCGCTCATTGTATGGGAGGTGGTTCTTGAGAAGTCCCAGCCACAGGGCCAGGGTGGCAGTGGTGGTGACAACACACACGTGCAAACCTGCCTGCCCACGGGCAATGGCTTCCCTGTGAATTTCAACACCAGCAGCTTTGGCAAGCAGTGAAAATCCACAGGGAGGTAACACGGAGCCAGCTGGCTGTTCTCTTGCCTGTGAACTGCAAGGAAAACGCCCAGGTTCGCAGCTCTGTACAGAAGGCCTTTGGGTAACAGAAATGCTGGAGAAGCTGTTCTCTGACAGAGTAGGGCTGCCTGCACGGCCGCTTCCTGCTGGCTTCTGTGACATCTGCTGCATTGTTGGAGCACAGGAAGACCGTCCTTATGTTCCAGAGTTCATGCCAACACGTGATTTAAAATAAGGAACCTTTTAACCTTTTCCACACAGGGAAGCTGCTGCTAAAACACCTCATTCACACAAGGGAAGAAACAGGTGACAGAAGATAATGAAGGTTGCGTCCACGGTGCAGGAGAAAAGGCCACTCTGGGAGCACGGGCATGACAAGAACAGCACTGGTGAGACAGTCACACAAGACCGGGGGCTCAGCACTAGCAAGACTGCTACCGTAGAGACACACTGTCCTGCAGCAAGGTTGTTTCCCAGGCGAGTCTGACACAAGCGGTCTCCAAAGGGCCCACAAAGGCCATCTCACCACATAGTTACTGGGGGTGTCTAAAAGGCCAGTCAGTCTCCAAAAGGCTGGAGAGCAGTTCTTCCTCACTGGACTGGAAGACCCTCTACATACATTCAAAGCCCAATGGTACAGAAGACAGATGCTGGGGAATACTGGGTTCCTGATGAGAGCAATAATGATAGTCAATCACTTCCACACAGACCAGAGTCCATGGTGCTGAGCCTAAACGTCAGCGTATGAAGTAGACACAGTGTGACTGTGTTGTATGAGGAACAGCTGAGGAGACTGAGAGATTGAGAGGAGACTTTACTGCTCTCTACAACTACTTGAAAGGTTGTAGAGAGGTGTGGGCTGGTCTGTTCTCCCTAGTGGCCAGTGATAGGAGGAGGGGAAATGGCCTCCCCTGTGCCAGGGGAGGTTTCTTTCCTGAAAGGGTTGTGAGGCACTGGAACAGCTGCCCAGGGAGGGGGTTGACTCCCCATCCCTGGAGTTGTTGAAGAGAAGGGTGGATGTTGTGTTGGGGGACAGGGTTTAGTGGTGCTGATAGGGCTGGGAAAAGGTTGGCCTTGATGATCTTGAAGGTCTCTTCCAGATGAATCTATTCTATGATTCTGTGACAGAGCCTTGCATTACAGACTGGAGCACTTGCTAGGAAGGTGTTTGCTCTTCTGTGGCAGCCTTGCTGGCAATAGACAGGACAGTTACGGGCAAGCTAAAGCCTTTGTATTCTGCACAGCGCTGCTTTGCTTGTGTGCACACTGTGCCAGAGAGGATTCTCCCCCGAAGGGGACCTAAACACTGTGCTAGTCAGTCCCTTACAGGGAGAACTGCTAAAAAAGAACCCTGATCTCACCCATCAGAGGAAGATGATGAAAACAGACAGCTGCTGTACTGGAAACCACTAAACAAGCAACTAAGTGACCCAGATTGAGACTGTAACCAGAGCAGGAACTACACTGGGTACGCTGCTTGTGCCCCTGTCCAGGGGAACCACCACAGGCCAGGCAGCTTCTGTACCACAGCTTTGGTTTGAAATCTCTCACAACTGCCAGAGGCAACAGTTTCAACATCAAGGTCACCGAGTAGCATGGAGTCACAGTCCCAAAGACATTCAGTTGCTTATATTAGTGCTGTGGGTTATGAGCCTGACAGAAGTGGGGCTTGTATCGGAAAGCATTAGGATTACTCCTTCTCTTCTTCTACGGATTTACTTCCGGCCTCGCTTGTGGCTGGCTTCTTGAAATTCGGTTCTCTGTGCAACTTGGGGCCGCCCTCCTCACTACTCACACTCTCATTGTCGACCCGCTGTGGACGACCTCTTTTGCGCTTAATCTTTTCAACTCCAGCGGTGGGGAGCTTCTTGGCAGCCAGGGTACCAGTTCTCTTCTTCTTGCCCCGGCTCAAAGGACGCTTCTTCCGCTGCTTCCTCTGCTCTTCTCTTTGGCGGATTTTCATTAGCTTCTCAAAACTTTTGGTGGTAGTTGTGTTCACATCAAACCAGTCCTGGAAGGACAGAAGGAACAAGTTGGTCCTGATGGTAGAAATACCGTATCAGCCTACTAGGGCTTTAATAAAGCTGCCTTGTCAGACAAGGGCTTCCTGAAATGTGAGACCTACAAAGGTAGCTGCCTGACAAAGCTCTGCTCTTCCCCATGGGCCACTCTGTCTTAGAAGATTCAGTTTGATTTGGCAATTGCCGGGCTAAAGGCATGGGAAATGCTGAAGAGCTGACCTGAGCAGCAGCAACAGCCTGGGACAAGACGTGACATAATACAGCACTTGCTTGCAAGACTCGAGATGAGATCTACTAGTGTCTAGGAACCTGTTCCCAACACTGAGCAAGTCAAAAATAAGGCAGGGCAAGCAGCTGGCCTTTCCTTCCCAAAACACCCAACCCCACCTCAAACCTGGGGTTTGAGGGTTCCCATTCTGCCTACCTTACCTCAGCGTGCACAGACTTGATGTGATACTTGACCCCGCTCTCCGAAATGAACTCCTTCTCACACAGGAGACACTTGTATTTACCAGCCACAAAGTCTCCCTGGCACCAAAACAAAAAGATCCATCACCAGCTGCTGCCGAGAAGGCTTCTGCACCCGCATATGGCATTTGGATCTTGCTCGTATAACCCGCAGGAAGAAGCAGAAACCCATTCACACCAGACAACGCTTCAGCTGCAGGAGCACTCACTTCATTGCCCAGTTCTGCCTGCAAGGCACAGGACTGCTCTGCGAGACGTTACGAGGTCTCCAGCACTGTGCCTGGACAGAGGGCTCTTGTAGGTGTGGATCTACAGGCAGGACCGTGGTTTCACTGAAACGCTGCCATTAGGATGCTTCCACCTTGCCTTGAGCATCGCTTGCAATGGTAACCCCATTAACACAGAGGAAAGCACTCAAACTGGGAGAAACTGAGAGCAGCAGATGGCATGGCAACAGCTCGAACAAAGAGCTAAAAGATGGAAACAGCTGGACTATTGCAAGAAAGGATAGTGAGCACGGGAAGGCTACCAACCAAGGTACATGTGCCGAGGTGAGACTTGAGTCCTGAGACACTGCCATAGACAGATTCACAACCCTGGAAAAGTAACAGAAAGTGCCTGTCAGCAAAACTCCATTAAGAAAACACTGCTTTTGCAAGACAGAGTCTTATTCTCTGGAAAACAATTCCAAAAGGGCTAAGAGAGGTAGAAGGAGGGAGATACTAAGTCCAGTAAGTCAGAAAATTGCTGGTGAAAGGACTGTTAGAAGAGACTGAAACTTTCAGTAAGTTAAGTCCTTCTGAGCACACTCACACCTAACAAACTGCAGTCACAGTCACATCAGAAGTCTGAGCAGAGCAACACAATCTGCAGTCTGTCCACAGCATGCAATTAATTTCAGGTATAAGCATGGAGACGAGCAGAAGATGCTCTCATCTCTCCTGCTCCACTTATGTGTCCAGCGGCGCTGAGCAGAAGTGCTGCATCCAACATCAGCAGCCCTAGTCAAAGGGCAGCTTTACATGTGGAGCTTTAGTCTCAGGAGATAAGATCATATTCAGCTGACAGCCCAGGTGTTGGGTTCAAGACATGTTTCTAGATTTCCAGTGGGTGAAACAGGAAGCTGCTTACTGGGACAGTTCTATCTGTGCTACAGTGCAGCTCTTCTATGTGGAAATGACTCAAACCTGAAGGTCAGGGAGAGAGTGCTGGGGGTGGGGCAGAGAGAAGGTAGGGTCTCTGCCCTAATGCCACGTGGAAGCCACCACTGACCCGTGACTATCTGGCACATCGTGTCACGTGTATCACACTGACCAGCATTTCCACTAATGGGGCCACTACTTTTTGCTGGATATGATTCACAACTGCTGCGTGTGATTGCAAGAATCTAAGCGCCTGTCCATAGGCATCCCCAGACCAGGATGACCCTATCATTCCTAAGTCTTCTGAAGCCCACTTCCAGCTTTCAGAAGGAAATTTAAGTACTGTGCCATACAAAGACCCTCTACTCTTACAAGCAGTGGACAAACACATCTGCAGAGGGATCATCATGCCTAGGACAATTCAGATATGGTCTGGGTTACACTAACCAATCACACTCAGCTGGAGTCAGATTTGTCTCCCACAGTGAGACGAACTGTGATTTCAAGGTTGTGAAAAGCTTTGGGCTCATACAGACCTGAAATTGGTCCCCTCCGAGGCTTCAGAAACACAGCGAGATTACCTGGTTTGGGCAGTGGACTCTTCGGTACATCTTTATCTCCGTTTTCCATTTGCACAGCACATCCTGACTGAATGTGGGCAGTCCAGGGCGAGTGTATTTCAGCTGGGATGAAGACAAGGATTTCAGTGCTGTAAGCAGTGTTGTCTATAGTGCCACGCATGTCCCTTCTCTCCTGAGCTGTGAGACAGACGTGATACCGCTTCTCCTACTCTAGCAGACAAACTCTCCATAGGCAATCTTCCCCTGTCTCACTGACTCCACAATTACAGCTGAGTCTGGAAAGCTGCACAAGATCAGAACCCAAAACCTCCAGTAACCCCACTTGCAGCAATCCTTCTAAATGTAAATATTTGAAGGGTGGGTGTCAGGAGGATGGAGCCAGGCTCTTCTCAATGACATCTAGTGATAGGACGAGGGGCAATGGGTGTAAACTGGAACACAGGAGGTTCCATATGAATGTGAGAAGGAACTTCTTCACAGTGAGGGTGACATAGCACTGGAATAGGCTGCCCAAGGGAGTTGTGGAGTCTCCTCCACTGGAGACGTTTAAAACCTGCCTGGATGCGTTCCTGTGTGACTTGGCCTAGGTGATCCTGCTGCGTCAGGGGGATTGAACTAGATGATCATTCGAGGTCCCTTCCAATCCCTAATGATTCTGTGATACTCAGTCCACTGAAATCACAAATCATCCTTTTCCCTTGGGCTTCCCTTACAGCCTAAAAGGTGCTCCTGGAGCCTGAGAAACTATGAAACATCACAGTATGGCAGCAATGATATGCAGCCTATGGAGCCCAAAACAGGACCTGCAAGTCATTACAGCCTGCCTGCATAAAATACTTAAAGCACAGCAACTGTGCTCTAAGATAGCAACACCATGACCTAAGACCAGAGAGTGTAAAACCCAATCCCCTCCACAAGATATTGATTCTTGTGTGTTGCTTTCCATGTGCCACTGAACACTAGCAGCACCGTGGGGATGTCAGTGCCAGACTCATCTAACTTTAAGAAAGACTCAAACCCCATACAGCATTTTTAAGGCCTTGTACCTTCCGATCATCTGGAATCAAGTCCTGCACAACTTTTCTCTTGGGCCACTCCTTGGCCAGCTCTTCTCCAGCAAGCTCATGGAGATAGTAGATTGCCACTTTGGCGGATCTCCTCTGAACTCTGCCTGTGTTGTTTGGCTCACGTTTTATTTCCTTCAGGCTCTCTGCTCTTCCCTCTTCATGGAGGAAAGTGACCTGTAATCAAGCCAAAAACAGTGAGCCTCCTCCTTCACCAGTCCTTATTTCAGTTACACTACACGCAGTGAACAAATATGCTGCTAACCCCTCACAAACATGCTGCTAACCCCTCACAAACATGCTGCTGCACCTGTGGTTTGCTGTCACAGACACAGGACCAAAGCAAGACAGACCCCCAAGTCTACGCAGGGGAGTCACAGCAGTAAGGCTCCAGCAGAGTTTTATGAAGCTCCTGGTCCCGAAGGTGGCCCACACCATTTGCTGTAAACTCCTCAGGGACAACAAGGACAGTGCTGCACGTACTTGTGTAGTCTTCTCAGGGCAAGGAAAAGCATCTCACAAGTTACATGTGATAGCTTTACTCTTCCACAGAGCAGAAGTCAGGCCAGGGACAGTTTACTGCTGCCATGGTGATTTACCATTAAAACCTCATCCTAGTCACAGAACAGCATCAGCTGCTGCTGCTAGAAGGGAAGTATCAAGGACAATATACTCCAGGAGAGATCGAGCAATGCAGTGGTTTGCTGTCCCTAATTACTCACCCAAGCAGCAGACAAAATCCTCCCTGTGCCTGACTGGCTGAGGCACCACCACTCTGTCCTAGTAACTATGGCAGTGTGCACTTACGGGCCCATGCTTCGATCGGAGGTGGTAGACAAGTCCTGCCTTTGATTTGTATGCTTTTCCACAGTGATGGCACTTCATTGCCATTTTCTCCAGCTCAGCAGCAGCCTTCCCACACTTTTTAACATGATACAGGTACCCCATTATGCTGGTGAAGCTGCCTGTGCAGCCCTGTCAATGGAGAAGAAAAATGAACACAAGAAAAACACTCTCTAAGTGATTGCAAGAATAAGCACTGCCTGTGGGTTACTGGGACAGGTTGTACAGAGAAGTTGTGGATGCCCTACCCCTGGAAAAATTCTAGATCAGGTTGTACTGGGCTTTGAGCAACTTGAGACATCCCGGTCAATGGCATAGGTGTTGGACTAGACAACCTTTAAGGGTCCCTTCCCAGACAAAGTGCTTCTTCAACACTGTTTTACAAGCACAGCTGTGGCCCGCACCACAGCACACCGGTAGCACTCCTCCTATTTTACACTTCATTCATCTGCTGCTGTTTGATTCACGACACTCGGCGCAGTGCAGCCTACCTCCCTCGTACACTTCAGCTTTCTCATACGCTTCAAAATCTTCCGAAGGCGGTCTCGCTCCAGCTGCTCATCCAGTTCTCCTCCTTCCTTCACAACTGGCTAAAGCACAGCATAAAGAGGGAAGAAAAACACAGGATGCTTGGCATTTACAGTTCTATTCCCTCTCTTATGGTCACTGCACATTATTTCCTGCACCACTGTACAATACAGATGCACAGCAGTACAGTTACCTGATTGTTATGGTCTGCCATGACGTGGTACTTCATTCCTCCTAAAGACTTCAGCTGCTTCCCACAGTGGTGACATGTGAACATCTCCTATAGACAAACAAGGACAGGGTGATGTAACTGCAAATTAACCGGAGCAGTGGGAAACTCTTTTGGGCGAACAAGCAGGAAGCAGAACTTTCTTACCTTACAAGCTGAAACTAGGTTTAAATGCAACATAGAAGGGTGAGCAGCACCTCTACCAGTGAGCTACATCACAGAACTGTTTACACTGGATAAAGCTCATCAAGTCCAACCATGAACCTGACTGTCCCAAGGCCATCGCTAAACCCTGTCCCTGAGCTCCAGATGTCCATGACTGTGAAACACGGCCAGGGATGGCGATTCAACCCCCTCCCTGGGGGACCTCTGCCAAGGCCTGAAAACACTGTTCATCTCTAGTGTTCATACCTGCCTGCAATTCAACATATGTTTCTTCAGTCCTTCCACAGTCTTTCTTGCCACAGCCCTGCATGTTGGACAGGTAACTCGGCCTTTGTCCTGAATTTCCAGAGACCACCGCTCTTCCATATTACCTGCCGAAACAGAACTGGAACAGAACTGCAAACAAAACACCTTTTTTTTTTTCCTTTGATACAGACAATGAATCCTAGAAGGAAACAGGCCACAGGACACCCAACTCGGTGTCCAACTACACTTCAACAGGTTTGGCTCTTGTGTAACTTTAAGTGTGTCCTGTGGCCACATCACTCCTGTGGGGAGATCACACAATAAAAACTGTTTCACCCTAACACCCACTCGCAAGGAGTGTTCTGCTTGTTCTGAAGACCATCTTCACAGAATCACAGAACATTAGGGACTGGAAGTGACCTCGAAAGATCATCTAGTCCAATTACCCTGCCATAGCAGGATCACCTAGACCAAGTTGCACAGGAACGCATATCCAGGTGGGTTTTAAATGTCTCCAAAGAAGCAGACTCCACAACCACCCTGGACACCCAGTTCCAGTGCTCTGTCACTCTCACTGTGAAGAAGTTCCAGCCCTAACTCTCTCAATCGCTCCTCCTCAGATTACAGAATTACAGAATCACTGGCTGGAAAAGACCCCTGGGATCATTGAGTCCAACCATCTACTCTACCTTACAAGTTCACCCCTAAACCACATCCCTCAACACCTCATACAAATGACCTTTAAACAAATCCATGGATGGTGACTCAACCACCTCCCTGGGAAGCCCATTCCAGTGCCTGACCACCCTTTCTGGGAAAAAAATTTTTCCTAATGTCCAGTCTAAACCTACCCTGTTGTAACTTGAACCCATTCCCTCTTGTTCTATCGCTAATTGCTTGTGAGAAGAGACCAGCACCAACCTCTCTACAACATCCTTTCAAGTACCTGTGGAGAGTGATGAGGTCTCCTCTCAGCCTCCTCTTCTTCAAACTAAAAAGCCCCAGCTCTTTCAGTCTTTCCTTATAAGATTTATTCTCCAGGCCCACATACATGTGGCTGAGAAGTCTAACCACGAATATAGGACTGCTTTTGTGGAGCAAATGGGAGGAGAAGAAAGAAGACCAGGGACTGAAATACATGTGACTTCAGCTGTATTTAAATTACTTTTTCCTTATGTTTTTCTTATTTTGAAATATTTCATTTCCTATGTCTATGAGTGCATATGTTGTATTTGGCTTTTTCTTTTAATCCTTATACTAGATGCGGGTAAACAACGAGATTATACAGAATTAGTCTAGGAACCTTTAGCCTGCCTTAGATGTAATTCTTTACAATATCATTAATAACAATCACCCTGTGCAAAATACAGCACATCTGACACATCCTGACTTCAAAGGAACTATTGTCAGATGAACATAGAAGTTTTAGAAGTTTTTACTACTTACACAGTGAAGTAGTGCAAATAGAATACAGGAAGGTTTAGATTTTAGTAGGTTGAGAGAAGTTCTCCTTCTCTGCACTGTCCTGGTGAGACCACATCTGGAATATCGTGTCCAGTTCTATCCTACTCAGTTCAAGAAGGACAGAGAACAGCTTGAAGGAGTCCAGTGCAGAGCCACAGAGATGATTAAGGGAGATATATATCAGCAGAGGATGAGGGAGCTGGATCTTATTAATGTTTATAACTATGGAAAGGGCGAGTGTCAGGAGGACAGAGACAGGCTGTTCTCAGTGATGTCTAGTGACAGAACATGGAGCAACAGGTGCAAGTTGAAGCATAGAAGGTTCCACGCAAGCATAAGGAAAACCTTCTTTTATGGTGAGAGTGACACAGCACTGGAACAGGCTGCCCAGAGAGGTTGTGGAGTCCCCTCTCTGGAGATGTTCAAAAGCAGTCTGGTTGTGTTCCAGTGTGACCTCATCTAGGTGAACCTGCTCTGATGGGGGGATTGGAATAAATGATCTTTCAAGGTCACTTCCAACCCCTAACATTGTGTGATTCTGTGATACATACTGTGTACTTGTTTGATTTACACCATCTGTGATTTTATAGGTGTAGTCTGCCTGCTTAAACATGTTACAGAAGAAGGGAAAGCAATTAGCAATAATAAAGACTCACCAGCAGTGAGAACAGTGATTTTTCTGGCTTTTATGAATTCAGTTTCTAATATTTTATTTAGATTGTTGGTTTGAGATACTCTAAGTGAAACTCTTAACATTTTACTACTTATCCATCCTTTTATAATACTTCTCTGTCTAGTAAGTCATTTCATTAGCTGGCAGGATTTGTCTCTGCTCAGCAGAATTTTTCTTTTCTCAGGGCAGAAAAATGTCTGGAAATAACTCAGAGGAAGGATTGCCATGAGGTCCTACTACACGACTTGTCATTTGTATTTGTGTTCTGAAGCACGCTGCAGGGCTAGGTGAAATGAGAAAGCTGTACAAAGAGGCACATGCTTCAAACAGGTTACTTTAAGACAGAATGGTGTACATGTGAAAAGAAAGTTTCCACCTTGGATGCCTAACATTTGCAGTGTACTTGGGATTTATTCCTTCACTCCTCTTGCAAGAGAAAATAACTGTAGGTTCATACCTGCAACATCAAATTCTATTTCCAAAGTGACCTTGTTGGTGATCGAGGAGTCTCTGAGCAGTTGATTGGCCTCATCAAATGTGCTGTCTTCCGTTGGGACACCGTTTATTGCCACTATCCTGTCTCCTATTTGCAGAACCCCGCACCTTGGTACACAGTGACACAAAACAATCATCAGATGCGCACGTTACCAGAACCTGCAATCGCAAACACATTCAACCTAATCTTGAAGGACAAGCGTCACAGAGCAGCTCAATAGTCTACCCAGGTACAGAAGGGGACAGAAGCTGCTACTAGCAATCTGCTTCAAGGCACAGTCAAGTGCTCCCAGTATGGGTCATGCTCCTTAGGTGCTGGGACTCAGGAAGAAGAGCACAGCCTCCATGCCTCCACCCACCCTTGGAAATCACCTCTGCCTCTGATGCCAGGCTACAAGTATTGTAGCTATTCAGTGGCAGATAGTACTTGCCTGTGCAGCTGCTATAGCTCTCATGCCGTGATTAAAGATACACACGAGCATAGAAATGCAACTGAAATGCTGCACGACATCCCTAGTAAGTCAAAGCTCTGGTATTCCACAAAGACTTGGTTGTCTACAAAAAACTGAATGGTTGGATATGGCCTCCCCTCACAGCACACTGAATTATGGCTATTTGCACTTCACTGATGTTTCCGATTATTTTTTTCCTTTTGAATGAGTATGACTTCAATGATTGTGGATAAGAACACCACTGCTGCTTGTCATTCTTCTTACGGCTGATCAAGCACATGAAATATCACCGTCAGAACAGACAGTTTACTACTTGCCACACTTCCATTGAGCAAGGCCCTGCAATTTATCACAAATCAAAAGCAACAAGCCCCAAGTACCCTGAGGAACACTCCACAAAATGTACTTAGCAGTCAACTGGAAGAACCTCACCTTTCCGCCGGACTGTCAGACTCAATATAGGAAATGAGAGGTGGAGAAGACAAGGTCTCAGTAGCAAACACGCTACCCTGGAGCTGTATCCCAAACCCGACTATGGGGTCAGCCGTCAGCACTACTTCTGTGGTTTCTGTGTGGACGACCTGTCCAGCCAAACCAACAGTGCTAGAGGCTAAAGACACTATAAAACAGAGAAGACCAGGAGGAAAGGCAGTCATACACAGCAGAAATTTCATTGGTCTTTGAGAATACTGACCTGTCAACAGGTCAACAATAAGCCTAGTCAACAAAACATTTCTTTTACAGTCAATTTAGGCTGAAGTTTATACATTCTGTATAAACAGTGATCACATACAAGAGAATGGAAAACATCTGCTTGCATGTTAGAATGCAAAACAATAGTTCTTGTACCAAAACAAATTTGATATCCCCACTACAAAAACCTCAGAACTTCCTTCAATTCTGTCTGTGTTAGGTTTGAGGTGCAGCTGAACTTTCACAGGAATTAAGGAACCTGGAGGTGCAAGCCCAGCTGTCAGTCAGGCCAATTCTCTGAGCTTTTCTGAACATCTCACAGCCACGCGTTGTTGCTAGCAACAAAGCAACATGGCCCATGCTTACTTGCAAGAAATAAGGATGACTTCCTCTTACACGTGTTTGCCACGTCAGCAATTTCTCCAGGTAACTGGGTAGTGTAAGTAAGTTGCAGAAACCCCTCTGTTTTATTAACCCATATATCTCGTGTTGGTGAGAAAAGAAGTTCTTTGGGGTCTCTCCAAAGAACAGGGGGGACCGTTCTGTGAGTAATGCATTCAGCTGCTTCTGTACTCCTGATTTACTCCCCCTCTCTGTTCTCACTCTTGATCTGAATAGGCGACATTACAGAATGAATAAAGATAAAAACAATACTGAGGTGCAAAGCAATTACCTACGACAGGAAGAGGCTGCACCTTTAGTTCTTTGATCTAAAAGTCTATTACATTGTTGTTCAAATTCTCGCAGTGACAAACTACTGCCTGTCATTGTGTCACACACTGAAAGCTACAGTTTTTCAATTCCCATTCAGACCATTAATGATAATCCTCCAGTGCAGAGGATACTGACTGTTTTTGTGTTACAAATCTATGCTGTTATCCCTCCACCTCTACATTTTTTCAAGACCCATTTCTGCCTGCAGTAGCTACTAGGAATTAGATCAAAGTTTGTGGTTTATCTGAGGGATTGTTTAACTGTTTACACCAATGCAGCAAAGCACTGGTTCCTGTTTTCACATCATGGGTAACACAGCATAGCCATACAAACATGTCAGAGGTTGTAAAAGTATTTCCTGCACTTTGGGGCTACAAGCATTAAGACTTTTGCTCTGAAAGTTATTATAAAATCTGATAAATGCAGCACAGCTGGCAAAGACAGTTCTGTCACAAATGCTATACTTGCCCAAAGTCATGACTCTCTGTTTTCTGTGTATTCTTTCATTTATTCAATAACTTCAATAACTGTTTCTTTTATCTGCACTCAGCAAGACACGTTCATAATAACTTGCTCTGAGAAATGTCTGCTGGCTTTAGCATTAACTACCTATGAGAAATAGTTTTCTCCAGCTCTCAGTGCCGCGAAGGATAAAACATGACTAAACCAAATAAATTCAGAGACAATATAATAGCAGATCCCCTAACACACCATCTAGAAATGTCCAAATTTAGGGCATCCAAGCTCAGAAAAGTTCCATTTTCCCTTTCTTTAAGGTCATACAATTACTTATTAGCTGCATCCTTGTTTCCCATTGCTTTCGTGCCCATTCCCTCTGTGCAGCAGGCATCAGGCTGGCTTTGCAACTTACTCCTTTATCTAATGCCTTATCAGAAACCTAAAGGTGCTGCAACACTTATTTAACCTTTTAGGACAGCCACGGTTTTAATTCACATTGTGAAATTAAGTATACTAGTTGTGGGATTTAAAACTCACCCCTGATAAGTACTTTGATGATGTGGATGTTTAAAGGTGACAATAAGGGACTCTTGCCACTCCCAAAGAAAATCAAACAGAAACAGGGAGAACACAGGAGAAATGAAAATACCCTTTCCAAACCGTGTAACAATATCTATCTGCCCAGCCTCTATAAAATGCCTCCCCTACAAATGCCTTAGAGCACCATGGGGTTTGTAGCTCAACAACAGCTGCAGCAAGAAACGCCACAACTTTTTTTGTCTGCCAAATGCAGTTTTACAGGTCAGAGAGCACCCTTAACTTACTGATTGAAAAAGGGGGTTTCAGTGAACTCTAGCTGCTGCTGCTATGGGTACACTTTAGCATACTTGTATATTTTCACTCTTAGCAACAGTTCTGGGGGCTGGTTTCTGCTTTGCAGTTACATAAATGATAATCTTGAGTAATATGCATTTGTTCCTTTTACTGCTGCACCCATACAAGAAGCAGAGAAAGCTGTGTTTAAAGGTGCAGATACAGGTTATTACACCTGCAGTCTTTCTTGAGAAGATGCAAAACTACTCCTCCTGGTAGCAACTGACTTGCATGTACTGAGAAGACAGCACACATGCACATCTAAGACCCTCTCTGATTTCTACCAGACACACAGCCCTGGTAACTATCACAGAAACACTCTGGTTGGAAAAGACCCCTGGAATCATCGAGTCCAACCATCTTACAAGTTCATCCCTAAACCACATTCCTCAATGCCTCATCTAAACCATCTTTTAACACATCCAGGAATAGCGACTCAATCACCTCCCTGGGAAGCCCATTCCAGTGCCTGACCACCCTTTCTGTGAAAAAATTCTTCCTAGTATCAAGTCTAAAACTACCCTAGTGTAACTAAACCCATTCCCTCTTGAATATACAACAGTATGAAATTGTGCCTCACTTTCAAGTATTAATACAGAGCAATTACAAAATACTTGAGGATTTCAACTTTAACCAAAAACTAACCTAGATGTTTCCCCAATTCATACCATTTTAAAACAAGAACAAAAAAGGAAGGTTAACAATTGATAACAAGTGGCATTAAAAAAGCAGGTGACATCAGAGCACCCCTTCAATTTGTACAGCCATGTGCGTTGAAAGATTTGAAATAGCCTGGCCATGAAGGTCTTGTAACCTTCCCCTAAACATCACGCTTCATCATCAGGAATTTTGGCCTGATCACATTAAGTGATGCAGGTTTTCCGAAATAAGTGGCCCTGTGAACTTTATAGCACTCTTCACGAATACATCCTTTTCTTCCCAAATGAGATCCTGAAAGTTTTATTAGAAGTTACATTAGTGACAGCCTCGAATGGCCCAACTGGATTAAAGAAAAAAAAAAACCCCACTAAAATTGAGAGTGTGCTGTTGCTTTGCTATGAAAAGGGCAGCAGTTGATTCTACTTGGTTCTCATGGGTCTCCCACAAGGGGAGAGTGGCAAGGTTTTCCAGGTCTCATCGATGAATAGCAGAAGGGTACAGGACCAGGCATTCTCTGTCATGGCCACTTATGGCACATTCACAGAATCACAGAACATTAGGGATTGGAAGGGACCTTGAAAGATCATCTAGTCCAATCGCCCTGCCACAGCAGGATCATCTAGACCAAGTCACACAGCAACGCTCAGCCCAGTGTGGTCTCTTAATTCGGCTGTTGCAAGTACAAATCTAGCAACAGGAGCAGTGAACTCTGCATGGGCTGAAAAGCAAGCTCACAGACAGAGTGAGCAAGCCTGGCTGGCCAGCCAGTTCCTCCAAAGCCAGGTCTGATCCAAAGTTGCTGATGTAGTCACTGCTTCTAGTAAGGCATAGTCTCACCCACTGATGTGGGGCCACATATTTTGTAGTGCTCTATAACCAGACCTCACAACGCACAATAAATTAGCTCAGAACAAAACCTCATCCTAATTCCTCCTAGTTAGAGCTTTATTTAACCACAGCTGCTCATACTCTGCAGGGACATCTGATTTGGGGAATCTTCCAGGTGTGCTGCAGTGTAGATGTGACTGTCCCACTTAAATCTGATGTCACTGGCCTTGTTTTGAGCCTCTGCAGGACAGCAAATTGCAGGGCAAGGCCTCCTTGAAAGAAAAATATCTGAAAAATAAAACTCAAGTAACAGCTGTCTCCAAGAGCCACAACAGGATCAGCCTGCAGGTTTGGCACTCCTTTGTTGGATGGAAGTGCTGTAATATAGCACAATCAAAGAACTGTTCTTTGCATCTAGCATTATTTTACTGTTCAAATCCACTACTATTAGTGTAACGTTACTAGTGTTTCTCACGAACACAGAACAGTTGGACCTGTACTGACACCACAGCTTGGATGGACACGCTATCTCTCTGTGACCCAAAAGAACACGTTAGAGCAGCTAACACGTCAACAGATGAGTCATGAAAAATGGCTGATCAGATTAAAAATAAAAAATACATTTACAGGCAAATGTTTATGCAAAAATATTTGCTTTATGAAAGAAATGAGAACAAGCAAGCAACAAAAAAACGCAAGAAAGCCAAATCTTTGCTTCCCTCTCAGATCACAACTCTGTAATTAGCCTTAGTTGGAGACTGCGAGTTTGCTCTGCTTTTGCTATGACCATGGGAAATCTCCAATGTGGGGTGGCAGCGCAGTACTGCACAGCAGCTGTTTTCCAGAGTGGACCTGTGAGCATTATTAGCTGGAGCAGATGACTTACAGAGCAGCTCTCACTCCCCTGCTCTGGAGGAACTGAGCTACCAAGGATCACGCGAAGATGGAGAAGCCAAAAGGAGAGCCGGCACTCATGTGGAGCTTGGAAAACAACAAACTGATACAGCCATCCTCTCTTTGACCCAGCAATACACAAAGTGGAACAGCCTGAAATATACCCACTCTGGCTTGGGAAATTCCTAGACTCATGGGAAAGTCACGCTTTTAATCCCAGGAGGTGGTCAGAAAAAAGGCTGTTTACTCTTCACTATTATTTGTTGCCCTTCCTCACAAAAATGACTGCACAGGTTATGCTGTAGAGCACAGAATCGTTGGATCTCAAGAGATCATCAGGTCCAACTTCCCCGTCAAATCAGGACTCCTTAAAGCACATTACACAGGGCTGCATCCAGGTGGGTTCTAAATGTCTCCAGAGAAGGAGACTCCACAACCTCTGTGGGCAGCCTGTTCAAGGGATTTTATGACTTGCACAGTAAAGAAGTTTTTCCTTATTTCTGAATGAAACTTCTTGTGTTCCAGCTTGTGCCTGTCAGTGGGCACCCTTCAGGTGGCAGATGTAAACTGTAAAACACCTAGGAGCTACTCCTCTAAAGCTCTTCCATTATGTCATAGTTGGCTGAACAGTCTTTTTTTCCACAGCTATGAATTCGATTCCCTGATAGAAACGGAAGAGTTGAAAAGGGAATTTGAAAGGCACTTCACTAATGGTATAGCAAACTCTTCCACAACTCCCTGAAAATACCGCTTTACATATTTCAGATGAGACAGATAAGCCGTGTGGTCTCCACTCATCTTATGTTAGCATTCGACAAACATTTTTACACTGATGTTTCCCTACAGCAGAACCTCCAGTTGTTCTCATTTCTGCCTAGTGTATATGTATATATATATTTATATATATTTATATGTATTTATATATCTTTTAATTAAGGTACTTTGTACCTTTGTTCTGTATCTACCCCCTCCTCCACCCATTCACTGCACATTTTGAGCAAATGCTGTTACCACCTACAGGAGCTTTTGAAGTCCTTCTTTTTCATCCTCCGCCTCATCATTGTCCCACGTGGGCTGGTGGAGTAGAGGCTGCGAGGTAAGGTCCCCATGTTGAGGGAACTCAGGCTGTATGCACTCATGGAGGTAGGAGAGAAGGATGAAGACACCAAAGCTGCTGTAAGAAATCAGACACTTGGCATACAGCACTCAGCCTTTGCAGAAGAGTGCGGCACACGCCTGTAACTCATCAATGAATCAAACAAGGTGGATGATGGTTTGTGCATTTCCAATAACAAAAACATTAAGCCACACAGGTGACCTTAGGTAAAAGTACAGCCAGCATTTCATGAAAATACCTGCTGGAAGCTAACAGAGATACTGTAGATACAAGAAGTATGTTAATAGTATACAACTCACATTAGGCAAAGCGTGTTAAACAAAAATTCCAACACACATCCATGAACCAGTGCGGATCAGTATGTCTAGATAGGCTGATTTTAGAAACGCCTTTTTGCAGCAAGGTGATTTCTGACAAAAGATTTGTAAGCAACGCTTTGAATTCAGAAACGATGCTTTATACACACTACTCAAATCTAATGGTCTGCTCATATAGCACAAGAGCTGATTTATTCAGAATTTTCAAGCCTTTTCCTGTCTACAAAGGTTGCCTTGTTACAGAAAGCAAAAGGCGTAAAATGTCAGAAATAACCTTGGCCTGGCCATGAAAAAATGCAGCATCCATAAAACTTAAAAGGTTTTAGTGCCTGGAATGGGAAAAGTATTAAGCATGAGATGAGAGGAGGGAGAAGGAGGAAGAAAAGGAGGAGAGAATATGTCAGCAGGAAAAAGCGTGGCACATTACGAAGGCTTTTCTGAGGAGTTGCTGTCTGGAATTTCAAGGCTGGCATCCTGCAATGGTCAGGGTGGTAGGTGTTATAATGGTGGTAGGTGAGGAGACTGCTGTGGCTGTTGGCACATGAATCCCAGGTAAGTTGCCTGTTGCTTCTTTGAACCTTCACTGCCCGCATGAAGGGATGATGGAAAATCAGAAAACAAAAGGACCAGAGAAGAGGGAAAAATAACTGAATTGCACAAACAGAAAAAAGGAAGTAAAAAACTTAAAGTTTTTAATAAAACAAAATGAATGAAGTCTTGTCTTCTTATCAGGAGGTGCCAACTTGAGGAACAGAAATAATAGTGTTTCTCTGGGTAAATGCTTCTGATGGTGGTTTTCTGTTTTCTTGTATTTGTTTTTAAAAAGATTAGTACTGAATCGATTTCTAATCTCACTCTGCCTTTAGGAGCTAGGATTGCAAACTTCCCTAGAAAATACTAAGTTATTACATGGGACCACTACCTGAAGGTTATTAAGCCTCTGTTCAAGCTATCTACATTCCAAAGACCAACGGGATGCTATACACAGCACTGCCTAGAAGGGGGATGTTTACTTGCCAGTCATTTCAATTTACTGCATTGACATTTTAATTTTGCCACCATCTATTGTTGGCATTAGGCTCCTCGGTGCAGTAAACTACTTCCCTGGGCTACTAGCAGAAGAGCTCTGTCCTGAAGCCTGGTTAATAATGAAAAGATTTCTTATTGATTGCTTGGATGCGCAATTTAATGTTTTGGGGTTTTTTAAAAATGTTATCTTCAAAACATTACCATTTCCTGGATGAAATTTAAGACCATATTTTATTGCTGATTTTATATATATATATATATATATATATATATAGGGGCCTGGGATATGACAAAAGGGAAGCCAGTATTAACCAAGCGAACAAGAAGCATTTCAGCTGACGTGACAAATATTAAAGGGAAATTATTGAAATCATCCTTCATTAATTATAGTATATTAACCTGTAAAGTCAATGCAGTCGTGTCCTTGCTGAACCACTGAGGAACACTTCAAACTGGGAACTATTCACTGAATTTTTGTATTAAAAATACTGAGGGATTCATCCTTACAGTGAAACCCAAGTTACGGTCTTTGTCATATGAGCTGCTTTACCTGTGACTCTCTGCTACCCACTACAGTGGCTGCAGACACAAATAACACTGTGCTGGAATTTAACAGTAGCCAAAACATCTTTGGGCTGGACCCACACCTCAGGTTCACATTTTACTGAGTGAGACAAGGGGGCAGCCGCTGCAGCACAGTGCCAGAAGAAAAGCCATGCTTCTGTTTCACTTCACATCACCTGCCAACTGAACGTACTAACCCTCCTCTGACTGCACAGCAATGCCTGTCACTACAGCCAGGAGTACACATCAGGGAAGGGACAGGAAAAGGAGAGGACAGGGAGATCCATTGTGTCTCCAGAGCCTTGTGAGGCAGCTGGGATTCTGCAGGCCCTGAGAGCACCTTTCCTGCGTCATGACATGTTTTTGAATCAAAATATCTTTCCCAAATAACAAAGGTGAGGGTGGGGTGCGACGTCAGTACCAGGAGAACACTTGGCACCACCAGCTAACCAGTGCCTTGGGGTAGGTCACTCGCTGGCACCAGTGTCAGTGACTTCAGACACTTTGCAAAATCTAACGTCAGCCACAGAAGTCCCAGAAACAGCAGCAGTAGCCTGATAGGGCCGTATGCATATTACAGACATCGTATCTTCTCAGATTAAACAGTTTCCTTGATCACACGCACAGGCAGAAAGATTTCCAAACTTTAACTACGGTATAAAAATTAAAATCTGATAAGAACAATGTGGCCAGGTGGATTCTCATTAATTTCAAGTTGCTCTGAGCCTTGTTTAATTAAAAAGACTGCTTCCAGCAGGAAATTATCTGGCAGTCTTTGACATTTTTTCACGTTTTATTTTCATGCTGAGAGTAGAGATAAAAATGCCCTACAAAGTGGGGAGGTACACAAATTCAGTTTGCTCAGCTTGAAGAAGGATAATCCCAATTCAACAGAAGTTCTGTAAAAGAAAATCCTGTTGTGTGCAGCCGCAGTAATTTAGCAGTAATTTGAGCTGTTCCAACACAGGGTTGTGTACAGCAAACATAAAACTAATGGGGCAGCAAGAGAAATAAACGTTAGTGGCACAGCATAATGGAAAAAAAAAACCCCATGAAACAAAATATTCTGATCTTTTATAGCACTCTCCATTTTATTTTAGGGCTAAAATGTCAATTTTATATTTACTGCATTTCCTCCTCATTTTGAACTCCTAACACGTTCCCATAAGACCAATAACTGAGCTCAGCAGATACAGCCCTGATGACACAGCTTATCCCAGACACATAAAAAGAGCTTCTCAAACTCTGCAGCATCTAGGCCATGCCACACCTGATGGAAGTTTGATTTGAAGGGTAACTTGCTTTCATAAATCACTTTACACCTTGAATTGGTCCTGACACAGCACCACCTGGTGAGGGGCTGTAAACATCACAGTTATTCTGCCTTCCCTAAGAAAGCAGCTTTATTACCTTAGGGAGTTTTATCCCCCAAAGACACTCTTATGCAGCTTTTGCAGATTCTTTCAATACGATTTCCTAATGGCCAGTTGTTAACTCTGTCATGGCACGAGAACTGCTTTGTCTAAGTGTCTGCACTGGGTCAGGGTGATTAGCATAGTCATGGCACCAACTTGTTTCAAAACGTGGGATGAAAAATCAAGTGCTTCAAGTAAAATAATCATCTACACAAATCTCTGACCCTGGTATGCATCTTCCCAAGAGCAGCACGGCCAGAAGTGTGTTGTGTGACATCTCTGCTTCAAAAACTTTAGAGATTTGTTTGCAATGGGCTGTCAGAATGGGCAACAGAATGGGCACCTACTGCAAAATTTGGTCTCCATCTCATTGTGCTTCTGCAGTATTGCTCCCTGCTCCCTTGCCCCTACAACTGGCTTAGGCAGAAAAAGGGAAAAAAGCACAGTGGAATAATGGAAAAAGATGGTATTGCAAAGGTTACTTTTCCTCAGCCTAGTCTGGGAGAAACTAGTGTCTCCTTAGCCACTAGTGCAATGTTCACCACTGATAAACCTTATGAGAGCAGTGCTCATCTAGGGACAGTCTGAGCCTTAGAGAAATGTGCAAAGCACATTTACCATTGCTTTTATTTCTAGGCACTGGTTCTTGCTGCAACACCGGTACCTGTTGGCCATGTATTGGGTAACCCTCAAGATGCAGGATTTTAGACTGAATGTTTGAAAGCTGTGAATGAGACACTTCCTCAGGATTGGTTAGAAGACAAGACAGGCAGCTCCATATTCAAATGCTAAGTCATTTTACAGATGTTTGATTTGAAAATGGAAAGCTGTTCTCTTCAAGCATGTTGGTATGAAATAAACACCACTGTGAAATAGGGCCGTGATCTAGAGAACTGCTTCCAAATGAACCTTTGTCATTCGCCCTGACAATAACCCATGAAGTGATCTCAGAAGTACTTTAAAAGATGACGGCAATAAATAGCAAAGCCATTAAAAGGAGAAAGTACAGGGTGGGTTGAGGTATTTTAGGGGAGAAGAGGTGTTATTAATGAAATGGTCATAACAGACTATCAAGTTAAAATGCTGAAATTAAGTTGACTGTGGTCCTTCGTCCCCCTCCTCTAAATTTAAGAAACAACTTAGAGATTAATTTACTGAAGTTCCTAGTTGCTCCCTGCTCCAACGACTGCAAAAGTAGAGTGAACAGATATCTTTATGTACAAGTGTGCAGAGCCATTTATCAGTAAAACATTTCCCTCTGTATGCACAGGAATCTTGGAGGATACATCAATGCTGAGTAAACACAGAGCTTCTCAGAAGCTGCAGAAGCACAACCTGGGGAGCTGAAACGTTTAGCTCTCTTGACCATTCGGCAAGGGCAGGCAAAGTAAAAGACAGAAGATGAAGACAAGTGTTTGGTACTAGAGATGCTCTTACCATGCTCCGGGCCTTTCAGTGCTAGTCGTGTTTGGTGGTGAGGAAGGATCTCAAGTTTGACATTATCCGCTGCATTGGCCAAAAACTGCGTTGCTTCTGCCAGCGTACAGTACTCCATGCTGGTGCCGTCGATGGACAGGATATGGTCTCCTACGTGTAATGCACCACATCTACATAAAAGGGGAAAAAAAACTCAGTATGATCAGGTATGTTCTTTGCTTGAAAAACGAGTGTTACTGCCTTCAAACGGGCCATGACAACTATGAAAGTGTTCTCTTTTTTTCTCAAGAGAGATTTGTGCTTTGTAGGCATTGTCACAGCTCAGACTTTATATCTATTAGTACCAACCTTAAAAACAATTCAGTTAATACAGGATATGCCAAGACATCACTCACAGAACTGGAATGGGGTAGCTGACTATAAAAATATGCGTGAATGGCAGCAGAATAAAATGAGAAGAGTTAAAGGAGACTCAAATAACTTGGTCACGTATCCCTCACACAAGCACCCAGTTCATCATTTTTTGAGTTATAGTTCAAACATTTATTAGTACAAAAAGCTGTAAATGACGATGAAATTATGCCGTAATCAAACAAATAATGAAACCAGGGCTAGCATGGCAACTTGAGAAGTGGGGTGGGGAGGGGGCTATCTGCTAAATCTTGCTGCACTCAAGAGACTGGCTACTGGATGAGTTGAGAAATGCAAACACAGCAGTCAGCATCCCGACGTACCAGTCAAGTGGACAGCTCCTTTAATTGGTTACCCCCTGCGAAATGGGAAAAAACAGAGGGAGAAAATTAAAGCATCCTGCACCATTGAACTGGAGAACACCCCTGGATCAATGGTCGTCACTCTCAAAGTTTCTACTGTAGGGAAATGCCCACACAGGAGCTGTAGACTCACTGCTACAGGAGGGTGCTACGAAAAGCACCGTTGTCAAAAAGGAGGTACAAGGTAGGGTGACTGGGCACATGCAGGAGGAATTTGCTGCTGAAACATAATATTTAAGGGATTTGTAGATAGAGATATGGATATAGAAAAGTACTGTATATGTATAAACACATACACACGCACACACACATGCAGCCCAGAAAAGATCTCGCAGGTCTGTCACAGAGACTCAGACCACTGGGGAAAAGCTGCTTTTCTTGTTTTGTGTTTTTATGGTTTCCACAGTTTTATTTACAGGTTTAAATGAAGTGGAAAAAAACACAGCAAAATTTCAAAATACAGAAGCCAGTCTCCCTAATACCACAGTTGTGCTCTAAACCACCACCAAGAAAGCCCAGACGCAAGGAGTTCCGTTTCACCGTGCCACAAGAATGAGTGCTACAGTCTGAGGGAACACTTCAAGGTTGCGAAGCCTCAAAATTTACTTCTCTTGACAGCTGTTCCATATTGTGGGATTACTTTAAGTATTCCACTGGGTTACTTATTTTTTTAAATACTAATCTCTGCCCCAGCATTACATTTACTAGTCAGATCAGACCTCTAAAGTTCTGTGCTGCACAGTACAAGCAGACAGTCCCCTATTACACAGGAGCTGGCTCAAGTCATTGAATACACTGCATGAACAAGCTAAAGTAAATGGTGTCCTGTAAGTCTAAAACTCAGCAGTATGGAACAACGTCATGACAAAGCGCTCATTTTAAGGCCTGCAACCTTGACAGCATCAGGTTGAGTCAATTTCATCAAAGAAAAGGAAGACATTCTTTAGAATCAAGATAAATTGAAATAAAATGGATGTGTGGACCTGCAGTGGCAGCCCTCAGTCACACTCACCTGTCTGCAATGCTCGCAGATTTGATTTTGTCTATGACAATGACCTGTTTGTTGCAGCACATCGAGGTAGTTAGTGCAACCCCAAGAGCAGCACCAGGAGTTTTGGCAACTTCCACTAGCAGTGGCCCAGACGCTGTTGCTACTGAATCTGTTAAAATGAGACAACGCAAGGTCAGTTTTTATACCAACGCAGTGTCTTCTCCCACATAACATTTCCAAGCCTATTCAATTTCCCTAACCAGACAACACGCCACTCGAAAATATTCTGGAATAGCATCAATGTAGGTGCCAAGGATCACCTCTTAATGTCAAAAATTATAAAAGCAAGAGGAAGTTTGGGAATCTGAGATGTGTGGAAGCTTCCAAGCATGTCAGAATTAGAGATGGACCAGGTAAGGGAATCAGGATGTGTTAGAGAATCAGTCTCTTGAACAACTGAAGATAAAAATTTCCCAGAATTTAAAAGGTAGAAGAAACAGAATTAATTAAAGAGTAGAAAATTACCTGAAGAAAATGAATAGGTGAATAGGTTAGAGAAGGATGCTGAATTAATGTTCAGAAAAGATGGCAAGTTCTGTAGACAGCAGCTATAATAATCCAGTGAAGAAGGTGAAGAAAGGGTCCACCAGCAATTCCTCACAAAAGAAAAGGACACTATAAAAGAAATTGGTGAAAGTGCAGGAGGTATGACAGCTAGAAATGGTTGGAGTTAAAGGATAATTCATGTGAGGAGGTTCAGAAGATTCTCGTAATACTCTGTCACTGGATAAAGCACTGTCTGGCAACTGGGCACGGAGAGTAAATGACCAACACTGAAAAAAGAAAGCAGAAAATAAGAGGCAGCAACAGTCATGATTGAAGACTGTGGCGAGGAATTCTGCCCAAGAGAAATGAGTGCTAGACAGAACAAAGGAGAAAGACAGCAGGCTGCTTCCTAAATACCAGAAAAAAGCAGACAGAGATAAAGGTGAAGTACATTCTGGCGACTGCCTGAGAACTCCTGCTAACTGATAACCATTGATCAACAACTGATCTTCAGATACGGTAAGTGCAGATGTCTTTTAAGGACATAAGATGACTGAAACAAAGACACTGATACCAGAAGACTTCAAGGTACTTACACTAAGAATAAGGAAAAGATTAGTGAGTTAAGACCTATGCTGGTGCAAAATTACCAGATGTCCTGCTAGCAATAAGGAGAGACTCCTATTCACGAAGCACGGGAGCCTTCTGTAAGAATACAGTGAACATTTCAACTGTGATGTGTCTCAGAAGTCCCCAAGAATGAAGATGTAAGAGGACTGCAGCTGGGCTTCAGTGCTCTTATGGTAGAGAAGACAGAAGACATTCCCTTCAATCTTGACTCTAGAAAATCAGTGCGAAAATGTAATTCTAGCAGAGAAGAAAAAGATCGTGAAACGGTGTATTATCACACGAACCTGATTTTAATGACCCTGACGTTTGCTGGGAAGCCCACACAGCTAGGAATAGTCAGACCAAAAGGTTTTTGCAGTGCATTGAGGATAATTTCTTGATACAGACAGTGGAAGTACCAACGAGGAAGGGTTCACTTCTTGACTTAGAATTAACTAATAAAGAAGGACTGATTTGGGGTATTAAGGTTGGAAATACTCTAGGTGACAGTGACCATGACATGGTGGAGTTCAGTACACTGCAGGATAATAAATAGGATTACTACCTTGGACCTTCGAAAAGCTAGTTTTCCACACTTTAAAGATTTACTTGCTGGAATCCCTTGGGCTACAATATTGGAGGGTAAAGGAGTTCAAGATAGCTGGTCAATGTTTAATAAGAATTGCTTAATAAGTTTTTTGCTTCAATTTTTATTCCTATGAGTAGCTTTCTTGAGCTCCAGCCCCTGAAGACAGGTGAGATAATTTGCATAAAATAAGATGATTTTTTGACAGTTAATGAGGAGTGGGTCAAAGATTAACTGTGCAAATTGAACATAAACAAGTCTGTGGAGCCTGACGAGATGCACCCATGAGTGTTGAGAGAAATGGCTGATGTTGTTGCTAAACGAGTCTTCACTGTTTTTGGGAAATTGTGGTTAACCGGAGAGGTAACTGAGGACTGGAGGAAAACTAACGCTACTCTGGTTTTCAAAAAGGGTAAAAAGGAAGATCCAAGCAACTACAGACTAGTCAGTCTCGCCTCCATCCATCCCTGGAAAAAGATATAAAGGATATGAGGGTAATCAATAGTAGCCAGCGTGGATTTACAAAGGGGAAATAATATTTGACTAATTTAGTAGCCTTCTATGATGTTGTAACTAAATGGGTAGATGATGGAAGACCAGTTGATGTGGTCTACCTTGATCTCAGGAATACAATACCTTGATACAGTCCCTCATGATATCCTCATAAATAAGCTTAGGAATTGTGGAATCGATGATCAGATTGTGAATTGGATTAAGAATTGGCTATACAGTAGAGCCCAGAGAGTGGTGATTAATGGTGCAGAGTCTAGCTGGAGACTTGTAACCAGGGATCAGTCCTGGGTCCATTGCTGTTCAATATCTTCTTTAATGATATTGATGATGGAATAAAATGTCTGCTCAGCAAGTTTGCTGATGATACCAAACTGGGTTGATTGTTCAGTTCACCTAGTGGCTGCTCAGCTATTCAAGATTTGTACAGGCTGGAGAGTTGGGCTGCAGGGAATTTAATAAGTTTTAACAAAAACAAATGTAGAGTCTTTTACTTGGGAAGGAATAATGGGAGGCATCAACACAGGCTGGGCAATGACCAACTAGCGAGCACCCCTGGGGAGAGGGATTGTGGAGGTTTTGTGGATGATAAACTAAAAATGGACAGCAATGGACCCTTGTGGTCAAGAAGGCAAACAGAGTGCTGGGATGGATCAAGAGGACTGTGTCTAGCAGATCAAGGGAAATTATTCTACCCCTATATTCTGCTTTAGTGAGGCTGCACCTGGTATCCTGTGTCCAGTTCCAGTCTCCCTAATTCAAGTGAGACAGAATTAATTCAGAGAGTTCACCACAGAGCTACGAGGATGACTGGGGGTCTGGAACAACTGCCATATGAAGAGAGATTGAGAAAATTTAAGGTACTTATGGCACTTTTTAGTTTGGAGAAAAGAAGGCTACAAAGGGATTTAATTACTGTCATAAATACACAAGGGCTGGGTGTCAAAAGGAAAGGAATCCTTTCTTTTCAGTTGAGTCAGACATGACAAGGGGTAATGGATGCCAGCTTGAACACAGGAAGTTTCACCTCAATATGAGGAAAAACTTCTTTAGAGTAAGTAATATTAAATACTGGAACATGTTGCCCAGTGAGGCTGTGAACTCCACTTTTCTGGAGGTGTTTCAGACTCATCTCGATGTATTTTTCTGTAGCTGATTAAGGTTTTTAGGCAGTTTTGCTTTTCAGTAATTTGCATCCTGCTTGAGCAGGACAGTTGGACCTGATGGTCTTTGAAGGCCCCTACCAACCCTAATGAACTGTGTAAACAAGCTATATGATGATACAGAAACTGAACCAGAGCTTACTTTTCAGCTAAGGTGTTCTCCTAGTTAGCAACGTAAGTAAACTGGATATAGAAACGGAGTATGAAAAGATCGAAGTGAAAAAAGGATGGAATAACATACAACACTAGTACAGCACCAGTCAGTTATTATAAGCTGCTCCACAAAGCTGAGTTGAACCTTAAATTGTGATCCCAAAGAAGACAGCCCCCCTGCCTGCAAGCAGCATTCCTGCCTGGAATGAAACATCTTTAAAGCTGGGAGAGCATCCCTCAGGAGTTCCCTGTGTTTCTCTAGCAACCTCCAAAGGTGGAGGTTACAGCAATCATACTCCTCATGTCTTGCATGCTTTGGTTAAGGGTCTAAGTAAGGCAGGATGCAGGCAGTGACTTGCATACAGCCAAACAAGCAAGTGCAGCACAACAGGATTTAAGAATTCCCAATTCTCATTCCTGCGCTGAGAAACAATTATTTTCTTCTTGAATATTGCAGTGGTTTCTGGAGCTACAAACAAGTTCCCGTTCAGAGACATATGGGAACGAGTCTCAAAGAATACTCGTCATTGGGAACATGACAAAGGCTTGAACTCACATCAGTCCAGACAACAGCAAAGCTCTGTAATGATTGCCTTGAGGAGAGGAAACTAAATGCAAACACCTTCTAAGAACGAGTAAATCAAGCTGCTGTTCCAGAGTTACTTGAGAAGCACACAATCAGCTTATGCCCTCATGTTATTCCCAGGTGCCTGTTGAAATGCACAGGGAAGGCAAACCAAGGCAGACAGGACGACTAAATAAGATAACTACATTAAAGGAACCAGAAGAGAAGCAATGGAGTGTGTCTAACTGTGGAAAATAAACACAAGAAGAGAAATCAGAAGCCAATAAACAAGCACACAGTCCCTGACAGAGGAATTAGTTTATCATGTTGCAGTAAAGCACGGATATGAAAAATGAATCATACAGGTATAAATTATTCATGTGTGAAGCTGCTTCAGTCATTAAGATATTTACACCATGACTGAAGCACTTACACACGATGCTGATTTATCGGTTATGTAATTACGTAAGATAGACTGATGAATGTTTGCATGAAAAATGTTCTAGATTTTTTTTTTATTAATAATTTTTCTCACTTTTGAACACTGCATCTCAATCAGCAGAACAGGCTTGATTAAAAACCTCCCGGAGGAAGCAGCATTGCTTTCTGCATGCTAATACATTCCTTCAGCTAGATAGCAGCATACCTGTTTTATTTGACTGCTTAAATCACTGGCAACAGGGGGGGTTTTTTCCGGATATATTTTTATCACAGAATCACAGAGCATTAGGGATTGGAAAGGACCCTGTAAGATCATCTAGTCCAATCCCCCTACCACAGCAGGATCACCTAGATTAAGCAGCAAAGGAACATGTCCAGGCAGGTTTTAAACGCCCCCAGAGATGGAGACATTTAAACAACCCCCCCCCGGATGCTTATCAGTACACTACATGATATATAAAACGTTTTGGATAAAGTAAGCAGCGCACTGCTCTCCCTTGCCTCAAAATATAATAACAAAGTATGTTTACAGTTGAATAAAAACTCATTTCCAATGGAAATAAAGCTTACACATCTGCTTACATGCTTATCCTTGCCAATCCTCAGGGCTCATCGAATTTAGTTCAACAGCCGATGGGTGGTGAGTGACAGAAAAGCTCTTCAGGATTCCCCCACGATAGCGCAAATCAAGAAGTGAGTTGTTTGCATCAGGTAACGGAGAATCTACATGTGAAATGGTACTTATAAATGCTGGAAAGTGCTGCTACACTGTGAGCATGTTCCTGGGGGAGCACTGAAGCACCAAGCTCTGTTGCTGCTATCTGTGCTTCTCACTTGGAGAGACTCCAGTGCAGAGCCAAAGATGATGAAGTGAGTAGAACATCTCCTTTATGAGGAAAGGCTGAGGGAGCTGGGTTTCTATAGCTTGGAGAAAAGGAGAATGAGGAGTGACCTCATTAGTGTTTATAAATACGTGAAGGGTGGGTGTCAGGAGGATGGAGCCAGGCTCTTCTAAATGTTACCCAATGACAGGACAAGGAGCAAAAGGTGTGAGCTGGAGCACAGGAGGTTCCACATCAATCTGAGAGGGAACTTCTTCACAGTGAGGGTGACAGAGCACTTGGGCTATCTTGCTAACATTCTTAATGTCCTCTTTAGGGGCATTTTCACTCACTCATATCTGACACCAACCAGACGATTAACTGAGTGTCCTTTAAATACACAGGGCTGACTGATGTTTATTTAAAAACTACATTTTTTGGAGTGGGAGGCTGCTTATTTATGTCATAGAATCATAGAATCATCAGTGATCGGAAGGGACCTCAAAAGATCATCTAGTCCAATCTCCCCCCTGCCACAGCAGGATCACCTAGACCAAGTTGCACAGGAACATATCCAGGCAGATTTTTAACATCTCCAGAGAAGGAGAGTCCGCAACCCCCCTGGGCAGCCTGTTGCAATGTCATACCCTTTCCTTGTACTCCAAAGATAAT
Source organism: Phoeniculus purpureus (assembly GCA_028565055.1). NCBI lineage: Eukaryota > Metazoa > Chordata > Aves > Bucerotiformes > Phoeniculidae > Phoeniculus > Phoeniculus purpureus. The sequence continues at coordinate 66,375,892 of JAOXOE010000256.1, read as the reverse complement.
TTGACCTCAACAAATCCCTAATCTCCATTTTGCAAAGAAAGGAATATCAATTATATATTTTTTAAGATGATCCAATTAAGAAATTGAGATTGGGATCACAGGTCAATGGTTTCTAGAGGGAAAGTAGTAGCAAGGAACAGAGGCAGGAATAAGTCTTCTGCAGTGTCTAAAGGACACAGGAACAACATTCAGGATGTCCTAAAGCTGGGTAGCACCATTATCACTCATTCAGAGCAATATTATTTGATTTCTCCTAATTTTGTGGCTGTAAAGGTCATAAGTGAACCACACACAGGGCACTGATGCCCAGCTCTTATCTTGATATTCCATTCTACTGACGCTACATAATGTTCACACCCTGGCTTTGTTCATGCTTCATTTAGCAGAACAACCTTTTTTTCATCGCAGGTCCTGTGGAAAAACTAGAATCCATGCCAGCTAGCAAGTTCAGGCAATAATTTCCGGGGAGGTAAAATTCACTGACAGTGTCTCTAATTCCCCCCTGAGGGCTAGAATACAAAAAAATACTAATAAGATTAATGATATGTGAGGCTTTACCCTAAAATACATTTTGGAATGGAGTAAGCTGGCATTATATATTGCAAGTAAAATCTGGAGAGAAAGGGTAGTGGCTTTTTTAATAATAAAAACAACTATTTAAAAATTAAATACTGTTTGTGTTCAAAGGGTCAGTGTCATTCTCAAAGGCCCAACTTATAACCTACCACAAAATACAAGCGCTTCTAGTGTTCCCTTGGTTATAGATTTTCTGTGTGTTCCAGGCAGGCTGTAGAATGGAAACAGTTGTTCTAATTTTACCCAGCTCAGCTAGAATTAGAATATAATAGAATATGTATATATATGATGAGAAAAATATATTTTATAAATATAAAAATTATACACAAATATATATATAATTGTGTCTTTTTCACAAAGGGCACTATCAGCAAGTTTGCTGATATAATTTTTACCAGGTCTTTTCTCTGTATTAAAACTCAGTCTCTTCATTTATGTGTGTCTTTCTTTTCATGATCCCTGTTAACCTAATACCCAATTTACCTATTGCTGAATTTGCAGCAAAAGAGGACATGGTGATGGAAACTCTACAGAAGATTCTGGATCTGCCTCTTTGAGGCTAGTCTTTAAAATAAGCCCATACTCTGCAATTTCTGGTCTTTGTTACCCTGACAATGAATTGCATGTAGAAAATTCAGTTGGTGCTTACAGAACTACTGAAAACAGCTGCCATGGACAGGACATCTCCCACAAGACCAGGTTACTTAAAGCCCTGTCCCATATGACCTTGAACACTTCCAGTGATGGGACATCCACAACTTCTCTGAACATCTTCCTTGACAGAGAGATACTTACATACGACAGATCTCTTCAAATTGCTTTTTCTTGAAAGTAGGACAGGAAATTAAGTGCACAAGAACTTTGGTTTCTTCAACACTCCAGCTCTTTCAGGATTCTGTACCTGACTAATCACAACAAATGGAACAAATAAGGGCAGCACAATCTGCATCTCTGGCTGCAAACTAAGACAGCTGGTGTGTCAAATTTTACGTCTGCCAGCCTGTAAGTACACACTACTATAGATAGATAACATAAAGTGCTGCAGTACCCATAAATTATGTCTATTTGCCATAATGACCCTAAGTTTCCATCTAACGGGAACAGTGGTAATTAGAGTGGGACTAGATTCTCTTCAAAAGCCTACAGAGCACAAAGCCCCTCACTGCCAGCATTTGACAGATGGAACAGACATTTCAAATACCCAAACTTTGTCTTGAGCTGACAGTTCCCATCTGTCCAGGGCTCTACCAGGATAACAATTCCTTGGATAATTCTCAAAGCTTCAGAGCAAAGGTGTGCCCTGGATAGTGTGGACATCTTTATAAGAGAGCTGACATGCACACAAAATGGTTAAGGCAACTAAGGATAAGTCAGCTCTGTGGTAGTGAGACACCTGAGCTGTGTCTCCCCACTACAGTAGTGGAGAGCAGCAGAGCCACACAAGCAAAGTGCCAGGCATCTGACAGCCACTTCTGCTTCTCAACAGGATGGCTGACCAAGTGCAGCCCCACTCCCGAGTGGCTGGGCTGCTTGGTGTACTGGAGGTACATGACTAGACCTTGCTCAAGGGTCTTCTGTACTGAGCCACACTGTCTCATACATTCACAATCATTTATTATTTGCATTCATTAGTGACCTCTGCACACAAGCCAAGCACAGTCTCTGCCTTGGAGAGCTGACTTGGGGTGTCCTTCTGCTAATACTGAAATCACAGACTTAGGCTGGTTGAAAGGCACTCCTTTGCAAAGCCTAACAGCTGAGTACAAAGGAGAAGACAAATGAAACTTTACATCATTGTCCATAACAGACGATAGGAATTTCGGATGCTACAAGTTCGTACTATCAGTATCACCTTTCTTTACCCAAAGACTTTGGTCTCTTTTCAACAAGTTGAGCTCCAGCATAGCTGTCTTACAGACAACTGTTGCATTGGCACCAGCTATGGTATAAAATGCTCCCATGCTGAAGGTCGAGTCTGGGTAGAGTGAGTATTGCACCTCTCAAGAGTCACACAGGACACTTTGCTATTGTTTAATCTCACATTACAAAAATAATCCCGGATTGCTCACCTGTTGCCTACGTATTTCCAGTTTCCCCTTGCCGGTGCCTGCTCCAAGCAATACAGAAACAGTGCCACTGGCAGTATTCACACATTTAAGGTAAAAAGCAAGTCCCTGTAGCCCCTGCTCTCTGCAGAACAGTTTCCAGAAAAACAGTTCCCCACATTTCTTTTCAAAACCCCACCTCTAGAAACTCAAGCACCCCATAGCTGATAGAGCCCCAGCAGTGAGAAGTACACTAATTCATCTGCTTCCTCAGCAGGCAGCCTGCCAGCTTGTTGCCAGGGTCACCCTTGGCAAGGCTCCTGTGCAGCTCCTCCTTTGTTACAGGACACGCCATTTACCTCCTGCCAGAGCTGCTCGGGCTGCCGGGCTAGCAAGGACTCCAGGTCTTGTGCCCTTGTCCCATGACTCTTATTTTTTGAAGATGTTTCAGTGTGTTGAAGGCACACAGATTTGTAATTCAGTCATAACTGAATTTGTGTAAAGGAAAGCCTTTTCTGGGTGTGTTTTCATTGTTGTTGTTTACTTGTTCCCAGTGAAAATCCACCAGAATTTACCTAGGCTGCAAAGACCTTGAAAAATTAGAGGTCACAGTGCTCAGACGGCAGCTATTTCATTCAGCACTACTGAGCTGATGGCAACAGAAAGGCTGTGCACATGCAAACTATAAAAACCCAAATGAGGAGTTGATTAAAATCAGTAGAACATCGATATAAGTCATTATAAAAAATACACACACATTAAAAAAAGCTCAGAAGTGCCTGTTTACAAACAGAATGACATTAAAAGGCAAATATTACGGTCACCATGTGGGCACAAAGCACTTCAAACTTAATGAACCCCAGAATGAATATTGCCTGGATGAACTTATTTTTACCTCCCTTCTTTAATGAAATAATCACATATCATTCCTTCTTCAAGAGCCTCATGTGGAAGGTAGACAGTGACTGCTTAATGAGTAGTAACACTTCTTTTTTTCCCCCATGCTCATGTCTTAACTACTTAAATGTTCTCAGCCTTCTCTGAGCACATGTAGTGGGGGGAGAGCTATTGTACAATGCTGCCTCTCAATATTCATCACAACACACGTTTATTAATGATCTTATATTATAACCACCCTTTAGAGCAAGAGCACGGCATTCTCCCCACTGCATAAATAAATAAACGAGAGTCAAAGAAATTAAGGTCGAATTCAGTCCGCAGAGGACAATTTGTGACACCTACATTGGGATTCACTGCAACAAAATGCAGGCATCTGTAAAACAGACTTGAAGCAGCTACACCTGAGCTGGAGACCTGAACTCCCTCTGCAACTATCAGAGAAAACTGGCATTTAAAAAATGTGTTCCACCTGCCCTAGTTTAGGTATTGACAACATAAACCGAGCTACTCCTTCCAACATTTCCCTCATTTGACTGTTTTGTGGATCACTTAGTACTCATCAGCAGGTGACTGAGGAAGGAAAAATTTATGCAACCATTCCAACTCAAATGCCTATCGCAACACATACACTGCAAGGCATCTGAGTAAGGCTGCACGGGCATCTGTAATTCTTGCATGTCCCATCCCCCAAAGAGTTTGTGAAGACAAGAAAAAACTTTCCCCCAAACTTTTGGAAATGTTACCCCACAAAATGCTGGTTCTCCTTTCAAAAGCTTTCAAATTAAGTGGAACTTCTAAGACTGAGCCACTCTGTCTCGGGAACAGAGCAACATATAGATGGATTGGAGGACAAACGACATTGACTCACTGTCTAAGTCCACCAATGGCCTTGACTCACTGTTGCTTTGTCTAAGTCCACCAAGTGAAAATATATTTTCCTGCATAGTAAGTGCCATCTTCCCTCACATCATCAGGAGGGTAGAAAATGCCCCTTGCAGCAGGGGATAAAACGGGGACTCAAACAGAGACAGTGTGGCAAATCATCCCCATCACCAGCCCTCCCATCCATGAAGGTTACGCCGAGAAACTGATTAAGAAACTACAAAGCCGAGGAATCAAGAGGAAGTTGGACCACTCAAGGCTTTGACACTGGACCCCTGGAATGGTTATCTGAAACTCTTGGTTTACTTTTCTTTCCTTCTCCTCTCGCCCCTTTTGCCTCTCCTCTTCTTTGCTCTTTGAGTTCAGTATCTAGTCACTTTAGTAAACTTGATTTTTGTGCAGACCTATGGGGTAAGTCTCCTTTTATTCAACCCGAGTGAACCCATGAACCTGAGTCACTCCCTTCTCTGATCAATCAGGATGTGACAGCTGGGACAAGCAGAAGAGACTTTCCTGAAAAGTATTTTAACTCTCTCAACCAGTATCTACTGAATTGCATATCCACGTTCTGGTGCTTCGAAAAGACAAATCTTCTCAAAGAAAAGTTTGTCCAACTTTCTCATCACAGGCAAGACAACTTGCTCTAAACACATTCCTGGAAATCTGCCTGAAAACACTTAAACACTGCTGACTTGGGCAGCTACCTGAGAGAAGCTAGAAGAGGTCTGCAAGAAAAACCTTGGAGTAAACTACTGAAACTTTTGCTGTTCTTAAAATCATGGCTTTCACTGTGAAGTAGTTTAGAGAGGTCTCCAAGCGCCCTCCAAGGGATTAGATGCAGCTTCAAGTGCATGCAAAAAATGACTCAATGCTGTGGAATCGCCTAGCAGAGGACATTCAACAATCACCATCACCCACACATTCAGCTAAAAACGCACTTCCAGGGCATTTAGCACCTGAATTAAGCATTTGTTTTAAAATGAGGAAGACACATGTGAGTAATGACAGCTAGATATATGTGGCTGGTGCCCTCCCTGTGCCAATACTGGCAGGAGGAATTGCAGGGAGACTTTGTTTAAGATTTTCTTTGCAGCTACGTGGCAGAGGAGAAACCACAGGCTCAGTGTATCAGCAGTCCAGGTTTTTTCCTTTCTTATTCTATTTAAGTTTCTGGAAGCCTCTACATTTCATTAAAGAACTCAGACAAGATGACCTGAACCAGCAATAGCTTCTGGAGATAAAATAAAGAAAAATCCAACCAGGAGATTTTAAAGAAAGTGCTGAGAGATTTCTTTAGTAACACAGCACAAGTCTTGGGTGCTCTGCCTCAAGATTATCAACTCAAGATTATACCTCCCTTATGAGGAAAGGCTGAGGGAGCTGGGTCTATTTAGCTTAGAGGAGACTGAGGGGTGACCTCATTAGTCTTTAGAAATATGTGATGGTTGGGTGTCAGGAGGATGGAGCCAGGCTCTGCTCAATGTCATCTAGTGATGGGGCAATGGGTGTGAGCTGGAACAAAGGAGGTTCCACATAAATATGAGAAGGAACTTCTTCACTTTGAAGGTGACAGAGCACTGGAAGGGGCTGCCCAGGGGACTTGTGGAGTCTCCTTCTCTGGAGACATTTAAGACCCACCTGGACATGTTCCTGTGTGACTTGGTCTAGGTGATCCTGCTGTGGCAGGGAGAATTGGACTAGATGATCTTTTGAGGTCCCTTCCAATCCCTACTGATTCTATGATTCTATGATCACACTGTTCCCGTTCCTGCCTACCAGAAAGTTCTTCTGTCGAGAAATGAAAAGCGTGTGTACTTGTCTCCCATCATGACTTCTGTCAAGGCAGTACTGATCTCTCTGGCTTAACCTTCTTTGCTTATTAGTGCATAGGTGACTCCTGTAACAAGGAGGCAGTGTTCTCCTTTGATCACTTCATGTCACGCCTTCAAAACATTTTCTTTAAAAAGTGCTGCTACAGTAGCTCACTGGGTAGCTCACAGTGGCAAAACTGGGAACTGTAACAGAGGTATCCGGGCATCCACTGGGCAAAGTGTAACCTTCGAGCTTGCTCAGAACAAAAGAGAAAACGAACTAGTTTCTTCTCTCCATCTCCCCAGAATATGTAAAGGTAATGTGCTGTTCCTGCTTATTCTGAGTAAAGCCCAGGGGGAATGAAAAATGTGAGTCGCTGCCTCACTCAGAGTATTAAGTAACCAGCCCAGGCCAGATAAAAATTCTTTGAAACGCAGCCTCCCTGCTGGCAGCAGCCCTGTGCCACTTTGACATCCAGCAATAATTTTAAATGAGGGTGATTTATTTTTCTTTAGGAGGCAGCAGATGGCAGCAAAGTTGTACAGATGTGCCAGACTAGTAGAAGAAGAAAAATATCGTAGTACACACACTCTAACATTCCATGGAAAAAAACAAATCATTTGTTTCTGTCTGTCTTGCAGTGGCTAAGGTAATAAATCAGGCTTAAAGACCCTAGTGCACTTGTAATGAGAGGGGGGTTTTCTCCCCATGGCTGGTCGTTAATGAAATCAGATTGAGGTGAGATGATGTGAATTATCACTTAGTAAATCGTCTTCATCTCTGCAGGAATCACTTCTCTGTGCAAATCTTTTTATATCCTTCATTAAACACAGACCGATTGCCTTCTGCAAATATTAGCACAAAGTGCTGGTTGTCTGCGTGTGCACCCCGACCAACACAGCAGCTTTAACTGCCGATCTCTGCAGTGAGCTGTGTTCACCACTCACTCCCTCATTTGAGTTAGTTGTCTGGCTACATCCTTTTTCTTAGGCTTCAAAGTGGCCCTGGAACAGGCTGCTCAGGGAGGTAGTGGAGTCACCATCCCTGGAGGTGTTTAAAAAATTAGTAGATGTAGCACTTGAGGCCATGGTCTAGGGATTAGGGGGATGTTGGGATGAAGGCTAGACTTGGTGATCCTGGAGGTCCTTTCCAGCCATGATGATTCTATGATTCTATGAAAATGGGTGATGAGTTGGGGGTCTTGAAAATAAGGAAAGAAGAGGAAGGAAATGGTACTATGTAAAATCATAGTGTTTCAAACAGTCCAAAATCTTCTGCATTCAATAAAAAATGAGGTCTGGATTTTGGACAAGAACACTGGAATTATCTGGGATTCAGTCCCTACTCACGAACAGATTTAGTGCTGCACTTGACACATCTATGTTTGTTGGAGCTGTCATTGTCAGCAGCACCACATCTGCTTAAGAGCAGCAGCAATGATCATACATTGCTGAACTCATTCCAGATTGAACTAAGAAACTGGGCTTGAGTTACCTGGTTTTGATAGAGTGTTCCAGTCCCTTACTTCTACCTTTTAGTAGTTTCTTCTGTCTTCAAAACCAGACCTTGTGAATAAACTAAGTGCGAAGTACAACTTATAAGACAATCTTTCAGTATGAAAATGAACATGTTTTTGAATGAAGGCTGGGACTTGGATTATTTTTTCCCGATGAAGTCAGTAGAAGTTTGTTTCAATTAGATGGGATCAGTGTCAGGCCTGGGATTTGGTATTGAGAGTCCGATCTGGCTCAGCAGTTCATCGCCACCAGAATGCCTGATGCCTGTGGGCAGTAAGGACACGAACACTACACACCAGTTATGTATTTTTCGTGTTGTTTATCAATAAGGGGCCAAACTATGGATTTGTTCCCTGCACAGAATGAGATGCAGAGCTGCACAGCCCCAGGAAAAAAATTACTTAGAAGAAATGACTTAGAAATCCAGCACCTTTTCCTTGTCTCTGAAGAGAACAAATGCTCTAATACAAGGTGCAGCTGTCATCTTGCAGCATACAGACCGCTCCTGAGCCCTTACATACTGCCAGGGAAGTGTAGTGCCTGAGCTTAGTGATTTCTAGCGGAAAGTAGTGGGGTCATGCACGGAGAGGTGAGGAACCCACGCATCCTTTTGTTCTCTCCTGTAACAGCAGATGGATTAATTACACAGTGGCCTTTTAGTCTTTGAGTGTTTTGGTTTCGTGATACTGCCAGTGACTGTAACCACCTATTAAAAGGACAATAATGGTGTTTGTTTGATGAACTGTTTAGTTTGCTCCTGAGGTAACAGATAAGATCCTTTATGTTTGTGCACCTCTTTCTGTCAGTACTCCTGGACATCAAGAGATTAAGAGCTGGACATGTGTTTGTTTAGTTTTATACCATGTCAGCAGAGTAACAAGAAAATATAAACCACTTCGTAATTACTGGAAAAGTCGCATGCAATTTGCAAAATGACAGATCTGGAAAGTGATAGTTTACTTAAAGTATTGGAAGAATATTCATTTTGCAATTCTATTCCAAGAGCCAGAATTTATTACAAAATACTTGCCTTCAGCTGGGTTGGACTAATCTTTCCTGACTTTGGAAAAACCAGGCGTTTGTCAGTGGGACGGGAGACTTGAGGAGGTCTAGTAAAATATTTGGTAAAAGTTATCATAGAATCAAACAAAGTCAAAAGATTTCATTTGGCTGCTTCTTACTGTTGCTGGGAATTTTGCAAGCAAAACACTCCAGTCTTATTAAAACATTAACATTGATTCTGATGTTAATGGGATCATTTGTTTTTCATTTGGAGACATTACAGTTATCAAGCATTTTGACCAGTGTGTATAACGTAGTAAAAAGGCTTTTACATAGCAAAGTTCTTCACCTCATGAACCCTTCTTCATGAAAGGTGCATGGCCCTGCTCCAAAGAATTAACGATTTAAAAATTAAAACTATTTGAAAGCTAACACAAATTAATTGGTGAACAAAAGAAGATGCTCTTAACAAATATTTGAATCATAGAATCATAAGGGATTGGAAGGGACCTAGAAAGATCATCTAGTCCAATCCCCCTGCCACAGCAGGATAACCTAGACCAAGTCACACAGGAACACATCCCAGCGGGTCTTAAACGTGTGAGCAAAAGCAAACCCTTTGTGAAATCAATAAACAAATTTTAGTCAGGCATAACTGGATTTAGTTATTGGTTGTACTCAGACATGCTGGAATTTTTTCTCCTGATGCCTGTGTGCTCCACTCTACTTAAGTATGATGTGAGATAATATAAAATGGTGTATTGACGGCACAACGAAAATATTTGGATGGTTGTCTGGAGTTGCCATTATTGGCTTTAATTATGACTTGCTGTCCTCTGGGTACTAAATGAGCCAGAAAAGGCTTCACATGTGCCAAAGTATTCATTAGTATTCCCCTTTCTGTCATTGCACTTGCAGAAAAAGTTTGTATCTGGCATCTGACCGCAGTTCTTGTTAGCACAGACCAAGATGCTTTACAGATTTTGATAATCATCTGAAAGTACACCAGTGTCTCCACTTTTTGGATACAGTAGATGTTGTTCCTAGGTAACAGTGGCAGAACTCTTCAACCATTTTCTGATGTAACTGGAGTACAAACACTTCTTGCAGCTCACTATGTGACTTAGTTACTTTAAGTAGGTTTCTGGTACAGACTGGGGAAAACACAATTATTACTTGCTTCCCTCTTCCAGCTTAGGGGTCCTGCTCTAGGGCTTTATGGGAAAGTGTTTGTTGGCATTCTGGGCCCCTTGCCATCGTTCCTTGTAGCACTAATCATAGAATCATAGAATCATTAGGGATTGGAAAGGACTTCAAAAGATCATCTAGTCCAATCCCCCTGCCACAGGAGCATCACCTAAATCAATTTGCATAGGAACACATCCAAGTGGGTTTTAAAATTCTCCAGTGAAGGAGATTCCACAACTTCCCTGGGCAGCCCCTTCCAGTGCTCTGTCACCCTCACTGGGAATGAGTTCCTTCTCATATTTGTGTGGAACCTCCTATGTTCCAGCTCACACCCACTGCCCCTTGTCCTATCACTAGATGACATTGAGAAGAGCCTGGCT
>JAOXOE010000256.1:66351013-66365490 GCA_028565055.1 Phoeniculus purpureus | reverse complement strand
AGGCGAAAGGGCGCCGGCCAGGCCCCACGCGCGTCGTGGCGGGGTGTCGCGGGGCCGCCCCTACCCTCCCGATGCCCCGGAAGGACAAGTGGGAGCTGGGAAGATGGCGGCGGCGGCAGCAGCAGCTGCCCCGGTGTGCGTGCTGGTGCTGGGCATGGCCGGCTCCGGGAAGACCACCTTCGTGCAGGTGAGGAGCGGCTGCGGGCACCCGCCGGAGCCGGGGGGAGTCACCGGGCTCCCCCGGCGGGGCCTGACTCTGCCTCGTGTCCCTGCAGCGGTTCGTGGGGTGGCTGCAGGCGCAGCGCGGGCCCCCGCCTTACGTGATCAACCTGGACCCCGCCGTGCGCGACCTACCCTTCCCCGCCAACATCGGTGAGTGCGGGCCGGGAGGCGGCGGGGGCTCTCAGGGGTCCCCAGTCCTGGCGGGTTAAAGGACTGCGGCCGGTGTTTTAACCCCAGATTTATTTTTACTGCGTTGCTTTCTCTGCACCGTGACCCCCGCGCAGAGCCCTTCGCCCCGCTGTGTCACAGCCCTTCTCGTGCGGGTGTAGGCAGAGCCCGGAGCTCCGTCGTCACTCCCAGCACCCCAACGGTCCGTTTATATAGTCCAAGTCCATATCGTTAATAGTTCGTCATTATCGAGTTTCTGCTCGATTACAGCTTCAGCTAATTGGCTATTTAATCCCTCACTGTGAGCTAAAGGAGAAGGGGAGCTTCACTTGGAACAGGAGCTGTTTGAGCTGTGCATTGATTTTTAGTGCTAGAATGAGGAGGGTTTGGCTAGCGGACACAAAGATCTTGAGTTATCTCATTGATGGCCCCTTGATTAATGTAATCCTTGAGTCCTAACTGCCAGGGTGTCTTCTGCTAATTAGGGAGGGTTTAGTGTCCCTCAGCCATCTAGTTCAACACAGACCAAAACACTGCTGACCCTGACAGGGAATTTTAAGTGACGGTAATCAGGAGTTCCAGTCTTTAGCATGTAGATTTTTAGGACCAGAGGCTTTGTTGCACCACGTCTGTATGTTATTTTCCACATCATCTGGTGTGATTTTATGTTGTCAGTTTTGGTTTTCTTTGTCAGTGATGAACGTTCCAGAAGGTCTGACCTGGTTCCCTGCATCCAGAGCAGTGGTAACTGTACATGCTACCAAATTAAAGCACTTTAAAAGGTGCAAATTTAGAGAAAACAACAAACCAAGACCTTAAGTTTAGCCATTTCAAAGGACACACCAACTGTTAGGTTTGTTGGGTCCTGTCTCTTAGACTTCCCAGAGTCCGTAATCCTGCCTCTGCAGAGTTTAGGAATCAGAAGTGTGGGTGCCAAAGCTGTGGTATTGGTGTCATGTGAGCAGAAACACGTTTTGGTGCTGGGTCTCTGTGATACTGCCATTGTGTACGTGTGTACGTACGTGTGCGTGTTACATGCGTACGCACTTTATTAACCGATATGGGTCAGCTGCAGAAAGAACTCAGCTGATGCAATTACTGCTCAATTCCTAAGATGGCTGTGTTTCACATGAAGTCCATTTGGTTTCATATGTACACTCTGAGCATAGCTAATATGTTATACTTCATATATTCCCTGGGGAGGTTTTTCCTGTCAGTGATAGATTTAGCAGATCTGAGACAACAGCTTTCACCAGTCAGCCAGCTGATGATTTTGAAAGCAATATCCTAAAGCTGTTTGTACATCTTCCTTCTCTAGATATCAGGGACACTGTGAAATACAAAGAAGTGATGAAGCAGTATCCTTTTTGTGTCCAGATAACAATGTTGGGAATCTTAGATTGTGTGGAAGTGGTCTCAGTTCTGCACACAGGGATGGAGTGGGTAGGAGGGATAGGAGATTGCAGGAATGTAGACTGTTGTGTTTGTGATGAGAAACTTCTGACCAAGTGTTTCACATGAGTTTAGAAAGGTGTTTTGCAGAATTCAGTACTCCCAGATCTCTTTCTCCTGTGTTGAAGGTGATTCCGCCCAGTGTGTTTTTATAAAGGACAGGTGCTCTGCTTGCGCTGTAGTTCAGTTGAAGAGCTGGTGTGTGTCTGTGGGAGCCAGCAGTCTTTCCCTCTGTTTTAACAAGTCCAATTTTATTTGGTTTGTACAGGTGCCAGTTTCTGTTTGTCTGTAGCAGGCAGAGAATACTGTGTCTACGTTGTACGACCATAATCATCATTCAGTCTCAAAGACTTTAGACTGTTGGCTCTTCATGCATGGTATTGTGCTGGTTGTGGTTCAGTCCCATTACACCCTACTTCCCAGGGGCGTGGAGGTCCTGCGCCTCCCTAGCAGCAGCCTGTGCAGACAGAGTGCTTGACTTTTACTCTCTAGCATTACTCTTACATTTAATATATGAGACAAGAATGAAGGTGGTGGACGGTATGTTTCTTGATGTTGGCTGTTTCATTTGGAGTGACCGGCAAAACATCCAAGGATGAGTTTCCGTTTGAGAGATAGATGCATGATTTGTTTGACTGTGTCTGTCAACAAGACGCTTAAACTCCAGTGCTGGTGAAGTAGTGTTCAAGTAAGGTGTCTGGCCTCATGTTTGGGTGCTGAGTAGTGGCCCTAGGAGACAGTGTGTCCTGAGGGACCAGTGCTGGTTCTATTGCAGTTAAAAACCCAAAGGTTCTTTCCTTCTTCACACGACTCACACACAGGGCTGCATGCACAACAAAAGGTTTGGAAACCTTCATCTGTAAGCTGACACTCTGAACATCTTTTCAATGTTCATTCCCTTTATCATTTCAGTTCTGCTAAACATTATTTATACAATGAATGTTTAACGGTCTTTTGAATATAAACCCTTAAAAATGAGCATTCAACACAGATCTTGTTGGAGTGGCTGAGATGGCTGTGATGTACACGCACTCATGTATTTTCGCTGTCCGGAGTGGCAATGGCAGTATAGTGGTGGGTGGGTGGGTGAAGCCGTGTCACAGACCTTTTTCCTTTTGTCACTCACACGTGTTTGGTCTCAGAGGACATTGTTGCGTGTTAGGGGGTTGGTTTTTGTTCCAAGGTGCCCAGTGTGATTGTACATGGCCAATTGTCATCTGATTTGGAAAAGAAGAGCTGTGGACTCTGCATAATCATCTTTCCTGAACGAAGCATGCAGATATGGGCTGGGACCGAATGGTGGGATCGTGACCTCTCTCAATCTCTTTGCTACAAGATTTGATCAGGTAGGAGGTTGTGCCTGTGCAGGACTATGCTGTGATTGCTGTGCTGGGAGACCGTGGGGTCTTGTGCATTTGGAGTCTGAAAGAATGCTGTGCTTGATTAGCTTCCTAATGCTTCTCTGGAGTTATTCCCCATGCAGAGCCATGTGTTTGACAAAGCAGCCAAGCCTGTCAGCTTGTGTTGGAGAGACTTTGCTTGTCCAGCATTTGTAGACGTAAAGTTCAGAAGCTGTGTGTGCAGAGCATTCCTTAGTCTTTGCACACAACTGCTCTGTCGCATCGCTTTCACTGTGTAACATGTCTCATGTGAATACTGTGAAGTTGGGAACTTCACTTCTTGAAATGAGTTCTGTTTTCTTGGGGTTCTTTGGTAGCTGACCGCTCTCTTAAGTCATCATCCTAAACCAGTGCTGAGGTGGGAACTTACGCAGAGTACTGAGACCGTGTGCAGTCTCTTAGTAGAAAGGTTGGGTACAACTGTGTTTGCTGTACCAATTCTTTAGCCAGCTGCTAGAACCCAGGTTGTCTTTGGCTTATGCAGTGTCTGAGTGGTGTTAACCCTTCCTCAGCAGGGTGTTTTCAAAAGCTTGGAGGCTTGCATCCTGTTCTGATATGAATGTGCAGCTGTGCGAGATGATGTGGTTTCTGTTTTGGGGTGAAAGTTTCATTTTATGAGTCTAAATGCAAAGTGTACACCTTCCTTTTGCCATCAGGTGATGAAGTTCATTGAGAAGAGACAAAATGCATCCAAGTGAGTACCTTCTGCCAAGCTACACTTCTCTGGGATCAGGTTGGGAAAACAGTGTGAAATCCTACACAGGTTCTCTGCATGATTTCTTGTGTGTCAGCCTGGGTATAAATTCTACATGGAAAAGGGCATGGAATTAGAACAGATAAACCAGACTTTCTCCAGGTACACTGAAGAAATGTCTGCTCACTGCAGTTCTGCTTTTCTTGTCATCCATGAGATGGTCATTTGTTTCTCACACACTATCCCAGTAGGCAACAGTTAGTTCTTATGACAGCTCTGCAGCACTAAGTTTCTGTCATATTGACGTCTTTCACTGGAACGGGATTTGAAGAGAGTTCGTGCTTCTGAGTTAGAAAGTTTACATAAGAAATTGTCAGCCCACTCCTGTTCCTTAAGTCTTGTTGTTTGGGAGAAGCTTTTCTGAACTGTAAAGAATAATCATGGGATTTGCTGTCACATCCTTGTGGTGATCTAGTCAGAACAGGACTGTGCACTGAACTAATCTTCCCTTATTGTTTGCCGGGGGCGGCTTCTTACCAGGTATGTTGTTATTGACACACCAGGGCAGATTGAGGTCTTCACCTGGTCAGCATCAGGAACCATCATAACCGAGGCCTTGGTAAGTGTTTTCTATGCGGCTTTGTGGTGAGGGACTGTGAAAGAAGCGGCTGTTGGACAGTGTGTACTTCTCATTGAAATATTTCCTACTGTGTATTTCCAGGCTTCCTCTTTTCCTTCAGTTGTTGTTTATGTGATGGATACCTCTCGCAGTACTAACCCCATCACCTTCATGTCCAACATGCTGTATGCCTGCAGGTAAGAAAGGCCGAGTGTGCAGTTTGCACTGATTACCGTGTCTCTTGGATACTTATTCTGGAGGGCAGTCATAGAATGGTTTGGGCTGGAAGGGACCTTTAAAGATGGTCTTGTTCAAACCCTCTTTCCATAAGCAGGGACGTTTTTTACTGAAGCAGATTGCTCAAAGCCCTGTTTAACCTGGCCTTGAACAGTTACAGGGATGAGTTATCCACAGCTCTGGGGAAACTGTTCTAGTGCCTCGCTACCCTCATAATGAAAAAATTCTGCCTTATGTCCAATTTAGATCTCCTTTCTTTGAATTTACAGTTATTGTCCCTTGTCACATCACTACAGGCCTTGGTAAACTCTCTTTGTCTTGTAAGTCCCCTGTAAGAAGGGGGAAGAAGATCTTCCTGGGGCCTTCTCTTCTCCAGGTGAATCCTCCCTACTCTCCCAGCCTGGCCACGCAGCAGAGGGCCCAACCCGCAGCATTTCTGTGGTTTCCTCTAGCTCTGCACCAACAGCTCCAGGTCTCTACCAGGCTAAGGAGCCCAGAACTGGAGCCAGCACTGCTGGGGGCTCTCAGCAAAGTGAATCCGAAGGCCACAATCCCTTCCCTCAACCTGCTGCCCATGCTGCTGGATGTGCAGCCCACGACACGGTTGTCTTCTGGGCTGCAAACGCACGCAGATGTGTCATATCCACTTGATCTGCTGTTTTAGTTACTCTCTTTCTTAGTGGTTTTATTGCGGAATAAACAAAATTATGTAAGTGCCAGTGGATGTCTGGAGGTCGCTGAGTTAGTGAAAGCGTCAGGTAATCCATGAGGCCTTAGTGTGATGAAGGCTGGTTACATCAGATCCAACACATTGCCTGTTGCTAATAAAATAGTTCATCAGAGTGGAACCAAGACACTCTAGTTCAAGCTGCTTGAAAAACACCACAGAACTCGGTGTTTTTTACTGCTGATGCTTTCAGTGGTTCTTCAGGATTTGTTTGAAGCTCAGCACAGCATGGAGTTCTTGATTTACTCTCTTCCTCCTTGTATGGTTGTCTGGTTTCTTTCATGTTAAACCTGGGACAAATACCTGTGTAAAAATCAACATGTCTAGATCTGCAGTCCTTGTACAAAGGTCCAAAGCAGTGTCACTGTGACAGCAGTGTACAAAATGTGTTTTACTCCATGTGTTCTGACATTTGTGTTGAGCAGAAGATGCTGGAATATGTACAGTGAAATTGTTAGGTAAGATTGTGTTTTGAGGTAGTTTTGCTTTATAGATGTTTTACGATACTTGAATTTATTGCTCAGTTCACAGATGGTATCTCAGAACCTAAGGGTTGAGTCAAAACAGTTAGAAAATTCAAAGAGTTAAAATCTGTGATCTGAGAGTTGTAGAAAATAGGAACCAAAATAAACTGGGTACGTCGGTGGTTTTGTGTGTTACAGATATGCACTCACATCTAGGGGAAGGGGTCTTGCTTTGGTCTAGGGGAACATTACATCGTCACTGCTGAGGAGAAGTCAGGTTTGTCAGACTAGCTCAGTTCTGCACAAGCCTTGCCTTGTGCTTCTGAGATTTAAATGTGTCTGTGTGTTCCTCTCCACAGTATCCTGTACAAGACAAAGCTGCCTTTCATTGTCGTCATGAACAAAGTAAGTTAGAGCTGTGGTTTCTCTGTACTAGTGGAACTTTGTTCTACTTCGCTTGCTTCACAGTGATGTCTTTGCCTTCATACAGTATTGGGTGTTGTAGAAAAGAGAGGCTAGGAGGGAACTGCTTGCTTAAATCCAAATCTAGAAGGGTCTTTAATCTGGTACAGAAGGGCACAAGAGGCAGGAATGTTAGGATTTGCAGAGGAAGACAAATAGAGTTACTTTAATTTCATTGGTAGAAGTTAATCAGACCAACTCTGAATAGCCAGCCTTTGGCCATTGGTGGAGGCAGTTCTGTCTTGGATCTGTTGCGTAATGCTAGACAAAACTTCATCCGTTTTATTCCTTCCCAGTGGTGCTGAGAAATGGAATTACCAGTTTCAGATACCTCTGTATTGTGAGAGAGTGAGATATGTTTATGAAACTGTGTAATAGACTTTGCGTCCCAATCCATGTGAAGGTAGGGAACCATCTCACCATCTGCGTCCATCGTTTTGCAGTGAGTTTAGGTTGTAACTTCTTCAGGTCAGAGCACAGCTTGCTTTTTAAAAAGATCCTGTGGACTGTAACTGCACATGGAAATGCCTCCCTCTGCCCCCAGGCTAATCAAGAAAGGATGGGATCTTCAGTAACAACTGTTCTTGTCTGGCCTCCGTCACAGGATCTAATGTTTGCAGCTTGGATGTTCTGGAACAGGGCGCGATTTGTGTGTGCTGCTGTGCAGCGAACTGTAGGAGCCTTTAGAATTGCAGTAATTTCCTTGAGCACACCCTCTTAAAACTGAGTGGGCAGTGGTCTTCCTGTGCTCAGGTAGTTGGATTGATAAGAACAGAGCCTGGAAAACATCAGATCAGGGATGAATGTTCTAAAATACCCAAATTTTGGAACTTAGCTTAAAATGAATTTTTTTAATTGTCTACTTGGCAACCTAAGGACTGTCCTTGTGACTGACGCAGACTTTCTCTTCACCCTCCAGACTGACATCATTGACCACAGCTTTGCAGTGGAATGGATGCAGGACTTTGAGACTTTTCAGGATGCCCTGAATCAAGAGACATCCTACGTCAGTAACCTGACTCGTTCTATGAGTTTAGTGTTGGATGAGTTTTACAGTTCGCTGAAGGTAAGAATCAAGGGTGGACAGACTCTGGAATCAATTGCCTGCAGTGTTTGTGGATACCTGCTCCCTGGAGGTGTCCAAGGCCAAGTTGGATGAGACTTTGAGCAACTAAGTCTAGATGAGAGGTGTCACTGCCCATGGCAGGGGGTTGGAGTAGATAATGTCTGAGGTCTTTTCCAACCTGAGCCATGCTATGATTCTGTGGTCTTCCTTCTTTTAACTACCTCTTGTAAAAGCCCAAAGAAGGAAAAGCTTAGGGAAGATGTTATTGAAGTGTGTAAGTACCTGGTGAGAGGGTATAAGGAGACAGAGGCAGGTCTTTTCAGTGGAGCCCAGTGAAGGAACAACAGGCAACAGATACAAGGTGAAATACAGGAAACTGTGTAAACAGAAGAGGAAAACAGAATTAATGTGATTTTATTGACCGAGCACTGGAACAGATGTGACATAAAAAACTATGGAGTCTCCATCTGCAGAGATACTTGGAACTTGTTCAGACGAGATCTTGAGCAACACATTTAGTTAATCCTGGTTTTTGAGCAGAAAAAGTTGGACTGGATGATCTCTGGAGATGGAGGCTCCAGTCTTGGCCATTCTATCCTTCTTTAAAGGACTTTTCACTGCCCTTTTGAACTGGAATCTGTGGGTGTGCCTCACATTAAAGGTGAGGATTTGCTGGTTTGAACAAAAAGTGACTTGTCACACTGAGTACCAAGTTGTGATTCATCAGTGGAAGAAAGTGAAGGTGGGCTGGTGACACGTAATGTTCCGTGTCTCCCATCTGAGATAATGTTCCTTGATCTGAAGGCATCAGGTATAATTGGGTGACACACTGCACAGGGAGGGGGAGAGTCTCAAAAGCAAACAGGAAGTCCTGTGTATTTGCTGATGCTAGAAAAAGTGAGGTTTTTCCACTTACTGGGTTTTGAGAGTGCAAATTTGTTCAGGTTCTCTGAGTGCTCATTGCGGGGTAGTTATGATCCCACAGTTCTACAAGGGTTTAGCTAGTTATATTTTTCATCAGCTTTTGCTTAAGAAAAAGCAAATTACTTTATTGGTAGTAGAGGGGAAAGCAATGAGAATAGCTCTGTGATTCCATTCATGCAGATAAATAATAATTTAGCTGAAGGGAAGACGTTTTGAGTGCCCATTGCGGAGTGACATGCAGTGTTTCAGAACAGACAGTGGTGGTGCAGTATACAGGACTAAAGTACTTCCTGGTCCTTCTCTGCTGATAAACATGCCTGTCACATCTGTTACAGTAGCAGACTGGAGAGCAGGACTAGTGCTTGAGTTGTTTGGAGTACTCAGTCATGTGTTTACAGACAAAATGCATGGCTTTGTGGGAAAAGGCCTTCCATTGGAAAGTGAGTAGCTGGGATGACTGTCTTTCTTGTGAGAAAAATGGAGAATTTTTGTTAAGAAAAGCCAGATTTTTAAAGGTGACTCAGTACTGGCTGGAAATAGTCTTCATTAAAGGTATTTTTAGATAACAAAAGCAGACAAGGGGCCTGGAGTGTAATGATGGGCAAGTTCAACTTAGAAAGCAGAAATGCATGTTAAATGTATTGCCACAGTTAGTGATCAAACCCTCCAGCACTGGCTGGTCTGGGGGTTGGATTTGAACCTTTTAAAATGTGCTTCAGCTAACTACAAAGATTAGACAGAACTTCAGTGGTGGAAGGTCAGGTCTTGTGGTCTGTGTTGTGCTTTGAGTCTCCTACACTGGTAACACAGCAGTCATAGTGACTACCTGTAATGCTAGATCCAGTGTGAGAACTTGGATTACTAGCAGTAACTGAGTAAACAGAAGAAAGACTGGGCCTTTCTTTTGCATTGCCCTATTCTATTCTTGATGTGTAGGCATGGGTTTGAGGAGTGTTGAGAAAGACAGAAGGAAATGGAAGTGTGGCTGCACACTCTAGGCCAGATGGAAGTGTGGCTGCACACTCTCAGGTCACTGTGATGATTAAATGGCTAAAACTGAAAACACTGGGATCTCATGGGGGTACTTTATGATTGTTTGTTGGGTGTTTTTTTTTAAAGACACTTCTTAGTCTTTCCAGCTCTGATCATTCGTCAGTTACCTGAAAACTCGATTCAGTTCTCTCAGTTCTGTATGTGCTTTTCTTTGACAGGTAGTTGGAGTTTCTGCTGTGCTAGGCACCGGGATGGATGACTTCTTTGCTCAGCTTTCTAAAGCTGTAGATGAGTATGAGAGGTAAGGTCCCTGACTCTGTGGTTACTAGCTGAAGTTACTGATTCATGAGCCTGCTCTTGGGTTTGAAAGACTGTTCACTTTCACAGACTGGGGTTTCTAATGCACCTAAGTCAACATAAAAGGCAGCAGTTCAAAGAAGTTCCTCAGTAGTGTTTGTGCCGAGTGAAAAGGGAACAGCTGTCTGTGCCAGCAAATCTACAAAGTCATTGTTTTTGTTCTGATCCCAGACAACGATGAAGGTGTGAGTTGTCCTCAGGAAGGTCACAGATCAGTCTTGCAGACTGAATAGATGAGTGAGCTGAAGTTCAGTAATTCTGGGTTCCTCCCTGTGAAGTACTGCCAGGCTGCTGTGGACAGTAGGTCAAGGGAGGGGATTCTGCCCCTCTGCTCAGCTTTGGTCAGATACCGCCTGCAGTGTTGGGACCAGCTCTGGGCTGCTTAGCACAGCAGAGACATGCGGCTGTTGGAGCAGGGCCAGAGGAGGCCTCAGAGATGCTGCTCTTAGGGTCGAACCTGCTGCTGTGTGGCCAGGCTGGGAGAGTTGGGGGAGGGGTGGGTCAGCTGGAGAGGAGAAACTTTGAGGAGACCTTAGTGCAGCCTTTCAGGGCTTAATGAGGCTGATAAGAAAGATGAGGGGCACTTTTCAGCAGGGTCTGTGGGACAGGACAAGGGGTGATGGTTAAACTGAAAGAAGGACATTCAGAAGAGAGACATTTCTTCCTTCTTCAGGGAGAAGGAAGAAATTGTTTCTGCTAAGGGTGCTGAGACTCTGGCAAAGGTTGCCCAGAGAAGTGGGAAGAGCCCTGTCTGTGGAACCATCCCAGGTCAGGTTAGACAGGGCAACCAGGTCTGGTTGCAGATGTCCCTGCTCACTGCAAGGGGTTGGACTGGCTGAGCTTTAAAGGTCCCTTCAACCCAAACCAGTCTGATTCCAAGAATAGGGAATTCACTCTATCACTGCTTCATTAAAGAAATATTTAGATCCTTTGTGGAACATTAGTTTGGAAGTCTGTGAACAGTCTCTCTGTATGAGATCCCATTTCACTGTCGTGAGAGGCAGAAGTACTGCAGACAAAATCCGTGTTAGGGATTAGAGAAGAGTGATGGGTCAGCTGATGATGTCCACTGGTGAAATTACTACTTCAGTCGAGCTGCTTTAATTTCTTGTCCAACAGGACACCTTTAATGAAGGGTGCTTATGTCTTTTGCATCCCTTGGGTGCAGAACCTGAGCCTGGGTGAACGTACCATTAGTTTTTCAAAACGTCTTTCAAACTTGACAGCCTAGATAAGACATGTTTGAGGTAGAAATGTGCCTCCAAGATGAACTTTAACTAAGTCATGTATTAGTTCAGACTGCATGTGCTCTCTGTTTATCTTTTCAGAGAGTACCGCCCAGAATACCAGCGCCTGAGAAAAACACTGGTGAGTAAGTACCTTTTAACTCCTGTGTGCCTGTACAGCGTGTCTCGTGGTCACTGTCATGCGCAATTGCCTCTGTTGGGAGGGTCTACTGTTTCTTGTACTAATCATACTCCATGAGGAAAAGCTCTTGTTTTGAAGCTCCCCTTGTGTCTTTTTAACTTGATATGGTGGAGCATGGCTTCACAAAAATAAAGAGGAGTTATACAACAGATGTTGCTCATTGGTTTAATGTTAAGGGTTTATTTCAGCACGTTGTAAGAAAATTACAAGGAAAGATTTTCATATCTTCCATTTAGAAGGGTAGGATGTGTTTTTTAAAAGTGTCTTTGCAAAGTGACTTGATGAGAATATCACTGTGTCTTTCCACACCAGTCAGTAACCTGTTCTGACTTAGCTGCCCAAGGGACATTTCTCTGCAGGCACAACTTTGCTGAGTTTGCCTTCTTGGTGCAGCTGAAAATGTTCTTGAAGCCCATTCTGCTGGATATTGCTTTCCTTATCTGACAGTTCTGTGTAACCTCAGTTGTAGTTTAAGATGAGTTTATTGACTTCTGCTGTCTGGCTGAGGACACATTGGTGGTATTGGATGAGACTGCTCTTTGGCTTGTGTTGTAAATGTGTGCAGAAGCCATGTGTGAATCTGTACCTACAGGAGAAAGCTCAACATAAACAAAAGAGAGAGCAGCTGGAGCACTTGTGGAAGGACATGGATGGCATGTGTGTGCAGGGCAACACGCTTACAGGTACTTTTCTAGGAAGATTAAATTTACTGCAGAAGTTGTCTGAAGATTTAGCCTTGAGAAGCCATACAGTGCTTTCTTGTCTTTGCAGCCAAAGTGTGAAAGGACTTTGTGTTAGTAGAGGAGTGGGGCTGTAGTTTCTGTGGGACTCGTGAATCACAGGCATGAGAAGAAGCCGCCCTTCTGCGCAGATAAAGTAGGGGCTGTACTAAAAGTAGTTAAATACTTTAGAAAAAGTGAAAGGGTCAAATTAGAGTCTAAGAGAGCTCGTCTGCTGGCTGAGAGTTGCTGATGCAGTTTGTCCTGTGTCTCTCAAATCCAGCAGCAGCGTTCTGCCCCCTTAGAGTGGGCATTAGTTGCTGTGTTGATGTGCAGGTGGGAATGGTCAGGACACAAGCTACCTTGCCTGGTAGCAGGTTGTGTTGTATACAGACATTTTTGTTCCCTTCAAGGGTCTGATGATGCCTCTGCAATGGGACCCTCTGAACTGATCCTAACACGAGGAACTCTTGATGAAGAAGAAGAGGCTGAGAGTGACACTGATGACATTGACCATGAAGGTATGGGAATGAGGGATCTGATCTGGTTTGAAAACTGCCTGTGTAGTCAGAAAATGCCCTCTGTACTTCATTCACTGCACTGAATGTAATGAGCCTAGAAAATGAGCACACATCCAGTCACCTAAGCAGAGGTGTCTCAATCATGATCAGAACCCCAGCTGCAGCGCTTAGCCCAGTGGTACCACTCTCTAACTCTTGTGAAAGTTCAGTTGTAGATTTTCCTGTTCAAGCAATGATTTTTAATTGTTGTATTAATTACTTGGAGTGTGCAGTGACCTCTGAACCTGATTAACACTCAGTGTATTTCATAGTCTTTTTGGTCTTAAAGTTTTGGTTCCTGTGTCTGTTCCCTTCTCATATGACTCCTTGTCTTGGTGCAGTCCTCTAAGTTCTTAGAGTGTGATTTTTCTCTTACAGAACTCGCAGACATATTCATTCTTTCCCTGTTCCACTGAATTTAGGATCACTTAGTTCTTTTTCCTTGTAATGGAGACCAAATTGTCTGTGTTGCTCTGACTAGCTTGACTCTAGCTTTCTTCAGTAACATAAATAGAACAAGTGCTGAAAATAATGCTCAACTGTGGGTTTCTTTTCCCCAGTTACTGAGGAGAGTCACGAGGAACCAGCCTTCAGAAATTTTATGCAAGAGATGCGGATGAAATGCCAGAGGAGCAATGCAAATGAATGAGACTGGCCTGGGACCGTGCATGAAGTTTTGTATCTGAACAGCTTCGATACATCTCTTCCTGCAGCAACTGTTGATGACATGAGTTGAAAGTCTTGTACCAAACTGACTGCATGTTGGCCATCTGTCACTGTGACTTCCTGAAGCTGAAGGAACCAGATGACACTTGATTTTGTTCCATGTGTTTCGGATGTGCCTGTTGAGAGCTTAGTTTTTGAGCTCTGACAGCATCAGCATCTAGAGTACTTACTGGTCTCCAAAAGTGTGTGCCGATCCCTTGTGCAGAGGGATTTCTGCTGCAGCCAGGGCACAGGTGAAATCTCTGCTGCATCAAATACCTTCAGTCTAGGTTTTGATGATTTTCTTTTAACTGGATATGTTTTGTGTGCTAACAAACGTGTGATGGTTAACAGCGGGAGATTTCATGTCACCATTCTAGCATGGGACTTGTTCCTGTGCATGCAGCCCACCTATGTGGATGTGTAACCAGTTACACAGGTACAGCACAGATGACTTTGAGGAAAATCCCAAGTAAAGAAACTTCCCGGGACAGAAAGTAGTAAAATGAATCTGGCTTCATTCAGCTGAGAGCCACAGCGCGTGCATCTGTGTGCTGGCTGTGTACCTACGTGTTGGTGGGTAACTTGGAACAAAGGTGTTTCAGTAGATGAGGGCTTACATGGAACATACACAAGGATTTGGAGATTAGATAATACTCTCTTTCTTAATAGTCACCATGGACACAGATATTCACTTGCTGCTCACCATTCTGGACTCTGGAATCTTTGTTTATTTTCCCTCCACAGAGCACTGTGGCCTCACTAGAGAGATTTCTCAGTATGAATCTGGACCACTGTTTTGTTGATATAGAGCTTTACAAAAGCACAGCAGTTCCAAACTTAGATAAATGAGGCTGATCCTAGTGAGAAGTGTGATCAGAAGCAAAACTGAAACACAGATTTCACAGCACACTGGTCAGGTTAAAATATTGTGTTCATTGTTGACCATAGAACACTGTGTGGGAAGGGAGCTTTCATGGCTAGTTAGTGCGAACCCCTTGCAATGAGCAGGGACATCTCAACTAGAGCAGGTTGCTCAGAGCCCTGTCTAACTTGATCTGGAATGGTTCCTGGGGATGGGGCTTCTTACACCTATTCTCTAGGCAACCTGGGCCAGGGTCTCACCACCCCCAGCAGAAGCAATTTCACAGAATCACAGAATCACTCTGGTTGGAAAAGACCCCTGGGATCATCGAGTCCAACCATCATAGTATCATAGTATTACCAGGGTTGGAAGGGACCTAATAGATCATCAAGTCCAACCCCTACCACAGAGCTCA
>JAOXOE010000256.1:66293533-66350913 GCA_028565055.1 Phoeniculus purpureus | reverse complement strand
AGATTGTTGAAAGATCATGGAGAGTGGCTTGGCAACCACATCTGCCAGCTCCCTCTAGGGTGTAATTCACCTGGTCCCATAGATTTATGAGCATCCAGCTCAAGTAGTAGATTCATAACCATTTCCCCATGGATTATGAGGGGCCTATGCTGTTTCCCATCACTGTCTTCCATCGTATGGGCCTGTGCACCCAGGGAAGTACTAATCTTACTGTTAAAGACTGAGGCAAAGAAGGCATTAAGCACCTCAGCCTTATCTTGATCATTGGTCACAGTATTCCCATCTGTGTCTAACAACATGATGAGATAATTCCTACCACTCCTCTTACTGTTAATGTACTTACAAAACCTTTTTTATTACACTTCACCACAGTGGCCAACTTTAGTTCAAGTTGACCTTTGGCCTTCCTAATTTTCTCCCTACATAACTTCACTGAGTGTTTGTAATCCTCATAAATTGCCTGCCCCAGCTCCTGTAGACTATAAACTCTCTTTTTAATCTTGAGTTCCAGCCAAAGCCCTCTGTTCAGCCACTCTGGTCTCCTACTCCATTGTCTAGTCTTACGTGACTTGGGGATGGTCAGCTTCTGCACTTTTAAAACCACTTCTTTAAAGTATGCCCAGCCTTCCTGGACTCCCATATCCTCCATAACTGTCTCCCAAGGGACTCTCTTAATCATGTTCCAAAAGAGACCAAAGTCTGCTCTCCGGAAGTCCAATGTGGTAGTTCTGCTGGCCCCTCTCCTTGCTTCACTAAGAATTGAGAACTGTATTTGAATTAAGAGCTGTAAATGAATTTTAAAAAAGGCTCTGAGGAGATCTGTGAGGTAGATTGGCAAGTAGTTATAGATTTTCCTTACTAAAGCAAGAAAAAGCATGAAAGGAAGACAAACCTTGTCTGAAGATTCAAGTGAAGCAATAACAGCTGATAGCATTTTCACACTCCATTGATTTTAGATCTGGCTTGAAATCTGTTAACTTTAATGTCAATGTAAGTTACAAAGTGACTTGCTCTCACAGACTCAACACTCTTCTGAAAGAACATTTAAGTGCAGAAAAATCTTGATCCAAAGATCAACTCAGTTTTGGAGAAAGACTGCAAAACTAGGTTCAGCCCCACTGAAATCAACAGACTCGCAGAATCATCAAAGTTGGGAGGGACCTCAAGAGAGGACCAACCCCCACACACCCCAACAGAGCAGGACTGCCTAAATAAAATACATTAAACAGAAGAACTGCATCCAGGTGGGATTTGATTATCTCCAGAGGAGACTCCATAACCTCTCTGGGCAGCCTGTTCCAGTACTTAGTGACTCACACTGTAAAGAAGTTTTTCCTTATTTCTAAAAGCAATTAAACTCTAAAAGAACTTTAATCCACTGATGGGAGGCACAGCATGATGTCATTACTTGCAGAAGCTGGAGAACACGTTTCCTTGGCTGCTTCAATATCTCACAGAAAAGTCCAGCAGAACACCAGGCAGAGGAGGGCAGTAGTGCCTCAAACTGTCAGTTATATCTGGACAGTAAGATCCAACTGGTCAGGGGAACCTTCTGCGTTTCTCAACACAGAGCTTTCATGTAAACTTCATAAACCAGCTTTAAACCATAGTGATCTGTTTGTCCTGTCAGATAATCCCTGGTTTGATTAATTATGTTGTTAATCATACACATACTCTTGTATTATGTTTTGTCTGTCTTTGCCATTGTACTTACTTCATCTTCTAGCATGTCTGCATCTTTTCACAAATCTGTGAGACTGGAAAACTTTCCTTTTCACGGGAACTCAGAAAATGTTCTGAAAGGTTCTGAGATTTATTTCAGTTGATTCTTACTCAACCCTTAAAAGCAACAACCAGGTAAGAGGTACAGTAGTTAAGAGTAGTACTGGTCTCTGGATTCCAGTCTCCCTAGTTGCTGGCACCTGAACATGAGATACCGCAAGTCCCCTCTATTTCACACATTTGTTCTCACCAAATCGCCTAAATCCTTCCCTTTCTCCACCTTGGGTTCCTCCCCTAAACAATCCATAGTAGATCCTGTGCAATGCTAAAATGCCTTTCCCCTCCATCCCACACTTTGCTGGAACAGCCCTGGGAAAGGCTCAGACAAGCTGTTCACCCACTGGGAGCCTTTAATTTGAATTGTCACCTGCTGTTGTACCCCTGTTGCTCCTCTGGATGGATCTTTGATCTGCTGATGGCTCCCGTAATACTAGCTGGGCTGCGTATTATATGGTCTTACTCGCGATATCTGTGTAGGCATACACATGAAGGTTTACTGCATAACATAACAAAATGAACCAAATTACTTGTCCAGCACCTAAAACTGAAAGCTTTGGGGGAAAAATAATGTATGGCAAATGCAGTAGGGATACCAGTCTGCTGGGATTAGATCAACTTCTTGGTTTGCATTAAAACGTGAGTATGGAGAGACAAATGCATCTGGGATGAATTTGCAACTCTGGCATACCAAGGAATTATTTACTAATTACAGCATAAGGATTGCAAATTGCAACGAACAACCTTGCTTAACCCCACTACTGTGCTGCTGTCAGCACTTAAAACTTGTGAAATTCATGTATACTTGGATGTTTCTCTCTGCCTGCGTTGCAGCTAGGCTTTGCAAATGAAACTCTTGTGTCTGCTCAGCAGCTGGCAAAATTTTGTTTACCATAATTCAGTGTGCATGAGTCAGCACTGCCTTCCTTCACAGCACATTCTGGCCTGTCTGGAAATCTGCTTTCTCTGTGGTTACACAGATGTCCTATAAATCTCAAAATTATTTCTGTGTGGTTGGCCAAATGAGGTTTTGTCACTCTCTGAACAAACACAGTCCAGCTCTCTATCCCCTGCTTGGCAAGGAATAAAGCTGGGACACTAATAGTTTATTTTATACAGCTATTAAGTAACAGAAAATCCTGCAAATGATAGTATGTACCATTTGTTGTTTTAAAAATTGTGTGGTTTTCTGGTTCAGAAACCAAGCCAGCATCTGTAGAAGCACTATTTTTGATGTAGTGTGTGCTTTGTGCCTTCTGTGCCTTTTTGATAAATTGTCACTTAGAATCCACAGCAGAAATGTACTGCAGCTCTGAGATGTGGAGAGTAAATACTAATTACCCCATTGTGTTTTGTGCCTCCAGGTTTTAAATAAAGATAGCATCTCGCATTTGCTCAAAAGGAAGAAAACAGTTAAATACTGATGTAAAAATGACACCTGACAGTAGCAGTAGATGAAGGCTCATTGCTTCTGTATTAACTGAAGGGAAACAGAGGAGGTGCAAGACAAAATTCAGGATGAATAATAGCGTTGAATCTAATAAATGGGTTGGAGCTGTCACTCATCAAGTAGGTGTGACTGTTTCTAAGTAGTTCTTTATAGCTGGAACAAGATGGACTCTCCAGATGAGGAAATGCCACTCATTAGCAAGCCAATTAAACAGGTCACTATGCTGCAATTACTGCTTTCTGACCATTCTGAAATAGTTGTTACTTTACTTTACATTCCTTGGTCTCTGATCAGTAACTGTAAACAAAGCATGAATTGTTCTTGGCAGTACAAAATTTCTGTGTTCATTTATGTTCTGGCTTAACTCTGTATGCTTTAATCATACACTTGCAGAAACAAGTCTATCAATAAGCTTAGATACTATTTGGTCAGAGGGCTTGGACAGGGAGAATGAAGCATTCACTTCTGGTGAGTCTTCCTGCATCACAGCAGGGAAGACAAGCAATATGATGGAGTAAATTGTAAGCAGGGGAAAAGTCCTCTTTTCTACCTACTGCCACTTAGTTCAGGCTAGGAAACTGTATCTATCCATTGCTACCAGTGGAGATATTCTCTTATTACTCTAATGATAGCAAAATTGCCTGTAACAGGAAATCGAGGACAGCGTACAGATCATTATCAAAAAGGAAAGCCTTAATGTGAAAACTGAGTTGCTTTTAATATTTATAGTTTTTCCATCTTCCATATATTTTTTTAACTTTTGCTGCTGTATGTTGCTTTTGACTCAGATGTGACAAGGATGTGCAAGATAGTAAATGATAACATAGTAATACCAGAAGATGAGACATTGTAGTAAATCCTGCTTCTTTTCTGCTTCTCCCACACATTTCATCTTAACTGGTCTCTTGTGGGTAGCTGCTATGCTACAACCCTGCCCTATGTCTGGAATATGGCTTTATAGTATCATACTATCATTTTTTTCTCTTTTCAGAAGCTTTTTCTATTACTTATCAGTGATTATGAAGTATTTTCCCTTACCTTGATGGCTGTATGGGACAAACAAGTTAATTCCTGACATTTTAAATTGCTTTGCCACTGTCTATTTCTTGTTATAAGGGTACTAGCTACCAACAGAAGAGGCTTTTATTTCACCCAGTACTTGACATCAGCCCCCAAACCTGCACTTTGAAGCTTGCAAACAGTATTCTACCAAAATCTGAGATGCCCATAAGCAGCATCTGCAACAGTGCCTTTAGAAACTCCACCTTCATAAAAGCAAAGTGTTCTTCTTTCAAACCTGTTTTATGCTGCAGTCAAATTCTGAATTAAAACAAATTTTATTCCAACCAACCAGAGGAGAAAATTCTTCATTTTAAAGAAATTGTAATCCAGACAAAACAAAAATATTAGATAAACTATATGTGATACTAGCTTGTGCCTCATACATGACAAAAAAAACCATCTCTGTAAGAGTTTTCTCAGGCTGGGTAACAGTTCAGCATCACTTTAAAGGATGCATTTTTTTATAGCTCACACTAAAATGTCACACACTTTGGATGTCTGCCTCTGATTCCAAGGAAGAGTGAACGGAGGGGCTGCTGCATTCAAATATCTTTGCAGCAGCCTGTGAGTCCTATTTCTCTTCCTGCTAATTGATTACAGATACTTCATAAAATATCATAGAGAGTGGGTCATATTCTAGCCTAGACTTAAATAGTTGCACAACTGTGTTTAAAATTAAAACCCCTCAAACGTTCATTAAAACTCAGCCCCCCCATATGATTCATCTTCCCTTGATGATGTGCACAAAACACATGCCCTTCCACATACCTAGCCCTTGGTGCAACTCTTCCCCACAGCTTTGTGCATGGCCCTTTTTCCAGTGGGACAAATGTCACACAGTACAAGAACCAAATCTGTTCACTTGGCAAGACCTAGTGGTAACACTAACCAAAGAAGAAAATATCTTTAAGTTTCAGTGAGAAGACACCTAGTTCAATGTTCCAGGCAGGATCAAGAATATTTTCTTCACTCCTCACAGATGTCTGTCTAACCTGTTCTTAGAGACCTCTGTTGATAGATTTTTCCACTGTTCTTCCTGATACTTGAGTACTGCAATCAGTAACATGATACTTTTCTTACTACGAGAAGAAACATGTTTATCTGGCTTATTGTTATCTTAATCCTCTCTACAATAGCCTTTATATTCCTGTAGACTGTAACATCCAAGGCAAGCTCTTATCTTCAATTGGCAGCAGGCTGTAGGTGTTTTCCACACAACAAAGTTCCCGTTTAGAACTGTGTTCTATCACTACAATATATACTAAACAGATTAAAGGCTGTGTTTTGAGAGGCACTAGACAGTAATTCAAATAAAAAAAATTACCAGATGAGAGACTTCTTAACTGGCCTCCAGATGAGTTTGTTCTTGACCCAGGACTGCTCTGTTATCTCAGTCATTTATTTGTAATTATATGAAGCACTGTTCAGGAAATCCACAGGTTACTCAAAAACCATTGAAGGCCAAGGAACACCAACCGGGCTGGTAGACACTATGTGATTTAAATCACAAAGTCAGCCTTTGAAGAACATGTGTTTTGATCCACCTACAAGGCAAATATATGTGGATCAAAGAGGAGGCTGCGGGCTGCATATAGGAGCAAAATCACAAACCATGCTTTTGGGCTGGGAGTGAGCAGGGAAAATCCCATGTCTTCAAAAGCATTGAATCAGATGGGGGCTTAGGAGGTCATGAGGGAGAAATACATGAATGTGAGCTGCCAATGCAACGTGGCAGCTGCAACAGCAAAGCAAACATGAGGTGTCTAAGCAAAAATCCTAGAGTAGTATAGTAATAGGTGCTAGTATATGACTATGACCATTACATGGCACAGTAACGTGACTCTTCTGGAATCACAATGAGCGATAAAATGTGTAACAAACTGGAAGGGCTCATTAAGAAACCAGGAGAATGAATCAGTGGAAAAATCTGCTCTGTACAAAGGTGATATGTAATTATTGACACAGCAACAACATAGCAGAAAGGCACTGTAACCTTCTATGCATAACAAGAGACACTGGATGAACAAATGAAATTTTTAGTATTTAAATTTTTTGGCATTTTTCATGCATTTCCTTCCTATAGGATTCTTTAATTATTAGTAAGCTAAATCCCTGAAATCCTATCCAGGGAAGTGGTTGAATCGTCATCCCTGAATGTGTTCAAAAGCCATGAAGATTAAGAACATGGTTTAGCATTGGGATTGATACAGTTAGATTACTGTTTAGACTTGATGATTTTGAAGGTCTTTTCCAGACTAAACAAGTCTATGATTCTGTGATACTTGAGTATGATGAGCAGTACTCAGTGTGAGCTGAATTTAGTTCCCCATATCAGCCCCCTCTCCCTGGTTCTGGTGTTCCAGCAGGACACAGTTGCCATTGAGGAACACCCAAGAGCATCAACATTCTTCTCTCAGGGGTGCACAGCTTGGAAATATTAGCCCAATTTGGGAGTCCTGCCTGTGTGGACCAAACCAGAGGCATAAACCTTCCAGGTTCCACAAGAAAACTAACTGACAAGAGAGAACATTTTACAGTTTATTATTCTTTTATTCTAAATATAGATATATAGCTAGAAAATGAAGGAAAAAAAGTAATTTATGGAGTAGATGGGAGTTGAAATCAATAGCGAGAAAAATTTCAGTAAGGATGTGGTAAATTTCATTTTAATTAAGGTCTTTAATTGGTAGCTTATTGTTTATCAGAAATGATCCTGCAGAGCAGATGATGCCCATGGGATCTCTGTGTTCTGTGCTGCAAAGGTCAGAGACAGGATGATGATGATGGGTTTGTCTTTCCCACCTCCAGACTCCAGGACAACTATGTGGTAGGCTGGAGCCAGACCTGGAAGGCAGCACCTTGGGGCAAGGTGACCTCAAAGAAGATGGGAACAATCTCCTTAGTAGGGCCTTTTATGACAGGACAAGGAGTGATAGTTTCACAGTAACAGAGGGAAGATTCAGGCTACAGAGAAGGAAGAAGTTGTTTACAGTGAGGGTGATGAGTCACTGGCCCAGGCTGCCAACAGAGGTGGGAGAAGCCCCATTCATCGCTGGAACCATTCCAGGGATGGCTCTGAGCAAGCTGCTGTAGATGTCCCTGTTCACTGCAGAGGGTTGCACTAGATGACATTTGAAGGTCCCTTTGACTTAAACTACACTGTGATTCAGTGACCCTTAGAATCACAGAACGGTAGGAGTTGGAAGGGACCTGTTGAGATCTTCTAGTCTAGGCCCCCTGCCAGAGCAAGTTCTCCTAGAGCTGATCACACAGGAACACATTTGGGTACGTTTTGAATGTCTCCAAAGAAGGAGATGACACAACCTCTCTGAGCAGCCTGTTGCAGTGCTCTGTCACCCAAACTGTGAAAAAGACTTTCCTTGTGTTTAAATTATAACTATATTCCAATTTAAGCCCATACCTCCATGTCCTATCGCTGGGCACCACCAAGAAGAGCCTGGTCTCTTCCTCATGACACTCACTCTTTCGATATTTATAAGCATTTATGAGACGTCCTCTCTAGGCTTCACCCCTGGATGAAGGGAGCGCAGGTGCCCAGGCCTTCCTCGACCCAGCCTGTCCCCCACTACCCTCACCCGGCGCCCGATAGCGCCCCCAGCCCCGGCGCCCTCCCGCTCCTCCTCTCCGGGCGGTCCCCGCCCTCGCCGCCATGTTGTGGGGCTGACGGCCGCCGCGGGAGGCGGAGGCGGCTGCAGCCGGTGTGCGGTGGGTGCTCATCGGCAGCGCAACAGGTATTGGTTTATTTCTGTTTTTCCTCTGTCTGAGGGTCGTGGTTTGGTTTTTTTTTTTTAACTTTTTCTCTTAAAAATAGTCATTCGTGTCCGTTTCTCAAGGCCGGGAGCCCCCGGGCGCTGTCAGCGAGCCGGGCCGGGCTGTGGCTCCCAGCGCTCTCCGCCGGGTCCCAGCCCGCAGGAGCCGCTCCAGCGTTTCTATGGGAACTGCCCTTCCCGGCCCCGAAGTTTGGTTGGTGAGATCGTGCAGCTGCTCATCGGCACTTCTGCTGGGCGAGGGTCAGGAGCACGGGTGTGGGTGCGCGCACAGCCCGCTCTGCCATCGCCCCGGCCAGGCGCGGTGACCTGGGGGTGTTCAGGGACTTGGGGGACCACGATGGTGATCGTGTGTCTTGTAGCTGCCGTGAAAACACAGAGTTTGGAGAAATCGATCTGGTTTCTACAGCTGAAGTTTGTAGACTATTTTGTCGGTAAATAGGTTGCGGCTTGCTTTGGGCTCGACTTCGCACCGGCTTAGGTAGTAATTCAGAAAATAAAGCTGAGGTAGATGGCTCGGTTCCCTAATCGTCATTATTTTGAGTGTATGAAATGGTTTTTCATAGCATTCGACACTCCTGACACCTGTCACACAGCAGGTTGTGCTTTAGCTAGTGCCTGTGATCCTTAACCTACGCTCATAAACGCTTCTCTTAAAACATCAGCTGGAGATTCCTTATATAAAACTCTGGAATGAGAAGTTCCGAGCTGCTTGCCCTCGCTTTCGGGCCGCCCTGTGCATCGCTCTTCTGGGAACTTTATGGTTTTTAAGCTTGTTTTTTTGTTCCTGCTTGCCTGTGGTGGGCAGCAGCTGCCGTGCTTGCAAGTACACAGGAAAACATACAGAGCCTGTGAAGCTTTGCTGTGGTGTGGTAACATCAGCGCTACAAAAGTGCAGCTTCCTTTCAAGGATTAGAAATTGCTCATCTGAGATTTGCTTGAAGTTCAAAGACTGTATCTGTAGCA
Source organism: Phoeniculus purpureus (assembly GCA_028565055.1). NCBI lineage: Eukaryota > Metazoa > Chordata > Aves > Bucerotiformes > Phoeniculidae > Phoeniculus > Phoeniculus purpureus. The sequence continues at coordinate 66,341,868 of JAOXOE010000256.1, read as the reverse complement.
AACATCTGTATCCACTGATGCAACGGTGATGTTGAGGAATAATGAGCATTGGGAGTTAATTGGATAAATAGGTAGTTGGTCTGCATTCTTCTACTAAACTTCGTTAATTTTTGTTTCCTTGTTTTACATTCCACCTTCCCTGTTTGGTTTGTTTGTGTTTTTCAGTTCTAAACTAAGCTGGGAGGGACATTCACACCACTGTAACCTCTGGATATTTAGAGAAACTTTAGTTCAGACTATAGGCTCCATATGCTGTTATGTGAATCAGATGTGTCCCTGCAAACATGGATTTAGGCTACTCCGCACTCTCTGCTATACAGAAATGTTGGCCAGATTGGCCTCCTAACTCAGATGCCTAAATTAGATCAAGTGGATATGCTGTTCCTTTTAATTGCTATCCTGAGGGAACCACGTTTAATTTTTTTCTCCACCTGTACAGGATCTAGGGTACGTGGATGTGTCCCTAACTGAGTTGTTAGCTGCCACTGTAATGTAAATAAAGAGTGTGTTCCAGCAGCATTAACAATAACAAAAATTTAGTACCTGTGGCTTGTTTGTGCTAATCACTGTATGGGGTGATCAACCATAGAGGCTGTTCTGCTGTCAGAGCTTTATGTGCTGCATATTTTTTTTCACCATTCTTCTTGAGAGTGAGAGAGGTCAGGGCAGAAGTGACCTGCAGATGTTATTACACTATGCTCCTGTGCGACTTGGTCTAGGTGATCCTGCTGTGGCGGGGGGATTGGACTAGATGATCATTTGAGGTCCCTTCCAATCCCTTATGATTCTATGTTGTTGACAAGGCTTTATTTACTGAAATTCAGGCAATACAGTGATTTTGACCAAGGTTGTTCTCATGGTAGGGTTTTTTTTACTAATACTTCTATTGTAGTCTTTAATATTGAGTGAATTAACTTCATAGCAAAGTAGCATATGAAAAATGAAGCTAAGTTCTATACTCTTCTGGAGCTGGTGGGGAGAATAGGACAGCATTTTGCTTTGCTTAGGGCATTATCAAGAAGCCTCACACCCCTTGAAAACAACTGTCCATCAGGAAAAGACCTTGTGATTAATCTCTGAAGAGCAGGGCAGTTCAGATCACTAGTTCATGTTGCAAATTGAGGCAGAGGTCTCTAGTCTGAGATATAACCCATTAACAATTTGCAAGGCTCTGCTCTTACATCAAAAGATTTAATTTGATCAGGATATAAAATTGTGATAACTGCATTTCATAAGATTTAAAGTCTGGAGCTCTTCTCTTTGCCTTTTTCTAACTTGTTTGAAAGTTAGACATGTTTATTTTTGATGTTCATTTCTAGTTGGTGTTCACTTGAAAGGAAATATCTACAGTATCCTAGTTTATAAAACAGCTTTTAACTGCTTTCATTAGCTTTTATTTAACTGAAATATGGTTACAGAATAATATAATTTTGAAGCAACTTTTGGAGATCATCTGGTCCAACCCCCACTAAAAGCATGCCCACTTAGATCAGGTTACACAGGGCCATGTCTGGTTGTGTTTGGACCAAGGGTGGAGATCCTACAAACTCACTGGGCAGCCCTCTCAAGTTTGGCATCCCCACTTGCTTGGCACCCCATCCTTTTAACCCAGATTGTCAGTGAAGGCATTACTGGCCATTGTATCAACCATCATTAGTTCCAACCAGATGGGTTTTGATCACAGCCTTTTAAGTCCAGTGGTCAACCTGGTTTTCCAACCAGTTCACAGTCAGCCTATTCAAACTATATTTTACCAGCTTGGCTCTAAACTTACTGTGGGAGAGCTTGCTGAAAACCTTGATAAAGTCAAAAGAAGTTGCTCTCCCCTCATCCACAGAGCCATTCATCCCAACATGGAAAGCTAGGAGATGTGTCAGGTCTGGTTTGTCCTGGATAGAGGCATGCTGGCACTTTCCCATTGCCTTTTTGTTCTTCAAGCATCTGTAGGTGGCTCTCAGGAGGATTCACGCCATAATCTTTCCAGGGACTGAAGTCAGACTTAACAGCGTTTTGTATTGTTGAATTGCCCCTTCTGCCCTTTGGGAAGATGAGTGTGATGTTTGCCTTTTTCTAGTCATCAAGATCCTTGACCTGTTACCAAGACCTTCCAAAAATCATAGAACTTGGTCTTGCCATGAATGACATCCAGTGTTTGTGGCAGCCCTTGTCCCATATACGTGTGTGACTGCACTTCCTTGTTTTCAAGTTACTTCATTTGGGCTTGTGAAAGCTGCTGTCAGTTCAGCATAATGCCATATTTCTTGGCAAGTTATAGGAGATGATGGATCCTGCCATGTTTTTAAGTTCTGGGGGGAAGCACAGTCCTTTTGTGGAAACTGAGAGCAGTAGGTTGTTGACTTTGTAAATTTGTGGTGTTGCTTTAGATTGGAGAGCTCATTTCATGTGGCTGAGTGATGGGATTGGGGAAAATCACTGACCTTTCCTTTCTCATCTTAGATAATTAGTGATTATAAAGATAACAAAGATAACATTGAGTTAGTTAGAGAATTATCTTTTTTTTATGACTGAGTCTGACCTATTCCAAGCACTATCACTTGTCAGTAAAACAACACAAAGTTTACTTTGAGGTTTAAAATGTGTCATCACCCTTTTAACTTCACCTTTTAAAGCTGCATTTTTCTTAAGCATACTGGTTGGTGGTAGATGATGCAAGAGACTGTTTTGGTGGAAGATTGTTGCAAGGGCTAAGCTGTTTTAAGTGACTGCAAAGTTGTCAAATTATTAGTTGCAGATGTTGCGAATACCTAAATTACCTCTGGAAATCCAGATACTGATCAGTGTAGAACTCAGAGACTTACCTGTACATGTTAAGTTCAAGTTCCTTCCAGTGGCACACCAATGTAAACTGGAATTTTAAGCTAGATGTGTGCATTGCCAGTGGTGAAGCTTTGTTTTCTGCAGCATTGTCTACCTGAATCTAAGCAAATGTAAGCTTTTGTTGAAGTTTTTTTTCATAGTCAGTATGTTTAGAACATCTTTTATCACGTAGATTCTCCAGTGTTTAATGTTGGTACTCAAACATTATTTTCTTATTAGTATGGCTGCTAAATCCGGTAGTTATCTGGTTGGCTGTTTTCATAAATCTTACAGGCAGTTAAGATCTTTACAGAGTCCATCCTTTTGTTAGGTTTGGTTCCTGTTGGATGATGGGATTCAACAAAGGACGTATTCACTAATGCAGTATTAACAACTCATGTCTTAACACTGTTAGAATACCAAACTAAGAATGTAAGCCTGCTGGTTATGTGGTTACTAGTGTGTTCTTCCTTTCAGTGATGAATTTGTCTACCTGGATTTTTATTTTTTTTATTCTCAGATTTATTGAAGAATAAATCTTTCTGTTTCTTGGATTTTTCTTTAAGGATAAATCTTTCATAGAACCACAGAACATTACAGATTGGAAGGGACCTTGAAAGATTATCTAGTCCAATCCACCTGCCACAGCAGGATCACCTAGACCAAGTCGCACAGGAACACATCCAGGCAGGTTTTAAACATCTCCAGAGAAGGACACTCTACAACCTTCCTGGGCAGCCCGTTCCAGTGCTCTGTCGCCCTCACTGGGAAGAAGTTCCTTCTCATATTGATGTGGAACCTCCTGTGTTCCAGCTTACTCCCATTGTCCCTTGTCCTGTCATTGGATGACACTGAAAAGATCCCGATTCCATCCTCCCGACACCTGCCCTTTCCATATTTATAAACATTGGTGAGGTCACCCCTCATTCTCCTTTTCTCCAAGCTCAAGAGACGCAGCTCCCTCAGCCTTTCCTCATCAGGGAGATGTTCTAGTCCCTTCGTTCTCAAGAAAGGTGATTTTGAGTCGTCTTGCATCAAGGCAACTTTTGAGTCTTCTTGCTTTCAGGCATACTTTGTCTTACTGCCTGCTGGAGGACTATACAAAGGCCGTAGTAACTTTTTGTGGTACTGCTGTGCCATTAACATGAAAGGTGTTCCAAAGTGAGGATTAGATCAAACAGAAATCATGATGTAAAACTGGAGCTGGTGAAGTTTCATTTTTATTCAAATTCAAAATGTTTAAGCCTTTGTCAGTGTAGGAACACAGCATGGCCAGGTTGTTTACTTGGATCCTAGACGTCAAGTAATGGTTCGAACATTAATATATATCTGAACACAGTGTTGTGTAACTCTTATTTTCAGAACGCTGCGTGAAATTCAAATGAAGTACCATGATGACAGTAGCAGTACAATACATTGGAATTACTTAATAGGGGACAATTAACCTGAGAACTATTTTTAACATTTTTGCGGTTACAGATTGTTGGAAAAAAAACATGTTTGATGATCCACATAAATCACAATTTCTTTGAAACAGTGATTTTTGAGAGCAGCCAGTTCAACTTGATTTGGATGATGTTGCTTCAGCTTCAGAAGTAGCAGATAATAATTCTGAGCTGGATCTTCTACTGAAAGTTTTCAAGGCTGATGTAAGTGAAGTTTATGAAATGCTGTGGCATCAGCTGTGATATCTGCAGTCAGTGATTCAACAGCATACACATGAAGGAAGGGAAGAACAGGAAATGGGAGTTGCTTTTCTTTGTTTCTAAAAATATTACAATTGGAATGCAAAGAAAAATTACCTATTATGGCTATACTACAAAAAAACCAGAGCTGATTTAAATAATCATTAACCTTCAAAGATGGGTGCAAGCTGGAACATAGGAGGTTCCACATAAATATGAGAAAGAACTTCTTCACAGTGAGGGTGACAGAGCCCTGGAATGGGCTGCCCGGGAAGGTTGTGGCGTGTCCTTCTCTAGGACCACCTAGACCAAGTCACACAGGAACATAACCAGGCGGGTTTTAAACGTCTCCAGAGAAGGAGACTCCTCAACCCTCTGGGGCAGCCTGTTCCAGTGCTCTGTCACCATCACTGGGAAGAAATTCCTTCTCATATTTATGTGGAACCTCCTATGTTCCAGCTTGCACCCACTGCCCCTTGTCCTATCACTAGATGACATGGAGAAGAACCTGGCTCCATCTCATTCAGTTTTGAGTAGTTAAGCCTGTGATGGTTTTGCACACCTGCACAACTTGAAAGCAAGTACCTGAAATGTAAATCCAAGTCTTGTCGAATGTTTTTACCTTCATTAGTTTTACAAATAGTGAAAGACTGCTCTCTGCTGAGTGTAGAAGACTCCCCTCGTGTTCTGTGTCTCTTGTGCTTAGCTATAGCAGTCCGTTAGGTGTTCTCTACATTTCTGTGACTGAAGACTGAGCAACAAGTTAAGAATCGTCACTGGTATCAGAAGGAGAAAGTAATCGAAAAATTACTCTGTTGGAAGAATTTGTTAGGAGGCAGATTTTTCTGTGTGCTTCTGATGGAGGGATGGAAGGGGGATGGCAAGATTTCATATTGATAAGTAACATGCTCTGAATGTTTCTAGTCATGGTTGAAGTAAGAAAATAACAAGAAGATCAAAAATGTGTGTTCTGCCTAAGTCCACATAAATTAGATGTCACAATGCGGAAGTGGAAAAATGCAGGTTTCAAGATGTGTGGCCCTCACTGAAAAGCATCTTTATGGCTCTTGTACAATACTTGCAAAAATGAGATGTGAGAATTGATGTGTCTCAAAACAGGATCTAGAAAACCAGCATATGGTGTGGGGAATCATGTAAATTAGAAAGTAGGAAGCAAAAAAGACAAGAATGTATTTTAAGTTGTCACCCGTTCAGGAACAAGTGTATCATTCAGCTCTCTGGAAAGGTTATAATACGCATCCTGGAGTTTCTTCTCCAAAGTAGAAGCTCAGAGCCTTTTAAAAATCCCAAAATATTATAGATAGTCCACCCCTTGCTTCTACTTTTGTTTTCTTTTCCTTTTTAAGTAAAGTAAGCAAGAGGTAATGTGTGTCCGTATCTGGGATCAGGTTAGTGAATGTATTCTTTCAGGGCGTGACAGAGCTGAGTTCAATTCCCATCTTTTCCTGAGGAAGTTCTTGTACATGTCTGCTGGGAGAGGGGCCAGGGATTTAAATAGTGAGCTTTCTGAAGTGGAATTTGTATTCCTTCCCTCAGAATTTATTCTTTGCAAAGGAAAATGAAAGCTGGAAGGGTGTAGATAGAGGGACCTGTGGTGCTCTGGTTTGGTGGTGGTGAATTTCGTGTGTGAGGTTGAAGTCCTGAGATGATTTTACTATTCTGAACACTGTGCACGGGTTTCCTTGAATGATTGTGCCATAAAACGTGGGAAAGCCTTATCCTAGGAAGAAGGAAACTTCGGTTTTGGTCTCCAGAGGCTGAGGAGAGAGTTGAACTGGATCTTGATATTTTGAATGCGTGCTTTCACGGCTGAGCAGCTGTATAAGAAACAGAGTAAACCCGTCAATACTGACCACACAATTATGTTCTTTAAACAGAAACAGAGATTCTTGTATTTTGCGTGGCGTCTGTTCTGCATGGTCAGTATGTTCAGAAAAGCTGTTAGTTGGGCAAGGTGAGCAGAAGGATATTTAATAAATAAATTAATTTTTGTGTTCCATTTTAATCATTGTTTGCAAAGAAACCTGCTTTAAGAGTGAACCCAGAAGGAACTTTGTACCATAGGGTTAAGAAGTAAAATATTTCATGTTTGGGTTTTTTGCGGTTGTTTGGTTTTTCTTTCTTGAAATTTCAAAATATTAACTAAGGTTCCACGGTAACAGGACAGCAGGAAGAGCAGGTGATCTCCTAGCTACCCGAGATCAATTCTTTTGTTTTGTTACTGATGTCATTCATTCGTTATCAGAGCGGGTGGATTTTATAAAGGTGGCCACAGTACATTTTGAAAAGGCCATGCCACTGTGTGTAACTCCACTGTATAAAGGAGATAAATTCTTAGCCTGTGAAAACGTTGAGTTGTGTTTTTTTTTTTTTTTCTTTTTAAAGTTTGGTAAACTTTTCTACTGATGTGTCTGAACAAATTGAAATTCTAGACTGGACTGGTTTACAATGACTTATTAATGCTTACTTTTCTCTGATTTTCCAGTGGAAAAAGCAAAAAAAGGTATAGAACTACTATGTAGGTTATTAAACTCACTGCTTGCATTGTAAATGAATAGTCCTTGTGTTGTCCAGATCTACAGGTGTTGTAAAGAATAAATAAAGTCACTAGTACTGCCGTCTCAGTCCTTGCTAATTGGTTCTTACAGCAAAAATCTGCAATGTATCTTCTTTCTGCCCTTGAGAAAAGCAAGATAGTAGCATTGAGTCCATGCACACTGCTTCTAACACATTTGGTTTCTTCCAGTTAAAACTGGTGATGCACCAGACCGTCATTCCTAATAAAACTACGCAGCTGTGGTTTTACTGAGAAATATTTTGGGAAAAAAAATTCAAGTATAAGTATTAAGAAGGGCTGTTCTTCATAGAGATGGAATAAGCCTACAATGGCAAAGAAAAGAAGCTTTTACTTTTCTCTTTCTCTTGCAGTCTGCCCAGCTCTAGTGTTCTCCAACACTTTCAGCTTGGACCTAAGGTACCCTATTTTTTGCAGTCTTCTCATTTCTTTTCTTGTGTCTGCTAACAAGCACTGAGAGAGGGAGCAGAAATTGCAGTTTGGCAAATCAGTTTGTGAAAACAATTAATGCTTTAAAAATTGGGACTAGCCAGTTTGTTTACGATAACTTGATATTCTGGTATTTAAATGTAATATCCAAGTTTTCCTGTTTTCACCCTAAATGGCATCAGGGCTTAATGTCGTCTACAGTGTTCACAAGAGTGTTTGATCCTGTTTTGTTACTGTGCGGATTCTGTGCTGTGGCTGCTCCAGGTTTCTTATGATTGATAGCTGAGCTCTCCTAAAATGTTTTTCAGCAGCAAGTAATTTTCTGTGAGATATTCCAGTTGTGATGGCCTTTTTGTTTTACTTTTTATACTTATCATCTGTTTGGGATACTGATTATAGTGGGTTTTTTGATGATTTTTTTCCCGGTAGATGTTTTTGTATGGCATTTGGTTTTTCTACAGTATTGTATAATAAAATTCTTTGGAAATTCACAGCTTTCACTTCAATTAATGACTTAAAATTATCAGAGTTGTTGTAAAAAGAGTAAGTTTGGTCTAAAGTGAAAATATTTTGCCAAGATTCCCCCTCAGTAAATACCATTGCACACTTGTGTCTTCAAGATGGAGGGGGCTTTTACAGATTGCCATCTGTAAAAATTCGGCAATTTTTACAGAAACTCCAAATAAAGCAGCTGCTTTTAACTTCTATATATGTGCATTGTCCAAGTCTTTCTGGCATTCTGTGGAAACATATTTATTAAGGGCTATCTTCATTCTTTGGAAGGGATTGTTTCCATAGACCTTTGAAAAAATGTGTTTCCATGTGACCTTTGAAAAACTTTGCGTTTACTGGACTGTTTCCTCCTTCCCATAAAAAAAATTGAATGAAGGGAAATTATGTTGTAGTGACACTTCTATTTTTTCTTTTTACCTCTTGATACAGCTTCGTCTCCCTGTATTTGGCATTGGTGAGACTGCATCTTGAGTATTCTGTCCACTTTTGGGTACCTCAATACAAGAGAGATGTAGAGGTGCTGGAGAAGGTGCAGAGGAGGGCAACTAACTTGGTGAAGGGCCTAGAGAATACATCTTATGAGGGAAGACTGAAAGAGCTGGGCTCCTTTGTTTGTAGAAGAGGAGACCTCATCACTCTCTACAACTACCTCAAAGGACATTGTGGAGAGGTTGGTGCTGGTCTCCTCTCACAAGCGATTAGTGATAGAATGAGAGAGACTGGGTTCCAGTTACAACAGGGTAGGTTTAGATTAGATATTAGGAAGAATTTTTTCACAGGAAGGGTGGTCAAGCACTGAAATGGGCTTCCCAGAGGTGGTTGAGTCGACATCCCTGAATGTGTTTAAAGATTGTTTGAATGAGGTGTTGAGGGATATGGTTTAGGAGTGAACTTGTAAGGTAGGGTAGGTGGTTGGACTTGATGATCCCAGGGGTCTTTTCCAACCAGAGTGATTCCATGAGGGTAGGTTTAGACTTGATATTAGGAAGAATTTTTTCACAGGAAGGGTGGTAAGGCACTGGAATAGGCTTCCCAGGGAGGTAGTTGAGTTGCAATCTCTGGATGTGTTAAAGGATTGTTTGGATGAGGTGTTGAGGGATATGGTTTGGGATTGAACTTGTAAGGTAGGGTAGATGGTTGGACTTGATGATCCCAGGGGTTTTTTCCAACTAGAGTGATTCTGTGATTCCGTCACCAGAAAAGCATGTGTGCTCGGTGTAACTCTAGTGTCCCAATGAAAAGAATTTATGCAAAGGGATTGAGGGGAGTCTTAGTGAAATCCAGTAAAAAATTCCATTTATGATTTATGGTTGCTTCTGTAAAATAGTAGTTTTCAGTTAATGTAGGAGGCTTTTAGTGCCCTTCTGATCTAATATTTTAAAATACAGCAAGATCTGCATGTAGATATTGTAGTGAGATAACAGAGCTAAATTGTAATTTACTCACACCACACTGTTTTAATGTACTCTCAGTACACATCTTGGTTAGGGACATAAGGTTGGTGCATCTACATGGCAATGACTGATGCCGATTTATCAGGATGGGGCAGCCCAGACTGGGAAACAGAATTTCCAGGTGTGCTGAAAAAGCCTGTGTCAATAATTTGGGCTCCTGATTATTTTTGTAAGAGTTGTGCTGGAACTGAGTATCAAACAGTGTGGTATTAGAAACATCTGACTTTCTACTATGTCCTTTTTTGAAAGGACGTGTGGTGTTGTGGATGATAACTTGAGTGTGCTGTATTCACTGGCTGAGGTTTCTAATTGTGAGTTATGTGAGCTATGAAACTTCTGTTATCAAAGAATAGTTTAGGTTGGAAGAAACCTTTAAAGATCGTCCAGTCCAACTCTGCTGCTATGGGCAGGGACATGTCTCCCTAGTTGCTCAGGGCCTCATCCAACCTGACCTTGAACACTTCCAGTGATGGGACACCTACAGCTTATCTGGCCAACCTGTTCCAGTGTCAGTGTCTGATCTAATTCTACCCTCATTTAGATTAAAAATGTTGTTCCTTGTCTTTTCACCACAGGCCTTGGGAAAGCATCTTTCTCTGTATTTCTTACAAACTTCCCTTAAGTATTGCAACAAGACCTCCCCAGAGCCTTCTCTTCTTCAAGCTGAACAACCTCGACTCTCTCAGGTCTTCTTCATAGCAGAAGTGTTTCAGCCTTCTGGTCATTTAAAGACCTTCCTCCTGCTCAAGCAAGGCCATGTCTTTCTTATGTTGCTGGCTGCAGAACCTAGACACAGTATTCTAGATGGCATCTTGTAAGAGCAGAGTAGAGGGGGCAGAATCACTTCCCTTGACCTGCTGGCCACATTTCTCTTGATGCAGCCTAGTATAGAGATTGCTTGTTTTACAGATTAGTGAAAGGTAGTTGCCTGTGTGTATAGCTGTCAGTAAGAGTGGGCTGGAATAACCCCAGATGATGAAAAAAAACCAGGAACATGTCCTCCATAGGTGCAGAGCTTTCATAAGTAGGAGATGGTCTCACCAAACCAGTGTGAGGGCTTTGACATCAAAATTTTTCAGTTGAAATTTATTTTTAAAATAGTTGCTGCTCTAGGAACATCAAAAAGAGGGAGAGGGAGTTTACATGTTTTGTGTGCATGAAGCTGAAAGGGTTACTTCTCATGTGTCAGCAGTTGGAAGTTCAGAAAGCTCAATCCACCTGAGCCATTTCATCAAAACCAAAACTCAGTGTAAGTTGTATAAAGTAATTTAAATGTATGTAATAAGGTTTGGGGCATCTTTTTGTTATCAGAATTGTGCTATCTGGTAATTAGCTGACTTACATTGTGAGGCTTCAATGCAGAGTTCTACTAAGCTTTGTTCTTTTGATTCTAGGGGTGTCTCCAGCATTCTGCTTTCTGTGTCATGATTTCACGTTCTCTTTTAGCCTGTAGTGACAGAACACCTTTTGCAGAGAAATGTCCTGTAGAAATGTTTAACAACATTGGAAGCATTTTTCAGGAAAGCTATATATAGATTTCAAGTGTCTCTTGATAGGTTGCTAGTAAGGCCTAGGAAGGAACGCTGGAAGCAGCCTAAAAATAGTCCAATTTGGTTTAGAATTCATGTCTTGGAATAGATCCATGCTTCCTTTTTTCATCTTTCTGCAGCTGATACTTAATATCACCCTGAGAGATCATTTGGCCTCATCAATCATTTCATGTACTTTTTTTCTATATATGTGCATTTGAATGAACCAGCATATGTACTTTATATAAAAATGCTTAGAGTGCCACATGTTGTCTGTAATCTGTCGGATTTAATAAATGAATTGTTAATTCCCCACTGGACAATTATATAATCAACACAGAGCCAGGGTAACTTCCGATAAAATGCTGTTCTTCATTTTGGGGGACAAGACATGTATGAGGCTGTGAGGTTTACAACTACTGCAGTGAGGATGAGTGATTTGTGGCCTATTACAGTGGCATGATTTTAGATTTGCAGGATATATGTAATGTATATAATATAACAACAATCCTCCATATATTTTACATTATTATTAAGAACTCATCCCAGACAGTTTCATTTTTATTGCAGAAAGATGCAGTAGACTATAAAAAATGCTCTCCTGTCCACACATGAAACCAGAGTGCTTTCCAGTTGTGGGATTGGTTTTCCTGCAGGGGAAGGGAGTGTGGGGATGTGATATTTCTGTACTGGGATTGTGTTGAGAAGCAAGGGAGTGTTTGGTGGAAGGTGAAGGCTTGATAGCTGAAGAGGGACAGACATAGATATCTGAGATGTGATTTTGATTTTTTTCAAATTAAAAATTAATTTTTGTAGCTTGATCCTAAATGATAGTTTCTCCATGTAGAATGCAAAGTTATAAGGTATAAATTTGAGTATTTAACTAAAATTACCTAATCCTAATTACCTAATGCTTGTGTTTATCCCTGAGATAAGTGTTAATGAATGTTTGCAGTTCTAATATATAGATACTTCTGAAAAGATACACACTAGGAAATAAGTCTTAGTATTATGGAAGTATATTATATTGAGACTCCTTTAAATATTATTTTTGAGTTTTTATGCTGTAGCTTGAGAAGGAATAACTTCATTGTGCTGGTTGTTGAAAACTGGCTGACTGCAGATTTTTATTAATTTTTCTCAGAATACATCCTGTGTTTTCCTCATAAATAGTATGTGGGGTAGTGGAATGGATGAATTTGAATTTGAGTTCTTCTGCTTTTCTCTGCAGAAACATTCAGTTTTGGAGCTCTGCATTGAACTTTTTTAATGATATGCATAATTACTTATTGGGGAGAGCTGGAAAAGATCTGCTAGGACCCGAGTCTGTCCTCCTGCCAGGAGAGGTCTTGTCCCCATGCCATATGTTCTGACATGTTGTCATCTGTTTGTGTACATTATGCAGCAGTTGCTAAACAGTTGGTACTGTTTGCCTTTAAGAATGTGCCACTAGGTTCAGGACTGCACTGCATACCCTATAAAAAAATAGAAATAAAATATTCCCCCACCCCCTCCCAAATGTAAATTCAGCTTGTTCAGCAGCAGCTTGAAGCCCAGCATTGTTTGCTATCGGAAGTGTGAGCTAAAGGGGACAGAAATTCCCCCTGCTCAGCGGGAGCACAGAGCTACGTTTTGCCCTTGTTGCATTATTAATGGCACAATGTTTTTATGTTGCAGATGGCTAAGAGCTAGCAAGGCATATTCGAGACCATGATGGCTCAGTTTCCCACAGCCATGAATGGTGAGTAGCTCTGGTTGGCTTTTTTGGGTAGGGATGGGAACGTTTGTTTTTATTTTATTTTTTAAAATGCTGATTTTAGTACTTGCATCAGCGTTACAGACAGCTTGCAGCAGATTGCTTCCTGTAGCCTAACTTATGCTATGAGACTGGTAGAAATTCAGTGGCAGCATTACTGCAGCGTAATTTGAAGTAATATGCCTGGAGCATGTGGTAGTCACAGATCATTTAAAGGATTGAGGAATGTGTGACTTGTAGTGTGAGCACTGTCTGACTTCAAGTAAGGAATATGCTAATGATAGTTGTTTAAACTTACATACCTATTGTTTTATGCAATTCAGTACAATGTGTTTCATTGCAATACGCTGTTTTAAACTTAGCTACTTGAGTGTGTTAAGCAGTTTGTTACATAGAAAAAATAGTCAATCTTTGTTAAAAATGTAGTAATTTTCTTTTTGACTCTGTGCCCCACTAGTACAGAAACTTTCAGATTGTTTCTTGGTGACTCCCTTTCAGAGACATATGAAAATTGAAACCATAATATTGTATGTGCATGTACGTATGTGTTGGGGCTCTTTGTTTCTAAAGCAAGCTCATTCAATTATGATACACCATTTGCAGGTATCTGCAGAGAAATTTGGTGTTTGCATGTGATTGTTCATGGAGCTAGCCAAAATGAAAAGACAAGTGTAGAAACAATGCTTTGGACTTCAGATAGGGAGATTTTTAGCTCAATAAAAATAGGGAAATAAATAAATATATGAAAAAATACTTCTTACTTCATTTATCTGTGAAAGTTACTGCAGGATTAGGAGGTCTTCAATTTAGACAATCATCACTGCTGAGATACATTAGATCGTTAAGGGAAAGTAATTTTTTTTGCAGAACATTCAGATTTCAGATGAAATCCATTTGATATATCAGTTTCACATGTGCATAAAATATTTTGTGAAAAAAGTGTGATCAACACTTTTTTTAATACAGTCAGCTGCTGTTTGTCCCAGACTGTTTCACAGACCTAACAATAAAGGAGTCAATATATTGTATATAATAGGGAAAACCTAAATACCAGATATTATATTCTACTTTCTTGAACATAGTGAAGAAGCATATTTTTAAATTGCCACATGGTTTTTACTTCTCAATTTAAAATAAACTGAAGCGCTCTTCAGGGAAGATAAAGATTTGTGTTCTTGGCTGTCTTTATGGTTGATTTATGCATAAACAATTGAGTGTGTTCTTGGCTTTTTACTCCTTGGTTCTGTTGGAGAATTGTCAGTGTATTGGCAGTGCTGAGCACATACATAACTTGATCCCAGAAGTATTAGTTTAGAGCGTGATCTTTTCCTTGGTCTGAAATCCCTTGGGAAGGAATGGTGCACAAGATCTGTAGCCTTTCCCTTTGCAGAATTTATGTTGAAAAACATAGTGAGACAGGCAATAGTTAAACTGTTCTCTTCACAGAACATTTGAATGACTGTGTAGTTTTCAAGTTGTATTTTCTAACCAGAACCGATTAAATTTCAAACAAGGTGGGGGGAAGTAGTTTTAAAGTTATTTATAGTTAAATATGGAGCAACCTTTGCTGTTGAGATTGTTCTTCTCTAATCTGTGTTGCTTTTCCCTGCTACTTGCTAGCACTGTTTGCATTCCAAGTAGATCACCTGCATTTACCACTCATTGCTCAGTGGAAACCTCTAATTATGTTGTTAGACCTTGGTAGTGACTTCAAGCATGGGAGGAAGAATGAGGTTATGTTTGAGGCAACTAAACCATTAGGCATTGTTGCAGCCTAATTGCTGCTGGCTGCCTGCCACACCTTCCTATTAGTAGAGCCTTGACCCTTTCCTTTAGTATCCTACTAGGGAAAAATGATGTTTTTCTTCAGGGGAAAATTCTCCTATTATCTAGGTACAATATACTGAGCTTTTAGTTCATTAGTAGTGCAAAGCATGAAGTAGTTTCTGTTTCGAGATTATTTTTAGCATTCAGAAAGTGAGTGGACAGTGTGGAGTGGATACAGGTATGCGATTATATGACACAGGGTGATGGGTTTGAGACCTCAGGGTTCAGATGACAAAGCATGATACTCAGATAGTCTCAAACAAATACAAGTAGCAGACACTACAATGCTTTTTCAATACCTAAGCAAAGAAAGGGAGATCTGCACAGGATGTTAAGAGGAACAGTAACTGAGTCATGTGCTTGAGCTCCAGTTGAGAGACTCAACTTCATTGGGGGCACCTTATGCTGCTACTTCAGAATACAGCAAAGCAGGTCCCAAATCTGTCCAGTCTCAGAATGTGCCTGATGGCCAAACTGTGTGTTATGCTGATAGCTGGCACATTAATTTTTAATTATATGGCCACATGTAAACTTCACCTTATTGAGGTGGTGTGTGCTCTAAGGAACAAGCTCTTGCTAAACCTCTTACCTTTCTTCTCTGAAGTCATGAAAGGACACAGTGAACAGAAAGTTCTCTTTGACTATCCACTTCTGTCCAAAGTGACCTATATTGATTATTAGCTCTGTGAAAATGATAATCCCTGTTTCTGACAGTTTCTTCTTTTACGTACAGTTCTCCATCTGGACAAAGCTTTCTTAGGAATTTATCCTAGGTTTTACAAAAGCTTTTGGAAGCAGCATTTAGTTGCACTAAATAACAAATACCTTCAATGGTTTTATTTCTGCAGAAGGAGTTCAGATACTAACCACAGTCAGTCATTGAAAGGATGAAGGCTTTAATAGATAGAATGTACTTCCACTTTGTGTCTATGATTCCTACCTTTATGACAGGGCAGGAAGAGGTAGCCTTCATTGCCACAGGACTCCTTCTTTACAGCTGAAGAGCAGTTGAAAGATACTGCTGTTCTAACTCCACTTCAGCGGGCTAGATTTTTTTAAGTGTTTAGTGTCTTGGCCTGGCCAGACTTAATCTTTATGGTCCAGCAGGAACAAGAAAAGCAGTATTTGCCAATCAGTATCTTTCACATTGTTTCCTTTAGTGCTTTTGGAATTTTTTGGCTGTACTTCTTTTTGTTTGTGTTTTTATTTGTTCTTCCTCTTCCCTCCTACCACCTGTTTCCTTTTGATATAATTTTTCATGGTCCAACAGGAAAATACTTCTGATACAATGAAGTGCAAAAAGTTATACTTAATTCATGCTACATGGTTCTCAACCTTCAGAATTCAAACTGTATTTTATGCTGCTGTGAGTAGAATTTTGTGTCATCCCTGCATTTCAGTGTATTGCAGACTAGGGTAGACTTGAAAGGGTTGCATGGTCCTGTTTCCACTAATACAAAAGGTAAGACAGTGATGCTAAGTTGTGCTGCATTTTCTCTGTTTAAAAATGTTTCAAGATCCATGGTCTGAAATTTTTTTGAACTAGCAGAAACCCTGGTCATCAGAGTTCACTTAAAAACTACTTGAATGCAACCTGACTCTTAACCTTGTGTGCACCACAGGTACTGAAATTGTAGACTTGCATATCAACAAGTGTGTAGATAAAGACACCAAACTAAACTAGCCCTTGCAAAGAAAATACCAGAACTTGTTCTCGTATCTAAAAGAAGGAAAAAGAAATTCTAAGACAAGGACAAATATTTTCTTAGTCCCTATTAATTGATCCCTCCTGTCACTTTTCAATGAGGACAGTGGTGTCAGTTCATACACTTAATATGCTCGAGTCAGAAGTACTCTATCTTCCACTATCACACCTTGCTAGAAGTTAGATTTCCAACTGTGTGTGTGCTGTATTATGGTATCTTTAATCCTAATGTTTCAGAAATAGCACCCTAGGGTTGCAGAATACAAAGTGTTGTACTCATATTTAATGAAGATAATATGATTCACATGGAAGATGTAAGAGGAGATCTTAGAAGGAAGAAACATTTAGATGTGGAGGTAAATCTTAAATGGAATAAGTAGAACTAGGTTTTGGCAAAAGAAGGTTGCACTTTATGCCTTCTTCAGTAACTGAATTTTGTGGACAAGGTGTAAGAGATTCCATGTTTTGACTTCATTAGAATCACAGAATGTTAGGGATTGGAAGGGATCTCACAAGATCATGTAGTACAATCCCCCTGCCACAGCAGGATCACTTAGATTCAGTTGCACGGGAACATATCCAGGTGGGTTTTAAACATCTCAAGAGAAGGAGATTCCACAACCCGACCTGAGCAGTCTGTTCCAATGCTCTGTCTGTCACCCTCACTGTGAAGAAGTTCCTTCTGGTATTTATATGGAACCTCCTGTGTTCCAGCTTGCACCCATCGCCTCTTGTCCTATCATTAGGTGACACTGAGAAGAGCCTGACTGCATCCTCCTGACACCTGCCCTTTCCATATTTATAAACATTGATGAGATTACCGCTTAGTCTCCTTTTTTCCAAGCTAAACAGACCCAGCTCCCTCAGGCTTTCCTCATCAGGGAGATGTTCCACCTCCTTAATCATCTTTGTGGCTCTGCGCTGGACTCTCTCTAGCAGTTCTGTGTCCCTCTTGAACTGAGGGACCCAGAACTGGACACAATATTCCAGATTTGGTTTTATCAGGGCAGAGTAGAGGGGGAGGAGAACCTCTCAATCTACTGACCACCCCCTTCTGATCTATCCCAGGATGCCATTGGTTTTTTTGGCCACAAGGGCCCATTGCTGGCTCATGGTCATTCTGCTGTTGACCAGGAATCAGGTCCCTTTCTCCGATACGGCTCTTCAGCAGGTCTGTCCTCAACCTATCCTGGTACCTGGGGTTGTTCTTGTCCAGATGCAAGACTCTACACTTGCCCTTGTTATAGTTATTAAATTTCTCCCTGCCCAACTCTCCAGTCTGTCTAGGTCATGCTGAAAAGATAGAAGATAAATAACTGGCTAAAAGGGAGAGAAATTGGAAATGTTGAACTAGAATGTTGTAACAATTATATTCTTCATGGATTTTTATCTTGAGAGCAGTCTTAGTTGTTGCTATTTATGGCAACATCATCAGTAAAAAGCAATGTGAGCTTTTAAAATTGGTTGATGACACAAACTTATGAGTCATTTTCCAGCCAAAATGATACAATATGAGCAGCATATCATGGGCGGAATGTCATCATTGTATTGTGCTGTCTTCGTACAGCTTTTAAGTTATACCTTTATGGTCTGGAGGAGTTTTTGCTGTGTGCTGGGTACTTGGCAGTTGGCTGTGACTAAGGAGGAAGACAACTGGGTGTATTAGATGACCACATAATAATTATGCAATTTGAGGGAAAGGAAATGCATCCTAAAATGTGGTGGGTGAAATAAGGGTACCATTTGCCCTTGTGTAAGGCACTGCCGAGACATCTTGTGCTAAGTAGGGGAGAATCTGGGTTAATTGCTCAGGAGGGAAAAAAAAAATCCAGGAATCATAATAGGTGCAGATTCAGACTTTAGTGTTATCCATGAGGAATTAGTTAAGTATTGAGAAAGACTAAAGATGTGAGCTTTGTTAACCTACCAAAATAAAACCTTGCAGTGTTTTTTTAATTTAATTTTATTTTATTTACTTTACAGTAAATAAATTTGCACTTTATGTTTTCTTATTAGGAAGATAAATATTAAAGAGGGAAAATAACCTTTAAGTACAATGTCAGTGCAAGGTTAAATAGAGATGAATCAGCTATTGGTGCAGTTGGTCTGGAAATGGGAATGGTTCTGTCAGCAGAGACATTCTGGACCATAGTCAAGGAAGAAGTCTGACTGCCTTAAGACAGACCTTGCATTTTAGGAAGGAATTAATGGATTAGAGTTTCTCGGAGTAGCAGCAGTCTGGACATGGTGACCTTGGAAGTCCCTCCCAATTCAACGCTCCTAAAACGTAAAAAAATACACTAAATTAAAAAAAAAACTTAACCTAGTGAAGGCAAATGTTACATCTTCATCCATTAGTTGAATTTAAGCCTATAGCTACTTTGTCTGGCCACGATTTTATTTCATTAGTGTCATGTGTTAGCTTTTAGAAGGTAAGATTACACTGAGCAGGGAATCTATGGCAGGTTTTATCTGGAATGATAATACTATAATGCAAGCTGCTTTATTAATTTTGGATGCAATGAGACTTCCTGATGTGTTTTCTCCAAAGCATATAAAAACCTAAACAAAAAACACAAGATCTCCAAGTGCTTCCCTGTAATGAAGCCAGAGGACTGAAGGCTTAGCTGAAGGGGCTTGGAAACAGAAATTTATCGTATGGCTGAGCTTCAAAGAGCTTTGACCTCTAAGATTTTCACTTCCTTGTACATTTAGCTCCAGAAGTTTTGGAAACCACTTTGTGTGGTCGTTGAAGTTTAGGGTTAATGCCAGTTGATGGACGTTGTGTGAAGCGGTACCGTCTTACCATGTTAAGAATTCTGTGTCATCTGTGATCATCGTGGCCACTTTGAACAGGCCATAGATGATATTAATTGGTATTGGCAGAATGAGTTCAGGTTTAGCCCACTAATTGTAAAGACAAGAATAAACACATTTTTAGACATTGTGGTCTGTCAAACGTGTGTATATAATGCTGTGTGAGTTTAATTAGGAATCTTGTATGTTCAGGCTTTGCAATATATTGCATCGGTTCTTTAGGACCCCTGTTGTTCCTCCTGCAATGGAACAGCAAAGTCAAATCGTAACTGAGATAGGTAGAAGGGGTAAAATCTTGGAAAGCTGAAAGATTATCGGTGTTAATGGACAAGCGTGCCTATCAGCTACCTTCAGAGTAGGCAGATAATAAAGTGTCTATATCTACCTTCAGAATAGTAAAATAACAATATTTGTGCTTTGGTTGGATGTGAAGTTCTCTGTGTGAAGTCTCAAGAATTCTCCATTACAAATATAACCCATCAGCCTTCCTCCTTAAGTCTGAGAACCCAGAAACATATTTTTTCTTCTAGAGGCCAGATAATAATGAGAGCTATAAAAATTACTGTAATGAATCCAGTATTGCTTGAACAGAGTTCTGTGCTGATTTGATGTCAGTGTGTGTTTTTGTAGGAGAATAATTTCCTTTACCTAATTTCAAGGTTCATTTTGCATTCTCTTGCCTGATATTTTTACTGCCTCCGTTTCTCCTGGTGCGGAAAAGATTTAGTAGCTGTTGCAGATGTAAACTCACCTGAATCTTATTAGTTTTGCTGCAGTTCAGAGATTTGCTAGACAATGATTAAACAAATTATCCTTTTGTAAATTTTTAGTTAAGCCATGGGGGCATTTGTGAATGCTGGTGAGCAGCAGCATAAAAAACTAATTTTCAGAATTGGAAAAGTTTGGTCTGGTGGGCTTTTTCCTCAGATGTGGTGACTAAAATCTTCCTTGTGGAAGAAATTAATGTTCTTAAGGTTGACAGGAGTTTACTCAGAAAATCTTCTGACTTGTCCTAAGCTGCAGGGTAAGTTTATCTTCCATCTTCTATGTCCTGCTGGGGAGGAAGTCCCATGGAGTCCATAGACTCCAGCTGAAAGTATGCTTAGCTGAACTACAAATGGAGGCAGGTCTTGCAGCTGGGATGGGAGAATTTGGCAAAGAAAGTTTATGTCTTGAAACTGTTGCTTGCCTTCAAATTTTCATACCTTCCATTGGAAAGGTTCTTATTGGTTCTTATCTTCTCTAAAATACACCCAAAAGTATTAATTGCAAGATTAGGGAAGTGATTGCCCCCCTGTACTTGGCACTGTTGAGGCCACACCTCAAATACTGTATTTAGGTTCGGGTATGTCACTACAGGCAGGACATTGCGGTACTGGAGTGTGCCCAAAGAAGGGCAATGAGACTTCTAGAGCTTAAGCCTTAGGAGCAGTGGCTGAGGAAACTGGGGTTGTTTAGGCTGGAAAAAAGGAGGCTCAGGAGAGACCTTGTTGCAGTCCATTTGAAATGGGGTTGTATTGAGGGGCAATGTAGGGTCAGTCTCTTCTCCCAAGTAACAAGGCAGGTCAAGACGAAATGACCTCCAGTTGTGTCACAGAAGGTTTAGTTTAGATACAGGGGAAAAATTCATTGCTTTATGTTTCAGTGGAGGTTGGCAATAATTTAATGAAAAAGGAGCTTCTGAAAATAGCCATCGTGAGCTAAATGATTCTGTGATTTTGATAAAGTATAGAAATACTATCCTGTTGTTATCCTGTTGTAACTGATAGTTTGACTGCTTTGTAGTCAAATTGTGCTGTTAAATTGAGAAAACAAGCGGATCTTCTCTGCTAGCATGGACTACACTATTGATATTCCAAAATTTGTTTAGGGATTATTCTAAAAGCAAGCATTATGTTTTTACATGAAGGTCACTGTATGACACAGAAATGTGAATGTTCTTTCTTTATAGATAATTTTGTATATAAAACTGGGGTGATGCCAGTGATCATCAGGCATCATACAGATTCGCCTCCTGCTCTGTAGGAGCAGGTGGTTAATCTAAACAAACACAATATTTGGTGTTAGTGAACTGATGAACCTAAGGATTCCCAGTAAACCAAAACACCTAGAAATTCTGTGCATGGTGTAGAGAATATGATTTTTACCCTAAAACGCAGTATGTCTGCAACTGCCTTGTGCACATTGGTTTAAGCATACTTCTCACTGAAGCAAACATTTCTTGGCCAAATTTGTGTAGCTCTGTGCTTGCCTGATGCTGTTTAACAGCCTGCAGGTAATGGTTATTTTTGGATGGCACATCAGAGATACTCGAAAATCTTTGAAAAATCCCTGGGCTTCAGTGGGAACAATTCTTGTAGTTTTATTGATAGTGCAAAATCAAAGCAGAAACATGTTTCCCTCCTTCTAACATGCTTTAGCTACAGGTGTTTCCTCTAGCTGTGTATACACTAAAGAAGTTGCTGAAGTTGTTAACCATAGAACTACCCCTTCTGGCTGTCATCACAGTGTTGTTTAATATGTCAAGAGCCTCCTTCTCTGAGAAGCATTTCTGGTAGGACAAGTAGTGGTGGAATTAATGTGTGTGTTGTGAAAGGAGGTTGCATGTGGCTCCTACCATGGCCTGAGAACATGGGAATAGGAGGTACGTTCCTCAAGGAAAAGCAGGTGATGTTTTGGGATGGACCCAAAACTACCAGCAGCAGTAGTTCGTAATAGGTTAGCACTCCAAAATAAGAGTAAATATTTATTATCAGACAGTGTTTTCTCCTACATTTGATATAAAGAATCAACAACAAAGGGGGGAAGCAAATACTGAAAATAGCAGTAATACAAGTAAGGAATCTGGAAGTTGAGACTCATGGTGAAATGTTCTATGTATTTTCAGATGCCTAGAGTGTTCATTCATCACAGGAAAAATTAAAACAACTGAGGTGATCCAACACCTCAGTTGGGAGCATCTTATCTGTAATAAACAATTATTTGATAAACTTATCTGCAAACACAGCAGAGAAAGACTGGAATCACTGTGTTTAGCCCAATATTTCTTACACCAAACAACTCTCTTGAGGCTCCAATGGGAGACAGTAATGCAATTGCTGGTTGCATTAAGGAAAACCCCTTGTTGTACAGTGTGAGGCACGCTACTGCATGTCTGTGTTCAAATTTCACCTTCTTTAAACAAGAGGCTAAATATTTATTTAGCATCATTATGAAGCTTAATGCTAGTTTTTTGGATGGTTAAAAAGGTGATGGTATAATCACTCTTCCTCGTGACTAATGTGTACAAGGAATGCTCTTTCAATTTAGGTTTGTTATCTCTGTGGAGTTAATTAACTTTGTAGGTCATAGGAACATGGAGTTTTTGATTAGGGAAAAACAAGTAATGCTTGTCAGTGAAAAGCAAACACAGTTTTTAGGAGAATGTGAGAAATGCCTTACGATTTTTAACAAGTGTCAAGTTGCCTTTATCATTTTCACTACTAGTCCTACTCACAGTACAACTACCTTTTGTCTACAGGCTGTACTAACCAGTGGCAGAGGTCACACAGAGCATTTTTGAGTTAATTTACTTTTTTTCCTTGGATTGCACTTCCTTTTCTCCCTTCTTTTCAATGACAGCTTGCCAGTTTAGGGGAAGAATGGTGTTTGTTTCTGATGTTGGCAGCTCATCCAAGGCAATTGTTTATTTTCTTCAGAAGATTATCTGTCGGATGGAGTGTTGTCCAGAAATGCAGAAATGTCCAGAAGACATTTCTGGAGCTGTTCTGCCAAATACTGTGATTGTGCCATAAACAGACCTTCATACTCTCATAGAAAGTTGTCTTTTATTTAGAATGAGTTTAAAAAACAGAAAATGGTGTTTGCTTTTGAGCACAGTCACTTCATTCCAACACTCAAGTTTTGAGTGACACCATATTGAATTACACATTAATATCTGTTACATCAAGGTGAAGCTGGTATATATTTTGTCATCTTATCTTTAAAGAAATCTTAAAGATAGGTTAAAATTGTGTTTAGCACCAGCTTGTTTTTTGAGTCTTTGTAATTCCTTATGGGCTTCCTATTGTGGGTAGGATCCACATGTGACTTAGAACTCTCCAATGTGTTGTAGAGCTGTGGAGTGGACAAGTAGCTCTCTCTATTGTTTTTCTGAACTGACATGAGAAATCCACTGAGAAGATTCTGGACCTTGAGTCTGGCTTTCCCATTATGGATTTTTAAAAGCACTTGCCAGGCTTGATGTTTATCCAGAGTCTTCCCTGAAAAAAGCAGCCTTCTCTAGAGAAAAGAGTAGTTCAATATCTGTCTTTCAAAAGTGTTACCAATCAAGAAATGTGCGTTTTCATAAACAGAGAAAGCAAATTAAGGAAATAGTCTATTCTAGAGAAAATCTCTCAAGTTCAGCATTTCTTGAGCTCTGGTTCCTAAAAATACAGTGTAGTCAAAGAACAGAGTTAGCTTCATTCAGTGGGCATTGCTTCATTTATGAAGACGTGAGATTGCGAAGTTACATTGTATGTAGAATAATGATTTTATGAGGTATCTTCTTGTCAGAGATATTGTACTTTTTTTTTCCTCAATCCAAAATTTCACCTGCTACAGTTGGGGGAAAAAATAATTTTTCTCTTGCAGATTTCCAGGAAATTTAAGATAAGTCAGACAAGTAGTGACATACTGTTCACTGGCTGCCACAAAGACTGTCACCACAGCGTGTAGGGGCAACTGCATTTTGATTTCTGATGCAGAACTGATTAGCAGTTCACTGCTGCTTGGTGCCAGCTGAATCTGTAGACAAAGTTTCACCACTGCTCCATCAAGGAGATGCATTCCTCTTGCCCCTGTCTGGTGAGCCAAGAGCTATCTGTGAAGAGGACATGCCTTTAGTAAGGTTTTCTGATTTGTGTATGACTTGCCGTGAGTAAGGGCTGGAGCTGTGAGGAAGGAAGAACAACAGCAACGTCTCTGAGCAGAACTAATTGTTCCCTTTAGTTAAATCTGGCCCATAGAATCATTTAAGTTGGAAGAACCTTTTAAGATCATGAAGTCAACCACACAAGACTTTTCTCAGCCTTGGGGTTCAAGACATGTTAGACCAAAAGGAATCTTGAGCTAAGCCAGATAAGTTTAGATGATACGTTTTGGATAGTGCATGTTTCTGTTTGACTCTTTCTGCAGTCTTGTCCTTCCAAGAAAAGGAGTAGCATTTCCTTTGCTGCAGTTCAGTGTGCCCAAAACTTGGTTTGTTTTTCTCAGTAGTGATGCTGTCTGGCCAGTTTTACCACTCGTAATAGCTTTGGGAAGCAACCAAAGTATTGGTCAGAATTGTAGCATGTTTTGATAGCACAGGAGAACCAAGTTTCAAACTGGTTTTCTCAGTGGTAAGACTTTATTGTGATGTTCGCGATTGTACTGTAAGTAAACACAGCAATTACTTTGAGGAATGTTTTTGTGACGTGCTTTGTGGAATTGCCAAGACCATGTAATCTCTGTTGTTCAAAGTGTTAGTTTCAGATAGACCATTTTGGTATTATTTTGAGGAATTTTGATGTAAATAACACTTTCTGGACAGAGATTTTTTTTCTTGTATCACCCGATGGTAGCATCAAAAGAGCCACCAGCACGTTGTTAGGCTAATCACTCGCAATGCTTTAATGTTCCCTCTTGTGCTGTATTATTTACATTGTTTCTTGGGGTGAGAGTTGGAAAAAAATAGTGATTCCTTTAAATAATAAATTTTGGATGGGATTTTGGGTGCTCTCACTGTAGATACCTACTGTAAGTACAGAGTGGATTTTGTTGTTTTTTTCTTTTAAACAAATGCTTTAATTGTCCAATGGTTGTTAACCTGTATTCATAAAGTGACTTCATCTACCTCAGGGTTAAAATGACAGATGCTTTCTTAAATGGTGTTAAGCTAAACCAATGCTTTATGAGATTTTGTTCAGTTACAGCCAAGCACCAAAAATCATAGAAGTGTATCAGTTGGAAAAGACCCTTAAGATCAAGACCAACTGTTAACCTAACTGTACCAAGCCCACAGCTAAACTGTGGTCCTTGGCTCCAGATCTATGTGACTTTTAAAATGTGTCCAGAGATGGAAACTGAGCCCCCTCCCTGGGCAGCCTGTTCCAAGGCCTGATAACCCTTTCAATGCAGTTTTTCCTAATGTCTAGCCCAAACTTGCCCTGGTACAACTTGAGGCTATTTCCTTTTATTCTGTCACTTCTTATCTGTGAAAAGAAACCAACTCCCACTTCTCTCCAGCCTCCTTTCAAGTAGTTGTAGACAGAATAAGGTGTCAGTCTCCATTAAATCTCACAATCAGACTGACAACTGTGCTGGGAAAGTATGGAGTTCTCTAGATCCTAATTCCTTCTAAAACCTATCATGTTACATTCTAGACTTAGCTTGTAAGGAATCACAGCTTTGTAAGGAAGGACTTAGTTTAGATATGGCCTTTGTTCATCTGTGTCTCCCTATACCCCATCTAAATTCTGCTTGGGATTTAGTAAATATTTTTGTTCAGCCCTCTAATTTAAAAAATGCATGTAGTGCTTTAGCTAACTTGTGTTATGCAGAAAAGTCTAAAGTTTGGCTTTAAAAATAGAATCATAGAATCATCATGGCTGGAAAGGACCTCCAGGATAATCAAGTCCAGCCCTCATCCCAGCATCTCCCTAACCTCTAGACCATGGCCTCAAGTGTTCTATCTGTTTTATAAACACCTCCAGGGACAGTGACTCCACCACCTCCCTGGGCAGCCTGTTCCAGTACCCAACCACTCTCTCAGTAAAGAATTTCTTCCTAAGATCCATTCTAAACCTCCTCTGATGCAGCTTGAGGCCATTTCACTTTTCTCCCAAATTACGAATGATAGGACAGAGACCAGCGCCAGCCTCACTACAACCTCCTTTTAGGTAGTTGTAGAGAGCAATAAACTCTCATCTCAGCCTCCTCTTCTCTAACTAAATAACCCCAGTTCCCTCAGCCGCTCCTCATCGTGTCTGTTTTCCAGACCTCTCACCAGGCTCATTGCCCTTCTCTGGACCCACTCCAGCTCCTCTATGTCCTTCTTATACTGTGGCACCCAAAACTGGACCTAGTACTCAAGGTGCATTCTAACAAGTACAGAGTACAGGGGTACCATCACCTCCCTACTCCCGCTGGTTACCCTTGTTCCTGGTCCAGGCCAGGATGCTGATGGCTGCCTTGGCCACTGCTGGCTCCTGTTCAGCAGGCTGTCAACCAACACACCTAGGTCCTTTTCCACTTGGCAGCTCTCCAAGCACTCTTCCCCAAGCCTGGAGCACTTCTGAGGATTGTTGTGACCGAAGTACATGACCCGGCACTAGACTTTGTTAAACCTCATTCCATTGCCCTTAGCCCATTGCTCCAGCTTGTCCAAATCCCTCTGCAGCATTCCTTCTTAATTTCCTGTCATTTGCAAAGTCACTGCAGGTGCACTTGATCTCCTTGTCCAGGTCATTGATAAAGACGTTAAACAAGACTGGTCCCAAAACTGAGCCCAGAGGGACCCCGCTTGTGACTGGTCACCAACTGGATTTAACCCTATTCACTGTTGCTCTCTGAGCTTGGCCATCCAGGCAGTTTTTAACCCACCAAAGAGTCCACTGTGAGCCGTGGACTCTTCTCTAAGCTGTGAGCCACCAGCTTCTTGAGGCCTTCCTTTTTCTGAGTTGTTTATTGCCTGCAAATCCATAAGTGGTTTGGTTAAACCCTCCCTTTGTGTTTGACACTTCAGATGGGAGCTCTTGTATGAAACATGGTCAGGCTTGCTGACCTGCGACATTAGTGAGCCAAGTGAAACGCGTGGGGTTCCAGAGACAGGGACTCCCACAGTGCTACGCTGTGGCTATGGCCACCACAATGCTCTGATACGTCCTCTTAGACATCTTAAATTTGAAGTTATTTTTAAATGTTGACACGTCTTAAGAAACTGTCTAAAATTGCCTTGAACTGAATGGGTTTTTCCTTGAATTTATGTTTAAAAAGTACTGTATTTTATATGCTACCTTTCAATTAAAAGTGAAATGGTATGAGAGTAAGTTCACTTTGGATTTTAAGATTTACTACACGATTTCTCTCATGTCTATAAAAAAACCAAACAGTGGAGAGCATGTCCTTAAGGGAGTTAGTCACCAGAAAGAAAGATTTTCAGTCTGTCCTCAGGGACAGGGAAAATCTGAAACTCTTCTTACCTTTGAAAAGAAATTATTAGCAGGTTGGTCTTTTCAGGATATATATTTAGTCTTCTGAAACACAGTGTACTCTTGGTAATGTGTGTTCCTAGTTGTCACTTTGCTGTGACAGCCGCTGCTTGCTCTGACTCACTAGGACTATGCTAGAAGTACTTATTGCTGTAATAATGTGGGTTGTAGTAAAAGATCTGTTTTTAATTGAAATTTGTACTTGCAGTGAAACTGACATGGAGATGATTGCTGCGTCAATGCTTTTGCATGTTTAATCTGGGAACAAATAAATTATACTAAGCATGATTTTAGCAGTGGAGTGTCTATCTAGCAACCTTCTGATCTGGCTGCACTGGTGATTTTTTTAAATTTTGGTTTTTTGACTAGGCTCAGCAGTGTGAAGTACATGGTGGGTAAGATTCAGTGAAACTGGAGATCGGGTGTGATGAGCAGTTGTACAGCTCACACACCCTTCCTTCTAGAGAACCTCAGATGGTCCTGAGGTTATGCAAGCAATGGAAATGCTCCTGCTCTCAGCATTTCCTGTGTGTCAGAGAAAAACCATCACAGTCAGCTGAGCAAGTGCGCAAAATATTTACTGAGGAAAAATTTGAGAGGTTCTTAAGGAAATTAATAAAGGCAAAAATGAGAATGAAGGGTGAATGCTGCTCTTGAAACGCTTCTTGACTGAGATGTTAATGAGATGTTAATTGTCAAACAGCTAGAGATGTGAAGAAACTTGCAGCCTTCAAAAAGGTCCTTTCATTGAGTCCACACTAAAAAGAAACCAAAATACAACCTCAATACAACCTCAAGAGAGAGAAGCAAAGCTTTGCTTGGTTATTGTTCTTCGAAAATCATAGTGATCAATGCAATAGTTGAACAGATTGGCACCTTTTGTAAATGATAATGCTCAACCAATGTATTTTTAAAGGTGGGTTTTTTTAAGTAGTAACCTTTCAATGTTGTTTTGAGCTTTGAATTTTGGCTAATTCTTGCATTTGTTGATTTGAAAAATCAGACATTTGTAGAGAGTTTACTGACTGAATCTTCCTCCTACTTCAAACCAAATCATTTCTGGCAAACAGCTTTTCCTGCAAAGGACGCACACTCTGACCTTTATACAGCAGGTTGAAGTGTTTCTGAAAGTCAGTCTGGTTCTGCCTGGTGTATTGGCACAGCTCTGTAAACATGATTATTTCCTGCATTTTTCCTTTGTTACTTTGATGTCATAACATTTTATCTTTTTTTAAGCTATTGACAAATGGTGACTTGAAATTGTTTACCATTATAGAATGTTACTCTGTCAGACAAAACAAACATATGTTGCTAGCAGTCCCAGTTCTGGTTTTAGAGTATTGGCAAGACAAAGCACGAGTCCACGTCTTTTTGGCAAGTGCATGGTGCCAGCACTCCATGAGAGAGCCTTTAAGTGACACTCAATACCATTTGTTCATTGTTGAACCAGAAGCATACTTGGTTTACACAGGGCATGTTGAAAAACATGTATCCTGACCAGGCTGCAGACAATCAGAAGTGCCAGGAAACTTCTTTGCACTAGCTTTGAAGTGGAACGGGGAATGTTTGAAAGCAGAGTGTAGAGCAATCTGGCGGAGGAAGTGTCTCAGCTAGTGCTTGCACATCTGGGAAGCAGGTTTGTGTTTCATAATGTCCTTGCCAAACTGGTAGGAGCTGGGTGTGCCTGGATCAAACTTTGTCTCTTGGGAAGCCAAGCTTTTATTTTGCAAGTGATGTGCTTTATTTTTTACAAGTCTTCGATCTGTTGATCTATTTGGCTGTTCAGTGGTTTGTTTTGTTGTTTTTTGTTTTTTTTAGGAGGTCCAAACATATGGGCCATCACCTCTGAAGAGCGGGCCAAGCATGACAAGCAGTTCAATAGCCTTAAACCCACAGGAGGCTACATTACAGGTTGGTCTGAGGTTCTGCATTACACATTAACTTCTGTGTACACATAAGTATCTTTACAAAACAGTTTGAAAGCTGCATCCTATTTCTAGCCCTTTGTTGTGTGAGTAATAACTGTACTGTTTGGGCAAACAGCCACAGGTTATTACTAAACTTCTACAAGCTTTGCACTGAAGTCTGGCACAAGAATACTCTTGTATTAACCCTGTCACTTCTGCATTGATCTTCCCTCGCTGCCTTTAGTTTCAAAAACCACGGAGTATCATGCTAAACCTGTGCTTGGATGGGAAGCTGCCAAGGAGCACTTGCAGTAGCTATTGTGGCAAATGACATCAGAGACACCAAAAGTGGCTCTCCTCAGTCTGAACAGTGTTAGAGAATACTGTACTGTCAGATATCTTTATTTTGAGGGAGGAGGTGGGGAGAAGCTGACAGCTTGGACTTGTTAATGGCTGCTTGAAATACCCTTGGGCCTTCAGTGGGTTCTGCGTAGGGTAGCATTTTACAATGGCTCACTGTCAGTTTCAGTTGCATTCAGCTGCTTCTCTGAAACAACTGAATCATGTTGCTGTGCAACTCAAAATTTGCAGGTTTTAAATTTAAGAATCTGCTTGTGGCATGAAGACTCAGTTTCACTGTCAAAGATGATGTAAGAATGGCCCATTCTTTGTGTGTGTGTGTGTGTGGGCAGATAAGATTAGCCCAGATCACTCCTACTCTTCTATCTGCCAGTACCCCATCTGTTGACTCCTCTGCTCTTGCTTACTTTGGTCCAAAAAAGGCTGAGGAAAGAGTGGGAAGTTGTTTGGAACATGCACGTCTTTTGGCTAACTAATACATAGCTCCTGATTTGCTCAGACAGCTCTGGGAGTTTGGTGTTCACTACCAGCTGAAAAGAATGCAGTCCTATGGGCTACCTTTAGGCCACATCTGGGCTCTTAGCTGCACATACATCTGCAGGCTTTGGTATTTATTTAGTAGGTGCTTGAAATGAAAGGTTGTGTGTGAATATAGGAGAAGAAAGAGCTGAAAGAATAATACGAAATCTTAGCTTTAAGCATCTGTAATTAATTCACACCTTAAGTATGAACACCATTGTCTGTGTTTTCTCATGAGTTTGTTCACAAGCCCTGAATTAGTAGCAATTAACGTGCAACGTCAGTTGAAGGCGTGGGAATTGGTCAAAAGGGAATGCCCAGGGAATGCCAAAGAACACTATTGAAATAGTGTTCTTTGATGGAACAAAGTATTATTTAGGACATGATACTTTTCCAGTTTTTCTAGAGAGTTAAAGTTTGGTTGGATGAAGGAGAAAGAAATAGTGTGCACATCCTTTCATGTTAGAGTAATTGGGTCAGGAGTGAAGTTTCATTTTACTTCTTTAAATCTTACATATATTAAATTATTGTCAGCTGATGATTTGTGACTTGATAAAGATTTTTGTAGCTAATTGAAATAACTCCTCAGAGCAAAGATTCAGAATCACACAGTATATTTGTATCTGACAATCGCTATCAAGAAGGAAAAAGGTAGTTGGTACAAAACTGGAAAGCTAGTGTGCTGGTTCCTTTTGAAAAGCTGTGCCAAAAAGAATGCTGAGGTTTCTAAAAATCTGTCTCTGTAGTGTAAAAGTCTCTCTTTCTTGTTTATCTTAGGTGATCAAGCACGTACCTTTTTTTTGCAGTCTGGTCTACCAGCTTCAGTCCTTGCTGAAATATGGTAAGGTATTGTTTTCTTATTTTACTTTTTTAAGGTAGGAGATTCAGAGCATTCTGATGCTATCTTTGACACATTGTGTTGTCTCAAAGAGACTTTCAGTAGCTAAAGTATGAGTGTTGTCTGAATCATTCTTGTATTTCAAGGAAGGTTTGAGATGGTATGTGTATAACAACACTTGATTAGAAAGCAGTATGCTTTAAAATCCTTTTTTATGATGTTAATTCTGAATGGATCGTATTGAACAAAACCTTTTAAAACTATGCTAAGTGCTTGAAACAAAAATCATGGTAAAGTGCATGGCTTTCATAGAGGTGGCTGTTGGATTGCTAGAAAGGTCATTGTTAAGCCTCTTTATCTTTTAAATAATAATATGAAAATAGAGGAGAAGGATGATTAACAAGAACTTAACTGTGAGCCAGCCTATGTCAAGAAAGCCAGTGGTATCCTGAGGTGTGGCCAGCAAATCAGAGAGGTTCTTGTTCACCTCTGCTCTGTCCTGGTGAGGTCATATCTGGAGTATTGTGTTCAGTTCAGGGCTCCCCAGTTCAAGAAAGACTCGGAATTGCTGGAGAGAGTCCAGTGGTGGGCTGTGAAGATGACTGGGGAACCGAAAAGTGTCTCTGTAAGAGAGGGAATACTGAGAGCCCTGGATCTGTTTAGCCTGGAGAAGACTGAGAGTAGATCTTAGAAATAATTAAAAATATCTGAAAGTTTAAGATGACTCTTTAAGTTTTAAGAATGTCAAGATGACTCGTCTCAGTGGTAGCCACTGACAGGAAAGAGGCAATGGGCATAAACCAGAACCCAGGAAGTTCCACCTGAAAATGAGGAAAAGTTTCTTTGCTCTGAGGATGACAGACCACTGGAACAGGCTACCCAAAGAGGTTGTGGAGTCTCCAGCTCTAGACACTTTCAAAACGTGTGCATCCAGCTGCAGGTGGACCTGCTCTTACAGGGAGGGTTTGAATAGATAAACCACAGATGTCCTTTCCAACCCATACCATTCTGTGATAATGGGCTAATGAATTGCTTGAGATACCAAACTGAATGATATTTGAAGTAATGGTAACCACTACAAAAATGGCATTAAGATGAAGTTTGGGAAAAATTATATGCTACTAAACTGATGTTGGAAAGTTTACCAGAAGTAGATCATGTGGAAAAAAAACCCCACAGAAAATGTTAGTAGAAGGTCAGTTACGGTACACTGTACGATACCAAGCAATGCTGTAATATGAGAACTGGAATAAGTGTTTTGCTTTGCAACACTTGAAACAGACCTTTTTTATTTTGCAACTCCTCGTTCTTCACGAGAAAACTGTTCAGCAATACTTGATTGTTACCAAGATGTACCATGCTCAAAGACAGGGAGCAGACTCTCATAATAATGAAGAACAACTCTCTCATGGAAGAATGTTAGTAACTAAATGCAAAGTTAGTTTCTTCTTCAGACACTTTAAGTGCTTAAAAAAAAAAAGCAGTAATGAAATATTTGTTTAGAGCCTTGGATTTTATACTGAATAGTAGCAGAATGCAAGGGTAAATATAGCGTAATACTAAGTCTGACTCTTTTTTGCTCCTAATTTTATTACATTCCGGTGTCTGGTCCTTATGTTTTTGGTATTAATAAGATTTGGTATATTTTTATCTGACCAGAAATTGTCTATTTATGCATTGTTGCATGTATTTACCATTGGACTTAAATTTATTTGGAAAAGTACCAAAGGAAGAAAGCTCTTTCCTAGGTACTGTGTGGGTATCAGGCTGAAAAAAACCCAACTCAGTATTTGTGAAGTAATGTAGTTTTCATGCAGGTTTCTGCATCCTGAGGTTTCAGATTCTGTTGTTAATTTCTTTATATTACCAGATATTAATTTAAAATTAATGTAGCATGGAAAAGCACAGCAACGTTGGACACTGCTGCTTTTCCAAGTGTCTTCCTACTTTTCTCAGGTGTGAATATTTAGTACATTGCAGCGTTAAAACTGAACCCTGCAGAAGACTGACAAGTTTTTAGTCAAACTTCTGAGGGTTTGAATGTTTTTGACAGTAGAGAATCGCAAATGTTCGCAATAAGTTTCTTGTTTTATTCTACAAAACTAGGAAATACGATAGAAGCTTCTCATTATTGAAAAAGTTAAATTTACATTTCTTCCTAGTGAGCTCTTCTAGATTTATTTTGTTTTGTTTTTCAGGACTCTATCAGACCTGAACAAGGATGGAAAAATGGATCAACAGGAGTTCTCTATAGCTATGAAACTCATCAAGCTGAAATTGCAAGGACAGCCCTTGCCAATGGTTCTCCCTCCTGTCATGAAACAAAGTCCAGTATTTTCACCACTTATGTCAGCTCGCTTTGGTATTTATGAGTATTACAGTTTTTTTGTGTTCAGAGCACAGTGAACTGCAGCCAAACACAAGCATTAATCTGACAATGGCAGTCAAGTGAATTAGTGGGGAAAAAAAATCCCAAGGTTATTCAGATTTAGGAAATTCCCAAAATCACTTTCTTGACATTTTTGAAGACCTTTAATGATAAAAACCATTTACTGAATGGCCAGAAGGTGCAAGAAGGCCATTCACATCTGACTTGCAGGCTGTGAGCTGTCACTTTGTACTATTGGTTTGGGGTTTTTTTGTCCTCCTCCTACTCATTTGCCTATTTATACTCAGGGTTTTTTTTAAGTTAAACTTAGTAAAGGTCAAAGTTTTGGTAGAGCACTTGATTTGCATTTTTTCTCAAAATTAATCAGATTGGCTGGTTTGATCAATTTAGTAGAATTATTTAAACTTTCCCTTTATAATGATATTTTGGGATTGTTTTGTAGAACAGAATGTTTGTAATGACTTCAGCTGAAGTACAGAATTAGTGCATATTTCTATCCTGAGTTTAAATATATGCACACATGAGTTACAGACGTGATTTAAAATGTCTGCACATCTCTAAATCTCACAAATGTGTTTGCATACACATGCATGCGTTTACGGACAGCTGTGGTTGGCATACAATTACTGCCTAGTAACCTTCTGTCATCTCATCTACATACTGCTGTCTTCCACAAGATTCAGCCAGTAATTCAAGTGGTTTTATTCAGTTCAGGCAACTGCCTTCAAGAAACTGCTTGCTGGACATGGCTCCCCAGGTACGGGCATTTCACCAGTACAGATCCTTCCAAGGCTGACTCTTGGAAGAGATTTAGTCCACAAACAGTATCAGCTTTTCCCTGTAGAGGACTGTCACAATTTTTTGCTATGTACCAAGCTCACTGCTAAAACATGTCCCCTGCCTTCGTATCTACATGACATTTAACCACATCCAGGGATGGAAATTCAACTCCCTCCCTGGGCAGCCTGTTCCAAGGCCTGGTGACACTTTCAGTGAAGTTTTTCCTGATGTCCAACCTATATTTCCCCTGGTGCAACTTGAGGGTATTTCCTCTTGTCCTGTCACTTGCTACTTGTGAGAAGAAACCCCAGCATCTTTCCAACCTCCTTTCAGGTAGTTGTAGACAGCAATAAGGTGTCCCTTCAGCCTCCTTTTCTTCAGACTAAATAGCTCTAGTTCCCTCAGCTGCTCCTCATAAGACTTGTACTGCAGACTGTTTGTCAGCTTCATTGCCCTTCTTTGGAACCACTCACATACCTCAATGTACACTTGTATTGAGATGCACTGAAATTCTCTTTCAGGGGCCAGACATAGAAAAGTTCATTGAAGAACTGGTTACAGCTGCAATTACGGGCAACTAAATTTTACTCTTTTGTGAAATACTAGCTAAGTCTGCCTTGAGAATGCGTTGCTTGTAAGGAGTTACTTTTTAAAATTCATGTTCTTCCATATATTGTCCTCTGTGAACCTTTCTGACCTTTGGAGAAAACGGAAATGTTATACATGAGCATCTATTTTATCTCACTGTATCTCCGGACATAGCTTGCTTTGTATAGTTTCTCTCTAGTATAATGGACCCAAGTTCTTGCTGGAGCCTCTGCAATATTAAATCATGAATTATTGGATTTTGCTCTAGGAATGGGTAGTATGCCAAATCTGTCCATGCCAACGTCTGTGTCCACGATCACACCATTAGCTCCCATGTCTGTGACCTCCATGACTTCCATTCCGCCTTTGGTTATCTCTGCTCCCCTGGTGCCTTCTGTCAGTACCTCTTCGTTGCCAAATGGAACATCCAGCCTTCTACAGCCTTTGTCCATACCTTTCTCTTCAAGTAAGTATAGTACAGTCCAGTACTCACTTTCAGATTTGTGAATCTGATTTGCTGTGTGGCTGATTGCAGACAGAAACACTAATATTTGCAAACAAGTTTAAAATAATTAGATTTTAGTTTTTCCAAAGTTCATGTGTGTCAGATCAGTTCTAATTAGTTAATAACAAGGCTTTGATTAGCTTTTCTTCTGTCAGAGACTTGAGTGTTTGTTGCAAGGCATTACCTTGTACCTGGTAGCTTTACAGTTTTTGGTTTTGTTTGTTGTTTCAGCGCTGCCTCATACTGGTTCTTTAGGTCCCATGGCAGGAGGGTTTGGTGGTACTAGCATGCAGAAGGCACAGTCATTAATCGATTTAGGATCTAGCAGGTATGGAAGCGAAGTTTCTAGTGATTGTATGTTAAATTTCAATGGTATACTTTCCAAATCTTACGGAGCATTGAGATTTTCACAGCATTTTGACTAAAAATGAATCTATCTAATATGACCTACCAAGTTTGAAAATAGGTTGGTTGCATATACACATATTTTATGACAAAAAATAAGCGTGACCAATCTATCCAAAGCACGTAATGAGTTCAAATGGGTGAAAACCATGCCAAAAAGAAGGGAATGTACCTCCTTAGTAAACAGAAGTAAAACTTCCAAATCAGCTATAAAAGTAATGTTTATGGATCAATGTCCTCGTTCATTATAGAGGGCACCATGTAATTATCAGGCATATAAGAATGTATTTGTTATCAATATTTATGTGTGAATTTGTTGCATGAATAATAGATTACTTATTTTAGAGCTTTAAAGCTTTGCCGTAGACAAAGTGAGGGACTAGGGTTATCTATCCAATTAGGCATCCAGGAAACACTCTCCCAAAGGACAACAAGGGCATCTCAGCCCAGCTCTGGTCCAGATGGTGACTGAGAAGTGCTTTCACCTCTGCTACTGGTACAAAGCATCTAGGCTGAGTGTCTAACTGCGGGCTCCTTGTACAGACACCTGGTGCTAGCAGATGATCATTAAGCTGATAGTAGGCATGGTGTGTGCCTCTCACCATCTTCTTTTTTTCCCCAGTGGAAAACTGTTTTTGACCTTGTGGTGGCACAAAGCAACTCTTTTCTTCAGTAGTACTGTTGACAGCATTTTCACTGTCATGTCATTTAATTCTGTAAAGGATGTTTATTCTGCATCAGAGACTTTGTTTACATCCACATTCTTTACTTTATTGCTTTGGGTAACACTGCAAGTAGCTTTTTGCTTGACACAGGAGGGGATTACCTTATATAGGGCAGGTGGATGCCTCTGGTTTTGTCTGATCTTGAAAGATGGGACACTGTGGGAGTTGCGAACATGAAATGCTGTTCTGCAGAAGCTGAATGTGTTAGGAAAACCCCATTCAGTCCGTCTTTCTCACCAGTAAAAAAAAAATAGATGGAGGTGGAATATAATGGCTTAGCAGTTTTTTAAAAGCTTCTTTTGATTGTGAGATTATCAGATAAATATTTATGCTCTTGATTCTTCATTTGCACACATTTTAAATTTACTTGTACATCTTCACAGTCCTTGTAAACACGTTTGTGAAAATGGACATGTTTTCCTGTTGTTTCCCGTAGTACTATTTTGCAGTGGTGGACTGATGATTTATGTGAGAATTATGTGTTCCCTTGGTATCATGGGATACCAAGGGAACAAGATGTTGAATTCAAAAGTTTCCGTGTAGATACATGTTCCTACTTTCACAGTAAAATTCCATATTGGTGATGAAAATATTTATAGCAAGCTAGCAGAGGGAAGGTTTTTTGGAAGTTGTTTCATGTTGCGAGAAGCTACTATATAGCTTCTTTTTCAATGTCTTTTTATTAAGCAAAGTAACTTAGAGTTTGTTCTTTTTCTCCTTTTCATTTTTCTTTTTTTTTTTGAATATTGATTCAGTTCAAATTCTTCCTCTAGTGCTTCACTAGTTGGGAATTCACCAAAGATTACATCATCTGACTGGGCGGTTCCTCAGGCCTCCAGATTAAAGTACAGACAGAAATTTAACAGTCTTGATAAAAGTATGAGTGGGTATTTGTCAGGTGAGTATGGTGTTTGATGCTGAGGGGGAAAACTAGTAGTGTTTTCTGCCTCTGAAATGTTGTAGGCTGAGGGAGGAAATCTTGGTTTGGGGTTTGATTTACATACGAAATAAGAGCTGAAATTGTTGACATTCAGACCTATGCAGGAAAGAGTGGGCTTCATCTACTGGTTCTAGTCAGCCAAGAAGTGGAGTTAGCCATCAGTTTATTGGCTTGGGCTCTGTGTTAGACCTGGAGGGGCCTTAGGAAGCAGCAGTCTCCCCAGGTAGACTGAGGAAGCTACAACAGCCTTTCAGGGGAAAAAGCATGACAGTGGTAATATCTAAGTAGAATAATCTGAAAGCTGTAAGGCTGGAGAAATTAGTTCCATAAAGATAGCAGCTATTTTTCAATTGTCACACTTTGGACTGAGACTCTTTCTCATTACTTTGTTAAATTGGGGGCATGTCATACCATTTTTGTGCCATGTGCTCCCATGTATAAATGTTAGTAATTGCTTAGATATTGGACTTGCTTCTGTGCAAAGCAAACAGTTCAGGAAAGACACTGCACTGCTGCAGCCATTGGTTGGAATTTTTCAGAAGTAATTTAAGAGAGTCATTCCTTGTTGACTTTCAGTGACATTTGTGCAGTGCCATGGTGTTACGGTTGTTTCAAAAGACTTCACACAAAGTTAACACAAGAGTAGGGTTTTGTGAAAGCTCTTGTGAAACTGGATTGCTTGAACGCAGTAAGTAGAGCGCTGGCTGAGCAGGTAGTAGCTTTAAAGTCAGTATGTCTGTCTGAAGCTGACTAGATCTCCCATTTTGAATAAGCAGTTACCAAGCCTCTGTCTTGGTTTCCTAGCCTACGAAAAAGGAGGAGAAAACTGTCTTTCAAGAAAGGGTCTTAATGCTTTTTATCTTGTTCAGTTGATTTGGGGCTGGAGCTATCATTGACCTGCACAGGAAGGTGCACAGTTCTGTGCTGAGAAATGAAAGCTAGCAGCATTCCAGTATGTTAGCTCAGGCTATAGGTAGGCAGGTGCTTTTGTAACAGTGGTGGGGATTACCACAAAATAATCATTTTTCATGTTAGCATTTCTGTTAGGTGCGCTGAGTGGAGAAAAACCACACAAGAATCCTTATGTCTTTATTGTGTTCAGGTTGCTAAGCCTGGAAGTAAAGCCAACTGTCAACCACTGATGAAAATGGGTTAGATTAATATTAAAAATAAATATGCTCCAGTTCATGACCCATTTTTGCTACATATGAATCTTTGTTCAGAGTGTATATTTTTATTAAAAGCTTTTACGCTTTGACTCAGGATTTCAAGCAAGGAATGCCCTTCTGCAGTCAAACCTTTCACAGACTCAGCTGGCTACTATTTGGTAAGTTTAATATGTTTATGGTGTTAAAAGAGGAAATGTACTGTATTTAAAAAGAAATTATAGCAAGACACAATCTTAAGTAAAAACTGAAACTAAGCTACTTCTGAAAGTAGTTTGTTCATTAGTTACGTTTTCAAGACACCTTGACATGATAGAGTTTTGTCACTCCTTGTGTTCATTAAAATTAACATAATAGTAGATAATTGTTTCAAATTCTGATTCATTGAGGGTTTGTTAATTTTAAAACTATGATTCTCAAGTAAAGCTTGTAAGCTATAAAATATGGGGAAAGATAAAAAATTAAGCAGCCCTTCAGCTTTTAAGAGTTTTACTGTGGTTCCCATAAAGATACCTGCTGCATATTACACATTTGTTAAGACTTGCCTTTCCTGTGGTGATGGAAATGGTTAGAGTTGTCTGAAGGCTTGAATAATCTGCCCTGCTAGATATGGTACTTTAGGTCATGCCTTCAGACATAACTCACGTCATGCATAAAACATGCATTCTTGCCAGCAGAATTTGCAAGAGCTTAGCAGTTTACATTTCTTTATGCATTCCCTTTCTTTGTCATCTTCATCCCAGGGCAGTAATTTCTTTGTCTTAGCAGCAGCAAGCTGAGGTACTTCTTATTAATCCAGTTTGTTTAGTTGCAAGGTAGAAATGGAGTATGGGGTTGTATTTCTGCCTTCTGGAGTATGGAGAAACAAAGCAAGTATATGTTAGCAACTATTTTCCAGCTGAGTGCATAGCCTGAAGTTACCAGTGGCCAGTGTGCATCTCTAATATTGTCTTTAGTTCTGGGCCCTTCATTGCAAGGACCATAGAAGAGCTGGAGTGTGTCTAAAGAAGGGCAGTGAAGCTCAGTAATTGGTCTGGAGCACAACTCCTATAGGAGTGGCTGAAGGAACTGGGAATATTTAGCCTAGATAAAAGGAGGCTGATGAGATACCTCTTGAAAGGTGGTTGGAGCAAGGAGGGGGACGGCTTTTTCTCCCTTCCTTATGTCTGCTGGGGGAGGTTTAGGCTGGATGTTTGGAAGAATTTCTTCACTTGAAGTGTTCTCAAACATTGGAACAGTCTGCCCAGGGCAGTGGTGGAGTCCCCATCCCTGAAGGTATCGTGGAGCTGGTGCTTAGGGACATGGTTTAGTGGTGACCTGGCAGGGATGGGTTAAAGGTTGAATTTGATGATCTTAAAGGTCTCTTCCAAACTAAAAGATTCTGTGATTCTGTGTGATTGAGGTTTGTGTACCAATGCAGAGGATTAACAGACCAGGTTTCAGTTTTGCCCAAAATAAGGAGTTGTCAGTGTTTCTAGAGGGGGTCCTCTATTCATGGGAATCACTGTGATCATGGCAGTGTTATGTGTGAATAGCGGTACTCTGTGAACATAATAAAGACCTTATTTCATCATCTCCTGCTTTTGTTTTTCACTGTGGAGTGTGTATGGATGATGGCACTTGGTGCCATGGTCTAGCCTTGAGCTGTGTGGTAGGGATTGGACTTGATGATCTATTAGGTCCCTTCCAACCCTGGTAATACTATGATACTATGATACTATGGGGTTTTGTTCTTTTTGTTGTTTCCTTTTTGGTTTAGTAGAGTTTTGGTTTTCTTTTTTTTAAGCATTTCACTTTGGTGCAGTGAAAGGAAACATTCCTGCAATTGCATCTGCATTGATAGTTCCTTAAGAAATATTCCTGCTTTCTTACCCACATCCCACATCTCTGGAAGCAACACTGGTTTCCCACCCACACCACCATCCCCTGTCCTGGTTTTGTGGCTTATGATACCTTTTTGTGGTTTGCCTTGTCCTTGGAGGGGATTGGTGATCTTTCCCACCCATTGCAAGATACTCTGGAGCAGCCCATGTCTTCCCTGCACTGTTCAGTAGACACAAGGTGAAAAAGAATTCTGTGCAAGGGTTCCTGTTGTAGTATTTGATGTAATTTTGTATCACGTTTTCTTTTGCTTTAAGAAAAAGTGAGTTTTAGCATTTTGAGTTTGTTAAGAACAACCCTGGATTCTCTTCCCCCGTCTTTTCTTGGTGATGCAATAAATCAAGGCATCTCTTTACTGTCCCTATCCTTTTCTGTTGTATTTTGTGAAAACATATGAATAACAGAGAAGGATTAACCAAAATAATCTCTTCCTTCATTAACCGTTCATGTTACTAGTTGTAATTATTTTGACAGAACACTTCACAGCTATTCTGTATTTTTAAAAATTACTTTTACAGTAAGCTTTACCAGCTATCATTTGTGAGTGGTCATGATGTTTGGTTCTAATTATTATTGCTGTTGAAAATTATGCAGGTCACTAGCTGATATCGACGGAGATGGGCAGCTGAAAGCTGATGAATTTGTGTTAGCCATGCATCTAATTGATATGGCCAAAGCTGGACAACCCCTGCCTCTAACTCTGCCTCTGGAGCTGGTACCACCTTCTTTTAGGTATATCACCAAGGACAGTGAAGCATAATATGTTCTAAATGAAAGTATTTTATACTCATAGTGTAACTAATACCAGTGTACTACTAAGAATACTAATACTAAAACAGTATACCAATAATGTTTTACAACTAATAGTGTTGTTTCTCTAATAATGATGTGGTTTTGCCTTCAGGATTGGAAAATATACTGAAAATATAAATGGAACTCTGCCATCGTACCAGCCTATGCAAGAGGAGGAGCCACAGAAAAAACAGCCAGGTAAAATGGGGCTCATGCTCTTAATGTATTGGGCTCTCTTTCAAGGCCTTTAGAAAGTGAAACCTTTAGAAAGTGGAAGACCTAATAAATTCCCTAGGGAGCTTCATTTCACGAGGTAGATCCCTTTTACCTTGTGCGGTAGAATGTTTGTTAAGTGGATGTAGTCAGCCTGTTACATCTAATAAAATTGAGATGGCAGAGATGGGGCTGTTCTTAGCTCTAGGAAAGGAAAAGCATGCTGATTAATAATGTATTTTGGCAAATAAATCCTTCATGGCTGCATGTTGCCATGCTACCACTAATTTTTTTTCAGTTGGAGGTTCCAGGCATTACTGTATTGTGAACGTTTGGAAAGCAGGAGGTTACAATGCAGCTTAATTCTCTAAAAACTAGATGGCATTTCCATGTAACGAGGTTTTACTATTGACTCCCCGATGCTACCAGCAAAGGTCTCTTACATGCACTCTGCAAGACACAGCTTGTCTCTCTATTTGGAAGGGAGGGTGCTGGGAGCTAGAACCATTTTGTTGTATCTCTTTTTATCCTGTACTGCAGTAATTGAGCCTGATCCTGTTTTGCTTTCTGCTGTTTTTAACTGCAGGAGTTCTTACAGGGAACGCCCTTAAAAACTAAGCTCTTTTCCTGCGTGTGTGTTAATGTTTCTTCAACAGTGGAAAACTTTTTAAAAAGAAGAGAGTATTATCCTAGCTTACAAAAGCAGTTCTTTTGTGTTTCCTCTAAAATGCAAGTAATTTTTGTGGTCAGTTTTAATGTCAACTATTTTTTTTTTTTTCAATTGGAATAGACTTGGGAAAATTTAAAGGTATTTTTGAAAAGAAAAATAATACTGTAACAAATACAAGATGCTTATATCATCCATGACCCAATAACCTGAGCTTGCCAAAACGAAAAGATCTATCTTTAGTGGCATAACTGAGGTACTTGTTTGCGAACAGTGTTTTGCACAGGAAATAACTAACTTTCCTTATTTTAGTGACATTTGAGGACAAAAGGAAAGCCAACTATGAGAGGGGAAATATGGAGCTGGAAAAACGCCGTCAGGTCTTGTTGGAGCAGCAGCAGAGAGAGGCTGAGCGTAAGGCTCAAAAAGAAAGAGAAGAGCAAGAGCGAAGAGAGAGGGAGCGTCAGGAACAGGAACGGAAAAAACAACTTGAAATGGAAAGACAGCTGGAAAGACAACGAGAGTTGGAAAGACAAAGGGAAGAAGAAAGAAGGAAAGAAATAGAAAGACGGGAGGTTGTTTCCTTGAAATTATTTTTTAATGCTTTAAGGAGTACTTATGTACATAGAGTATTCATGTGACAAGAGCATTCAGGATTTGAGTGCTGGCTTTGGTTCTGTCTCCTTACACAACTGTTTGTGGGTTGTCTTGGAGAGAGAACACACTGTATCTGTTATAAGTGAATCTAATGTTGCTATGGGCTGAAGATTTTCAGATACTTTATGTATGGGACAGATGAGATTTTCTTGGGTTTATGCAGAAATCTGTACACCCAACAGGAATGTACTACATTTATAATATTTTGACAGTGGAACTTGAGACATGTTTGCTTTACTTGGTGTCTCAGCATGTGTGTAAGGCTTGCATATTTTATGTAGTTCTGTGAAATACTAATGGAGAATATGAACAGTGTCTGCTAATGGGCTCATTTACGGGCAGTGTTCTAACGTGAACATACTTCCTCTCTGAGTTGTTTGGCTTTTCTTCATCCAGAGTTAGGAGCATGGCATGGAGAATGTTAGACGATCAGTTCCTCCATTCTCTGATGCTGACGTATATAGTAGCACTTTGCAAAAGCTACTATGTTGTGTTGGTGGTATGCTGTTTAGAAGTGCAAGCCCATTATACTAAATCCTGGTTTGAGAGTTCTACCTGTTCCTTGTTATTTAAGGTAATCTCACTTTTTCTTCAGGCAGCGAAGCAAGAACTTGAACGCCAGCGACGATTGGAATGGGAGAGAATTCGTCGTCAAGAACTTCTGAATCAGCGTAACAGGGAGCAAGAAGAAATTGTCAAATTGACCTCTAAAAAGAAGAGCCTTAATCTTGAGTTAGAAGCCCTGGTAAGTGTTCATCTTGAAATACAGCATTTTAAAAATGCAAATCTTAGAATCTATTGTTAATGGCCCACTAGGAGTTTCACTAAATTTTGGATGAGGAATCTAAAGCAAGTATTTTTGTTTGTTCTGAAGTATTTATCATAAACTAATCTGCCCACAGATTTAGTTGAGAAGCATTTTAGCTACATGTGGTGTAATTTGTGTTTGATTTCTTTCTAGACGGACAAACATCGGCAAATCTCAGGCAGATTGCAAGATATTCGAAGCACAAAGCAAATTAGAAAAACTGAACTGGAAGCATTAGATAAAAAATACGACCAAGGAATCATGGAAGTCAAACAACTACAGCAACAGCTTCAGGTATGTAGTTTTCCTTTATTTTCTATTCTGTATATCCGTAATGTTGATGATACAGCCCCATAGAGAAGAATAGAATCAGTTTGATTGTAATGGACAGAAAAAATCGGCAAGACATTGGCTGCTATACATAATCTCTGGTACATTTTTATACGATACTCTTTTATGTCAGGGAACTGTCATATTCCTCTGTGTCACAGAACGTTAGGATAGGAGTAATCAGTGTAAATGCTTGTACTTATGCCATATCTGGTAGGTTTTTTCCAGCTGTGTTAATGTTTTGTGTCAAAAAGCATTCAGTTTTAAAAGCACTTATATTTGGGAGTATAGAAGTATTTTTTCTCCTCCATAATGATAACTTACATCCATGTTTCATTAACATGAATAGAAGTAACATTTGAAAATTTGCCTATTATTTGCTTGCTGATTTATGAGCAACATTAAAAATCTGTTATATTCTCCTCAATATCTACAGGAATATCAGAATAAACTAGTCTGTTTAGTTGCTGAAAAGCAGTTGTTTAGTGAAAGAATTAAAAACACTCCGCTTGAAAACACTCACAGTAAGTACCTGCAAATTAATTCTCCTGTTCGTGTAACTTGTAAAAAAGCCTGAAGGATACACAGGTGTTAAGCACACCTTCATTTTTATATAATTTCAGTTTGTGCCATCTTAGCATTGTTTCTTGGCATTTCATTATTTCCTTCATGTTCTAAATAAAGGGCAGACAAACACTTTTTTGCAAGAATAAACT
Source organism: Phoeniculus purpureus (assembly GCA_028565055.1). NCBI lineage: Eukaryota > Metazoa > Chordata > Aves > Bucerotiformes > Phoeniculidae > Phoeniculus > Phoeniculus purpureus. The sequence goes on along the minus strand of JAOXOE010000256.1, from coordinate 66,297,323 downwards.
GATTTTATTTGGAACTATTTATACAGACTATACAACCCATAGATATTATTACACTTTGTCTTTTTTTGGTAATGTAAACTGAAAAGAGTTCATTTATGTAAAATTTACACTGGTCTTGACATCACATAACACTAGAAGTCTGTCTAGAGAAGCTTCTATGAATTGGTCTGATGTTAAACAAACCAGCTTGCCAGTTACTCTGAATATACTATTTGTAATGCCTCTGTGTGTCAGTTAGGTGTCAGGGGCATTTTTTCCTAGTACTGTATATAAATAGAAAGGTAAATAAAGGAATTTTTGTGTAGAAAGAGTTTTGGAATGTGTGTATATTGGGAAAATAGTAAAATAATTAGGGAAAGCAGAAATCCCAGTAACCTTGATTGTCTTCTGTTGTGCAGGTACAGAAATCAGTTCAGTGCACAAGAAGTCCCTAGAAAAGGAAGAATTATGCCAAAGACTTAAGGAACAACTAGATACTCTTGAGAAGGAGACAGCTTCTAAACTTGCTGAAATGGATGCATTTAACAGTCAGCTCAAGGTACACACATTATCTAAATTGTTGGTCTTACACTGGTAAGCAGTATCTTTATTTCTCCATCCAGTCATAAAGATTGGTGGCACTTCTACCAAGCTTCCAAAAACCTTTACCCAACTTCCAGTCTCAGTTAAGAATTCCCAAAAGTCTTGGAGTAAACAATTATAAAAAATACACCTAAAACTACTACTAATGTACTAAAATACGTATCTTTTGCTAAATATTGCTTTGCATGAATCAGCTGTTGCTCACTCTCAACTTCTGTCTTCTAGAATTCATTTTGATTTAGAATTGAAGTTTCTAGACCCTTGAGACTTCTGTTCTTACAGTACTGAGCTTATACTTGCAACTATTTTTGAATGATGGGCTGAACATTTAACTTCTGTTGAAGGAAGTACATGGTTTCACAGTACATTGTATACTGTCTGGTAGCAGGTTTGGGTATTGAACTGAAAGTAAGCACAGGCCACATGTTTGTGTAAAAATTAAGAAATACTGACCGCTGGTGCTGAAGGGAACTCTTGACTTGCCTATAAACGCAGACAGCTCCCAGGCAGGGTAACGTGTCCACTTCGCCTTACTTACCAGCTTGCTTCTAGGGGCAGTATTGTCCACGTTATTCTTAAGTAGTGGATTTATGCTGGGCCAGCCTGAGAGCTCTGCACTCTCGAGTGAAAAGAACACAGATAAATCTGTAAACATTTAATGAGTTTGCTTTCTTTAAAAAAAAAGGCTATGTATAACATGCTTTTTTGGCTATGTGTTTACTGCATGGCTTGCTGTGTTCAGTGGCTGCATCCACAGTTCAGTCCTCCCTAAAATATGTTTTTCAAAATGCAGTGCAAAGATTAATTGGCTTTTTATCTACCTTATCTTACAGTGTGAGGATATGGATGATTCTGTTCTTCAGTGCCTTTTGTCTCTGCTAAGCTGTCTCAACAACCTCTTCCTCTTACTTAAGGTTATTTTCTAATCTTTGGCTCTTTTGTTTTGTTTTAATTATTTCGCAATTTTTCTCTGCTTACCCTTTCTGTTTGATTGTACAAGTTCTATTAAATAAATTTTCATAACAGCAAATTGATAGGCTCTCTTTGGTTCTGCTAGTTTTTAAGTTCTTAAAGACTTAAGTCCTCCCACAGACTTAAAATGTTCTTACCTGCTTAGAAATCCAAACTGCAAAATGCTGATAGCCATTTTGTATATGAATAGACTACGTTCACTAACTCGGTTTACACAGATAGTTTCCTCCATAGTTAAGGTTACATCTACCACATCTTAGATGGAAACTGTTTCCTCTCACTTTTCCATCTGTCGCTCCCTACCAGGTATAGGAATTCTTATCCAAGCTTGAAAGGCTAGAAATAACATCTATATCCACAATATCACATTTGATGTATGACATGGCAATCACAATGCTATTAAACCTCCAGATTAACCCATTACTAAAATCTACTTGCTGTTTTTCTGCAACACTGCTTTTGTCAGCTGGGGTCAGAAATCTAGCTTTGAGAATAATTTATGAGTAAAAATAAAACTAGAATTACTAAGACTTCCTTAAGAATTCCTTAATTACTTAACCAGTCTTTCCATTTTTGCATATAAAAGTCATTATAATGCAAGTTTGCTTTGACAGTGATCCTCAGCTTCAAGGCAAAAATGAGAAGAAAATGTATTCTTAGCTGAATGATTTTGGAAATTTGCAATCGGTTGCTTTATTTTAGTTTGTTGCTACAGTGGTTTTTGTTCACTCAGAATTTGCTGTCTTGGTTGCACAGTATCTCTTAGGCAATGTGATTATTGGTATAGATCCATATTGTAGTGGGAATTGATAATTCTAAATTGCCTTATTTGCATTTATAAGATCAGGTATTAAAAGTTGGGGTTGTACCTGTGTTGCATTGCTGCATTGCTCACTGTTCCTAAGAAGAAGTAATGTATCTTGTAGATGTGTTGTAACATGGTGACATTAAGAAGTTGGCTGCTCTGGGTTTGTATGCACAGAATGCTCTGCTGGATTTAAAACTGGTTGGATGGCCAGGTCCAAAGAGTTGTATTGACTGGAGTTAAATCCAGTTGGTGGCTGGTCCTCAGTGGTGTCCCCCAGGGCTCGGTGCTGGGGCTGCTCCTGTTTAACATCTTTGTTAATGACTTGGATGGAGGGGATAGAGTGCACCCTCAGTAAGTTTGCAGAAGACACTGAGTTGGGTGGGAGCATCGATCTGCTTTAGGGGTAGGGAGGCTCTGCACAGAGATCTGGACAGGCTTGATTGATGGGCCAAGGGCAATTGGATGATTTTCAATAAGGCAAAATACTGGGTCTGCACTTGGGCCACTACAACCCCCAGGAGTGCTTCAGGCTTGGGGAATAGTGGCCAGAAAGCTACCCAGCAGAGAGCGACCTAGAGGTGTTGACTGACAGCAAGCTGAACATGATCCAGCATGTTCCCAGGTGGCCAAGAAGGCCAGTGGCATCCTGGCCTCCATCAGAAATACTGTGACTGGCAGGACCAAGGATGTGATTCTGCCTCCACATCTGGCCCTGATGAGGCCACACCTCGGGTACTGTGTGCAGTTTTAGACACTGTAGTATAGGAAGGACATCATAGTGCTGAAGAAGGGGCAGAGAAGGGCAACTGGGCTGATCAGAGGTCTGATGAAGAGAGGCTGAGAGAGCTGGAGCTGTTCAGCCTGGAGAAGAGGAGGCTGAGGGGAGACCTCACTGCTCTCTACAACTACTTGAAGGGAGGTTGTAGAGAGACAGGTGTTGGCCTCTTCTCCATAGAGATTAGCAGTAGGACAACAGGAAATGGGGTCAGGTTGTGCCAGGGGAGGTTCAAATTGGATATTAGGAAAAAATTCTTCACAGAAAGATGGATGTGGTCTATCTTGACTTCAGTAGGGCATTTGACACAGTCTCCCACAGCATCCTTGCAGCCGAACTGAGGCAGTGTGGACTGGATGATTGGGTAGTGAGGCAGATCATGAACTGACTGCAGGATAGAAGCCAGAGAGTGGTGGTGAATGGGACAGAGTCTAGCTGGAGGCCTGTATGTAGTGAAGTGCACCAGGGGTCAGTGCTGGGACCAGTCCTATTCGATCTAGTCATTAATGACTTGGATGAGGCATTAGGGTGCATTGTCAGCAAGTTTTGTTGATGACACAAAGCTGGGTGGTGTTGCCAACACCCCAGCAGACTGTGCTGCCATTCAGCGAGACCTGGACAGGCTGGAGAGCTGGGCAGAGAGAAATTTAATG
>JAOXOE010000256.1:66266470-66281226 GCA_028565055.1 Phoeniculus purpureus | reverse complement strand
TGAAGAAGAGGAGGCTGAGAGGAGACCTCATCACTGTCTACAACTACCTGAAAGGACATTGTGGAGAGGTTGGTGCTGATGTCTTCTCACAAGTAATGAGAAGAACAAGAGGGAGTGGGTTCAAGTTACAACAGGGTAGGTTTAGACTAGATATTAGGAAGAATTTTTTTCACAGAAAGGGTGTTTAGGCACTGGAATGGGCTTCCCAGGGAGGTGGTTGAGTTGCCATCCCTGGATGTGCTTAAAGTTCGTTTGGATAAGGTGTTGAGGGATATGGTTTAGGGGTGAACTTGTAAGGTAGGGTAGATGATTGGACTCGATGATCCCAGATGTCTTTTCCAACCAGAGTGATTCTGTGATTCTGTGAAAATATGTTTTTGCTGCCTTTTAGATGTAGCACAGAAACAATCACTAGTGTTTTTGAGAAATCACTGAGGCATTGTCCCACAGAAATTATGTGGCCCTTTAGTGACCATCTTAGAGATATCACAGAACATAATGTATAAAATTCCAAGTTTTATATTTTAAAGAATTTTTGATCTAATGTTTGTGCTGAAGAATAGTAGTTTCTCCCACTGTCTTGTCTACATGGTCAAGCATACTGCGATTTGAAAGGGAGCAGGCAGATTTGATTTACTGAAATAGGTTTGTGGCTTTGGAAAATTATGCTTTTCCTTCAAATTTAAGCTTTTCTTATAAACCACCTTCATGTCCTGAGACTTACTGTAATTATAGCTGTAATGGTAAACTTCCCTAGCAAAGAAGGTACTTAGGTCTGCAAGATGTTTCTTCTCTAAGACTGCTGAAATAGGTCTCTGAACAGAATAAGCTGTGCTGGTGACACTACTTTTCCTGTTGGTGTAGCTGCACATCCTGGCATAGGGTGTCTGCAAGGAAAAGCAATAAAATCAGTGAAGGTTGTCGTAGGTCTGTCAGCAGTTCTCTTAAACTCAGCTGAGTCCTGGCGGTTGCAGAGCACAGAATACTTGAGAGTCCTGCTGTCAGTGTCTTGGTGATGGTTAGACTTAGTCATGTTTTAATGACATTTTAGTAACTCTTACTCTAATGTTTGCACAAAAGGTCATCATAGTGAATAAATAAGATACACAGGAGGTTTCAAGGTATAAATAGCTGTACATTTAAAATAAAGGAATATACATAATTTCATTATCTTGTGTTCTTTGTTGAGTTCTTACTCAGCCATTCAGAGTCAGATCTTTTATGTATTGCCAGTACCTGTCTAGGACATGTCTACCAGGTTGTCTTCCCAAGGAGTGTGTGTAGGACTGGTGCACTTAACACTTCACAGTTCTTCCCAGTGGCCTGGTCTGGAAATAATTTTGTTATTTCAGCCAGTCTTTCCTTAACCAGTTGCTCTTAGAAACTTGTTCTCTCCTTGTTTGTTGGCTTTTTTAGCAAGATGGCTTTTTTCAGCTTGTTGTCTTATGCAAGGGAACCAGTCTGAGCTTTGTCCTTATATTTTCTTTAGTTGAGATTCTCTCCCCTCAGGTACTATGGAGGCAAGACAGATACTCCAGCTATATTTGCATACTCTGTTGCTGGATGACTTGTAGTATTAGCGATTAGTTCCTCTCTCAGAGATATTCCTGCTGAGAGCTGGACAACTCAGCCAGGTGGACATACCTATGCTCAGTATGCTGAGGCTTCTAGTTCATCTTACCTAAGGTATCTCGTCTGCCTTTTGTGAGATCAGTCTTTTATGGAGCTGAATGTTGTTCTTTCTACTCTACTGTATGTCTAGTCATTATTCACTTTTTTCAAATCTCAGCATTGCTGCTGTTCCTCAGGCATCAATGTTCCTTCAGGTGCTCAGACATGAGCTCCAGGTAGTCCCCATAACTTTGCAAGCACCTCCTTCCCCCATTGAAACCTGCCTGCTCTATCTTCTCCCAGTGCAATAGCAAAAGTCATCTCTCTATAGACTGTTCTTTGCAGAAGCATGTGATCACAGTCTGAATTTCCTTAGGAACAAAATCATTGTTTATAGATCTACCTACATTTTTTCCTCCCCAGACCTAACTTGTAGCTGTGACGTGTTAGACACCCTTAGTTCATAGTGACGTATTGTCATTTTGTTATTTCTAAAATTATTTGGTGAGTGTCCATCAGGCTTGATAAAACTTCCAGGTCAGAGTCCTGGGGTCTGGAATAGTCTCCAGATCTCACAAAGCATGTGCAGCTGCAGCTCTCATCACACATCTGCCTTTAACTTGACTTTGCTGGGACTTCTCTGGACCTTGTAGACCTTTGTATTTGATGGGTGTGTTGAGTGATGTGGTGCATCATGCTTCATGGGTGTATATGACCAGACACAAGATTTTCAATTCTGTCAGGCTTTGAACAGGGTTGGACTAATTAATTTTTATGTGCCAATATGAATAAATGCCAGTGAGGCTTTTCGTTACAAGTTCATTTTTTTAATCTGATTTTCTAATGTCTCAAGTTTCTCAGCAAAATCCTGGCTTTGTTGAAATCTCAGGGAATTTTGCCATTGCCTTTAAAAATGAAAAAGGCTTGGCCTTGTGTTGTTGAGTCCACATAACAGAAGTCTTCCTTGGGAAGAAGCATTCTTCAAGTGAGCCAGTTACAAGTATTTTTCAGAGTCAGTGATGGCTGGTCACAAGTGCTTAAAACCCTGTGTGTTTACAAGTACAAAACTGCAGGAGTACAAGCTCACAATGTCTGTTTTCAGAAAGATGAATGTTTGTCATTCCTTTCTGACCTTTTCGGTGTTGTGCTGTCTTTGTCCATAGAATTCATATGTTTCACTTTTCAAATTTATGTTCATTTTATCCTTCATTTTTTTTGTTTTTGTTTTTTTTAGGACCCAATGTTGTCTTCCAGTGTGAAAGCACCTCAGAGACCCACTATCCAAGTTTGACTGTAGCGTGGAGGCAGGGTGGCCAGCCCTGCTCACATATCTCTGACACAGTCCTTTTGCTTCGTTTGAACATTAGATGCAGTCAAGAAATTAGGTTTTCCTGGGTTTTCTTATAATCTACAGTTACAGTTGATTTGTAAAAGCAGAAAGGATAGTGGGTCTTTGTGTGGCTTTCACTGCTGTTCATTCTTGCTTCCTTTAGTATTTTTCTTTGGTATTGATAATGGTAGATCATTAGCATGCATATCAAGTTCGTTTGCATGGTGGGATTGCAGACACACAAAGACCCACTATTTGCACAGTTTATCTGAGCTGTTTTGAATAGGCAGTTTTTCTTTTTAATGTTGTAATGTACATAATTTGCAAAATGAAAATGTTCACTGATTACTGTTTCAATTGACTTGATTTAATCTCTTGCATATTGAGCCTTTATAATTGGCAGCCTACAAGGCTCATCCAGAAAACAGACCGAACCTGTCTCTGCTGCTGATAGTCACTGTGATTACAAACGTGCTACAAGATCTAAGATTTGGATCTGGTGCAGTCCATCCAGCCTTTTAATACCTTTTTTAACTGGAGGGATGAACGATTATGCGTAGAGTGGAGGAGATTTGAATTTTTTAATTCCTTCACAGCAGTACTATAGCAGGAATTCAGGTTGTTTTGGCTCATTATAGCCTGTCCCTGAACAACCTTCTTCCTTTAAATGCTTTATTCTGGTAATTAGTATTTGCTTTCGGTTTTAGCAAACAGCAAACATGTATGAGTGACTGCAGGAAGTAGTTACATGGCCTCAGCGCTATGAGACCCTTTCTTTGCCCCATTTCTTCATCAAAAAGTTAATGGTACTAAATTAGTGTTTGTATCTGGTTAAGTTCTGCAGTGACTTAAAGCACTGTCTAAAAGCTGCTGCTCTTCTTTCTGTTACACAAGTCAGCAGCCAAATACATGGATAACCTCAATAAAGAGGTGTTGTCAGGAAAGAAACACCAACAGACACCTGGAGCTGATGGCAAATCGTTTGGTCTTAGAAACGGAAATCTGCTCCTCAGCTCAAAAGTGGTCCTCAAAGGTACAGCTTTGGCTTGTCAGCAGCGTGGTGCAGTAAAGTTGCCCATGCTTTCTTACTCTAATGGGAGGGAGAGACCCTGATACCCATAAAAGGATTAATTTAATAGCAGACTGCTTGTCTGGTTAAATAGTTCTGTGCTCCTGTAATAACGGGAGAGGTTTTGTGGACACGGTATTTCATTTAGTTGCTTTCCTGATCTTGGTTACAAAACAGCAACGGTCACGTATGCAATCAGAAGTGTTTACAGAATGCTGCTTGTTTACTGTCTACGTGGAGAGATATATATACACATATATATGAATGTTGTGAAGGTACTGTCAGGACAAGATTAGTCCCACTGCAGAGATTTAAAAGCCTTTCTCCAAAATGTCTGTGTTACGTATTTAGTGTACTTGATCAAATGATGCCCTTTAGTTCAGAGACTTCTCTTTTGTGCAATACGGACTACAGCGATGTGCCTACAGAAAATGACAAATGGATTTTTATTCTGGATGTATTTTGTCTAAACTGGTATTTTGTTACAAAATGAAATCATGTTATTGTAGGCAACTGATGTGCTGGGTGATTCCTCAAGGGTTCTAGCTGACTTGATTTCCTCACAAAACCACATTTTCAGTATTTCTACAGAAATGTGCTCATCGCCCTGAACTGTCTTCTCTGAATTGGTGACTTGGAAAGGCTGTTCAATGTAGGCTGAGGTATGTTGTGCTACCCCAGTGGCATCGAGCACTCACCTTAGTCTAGTAATCTAGCGATTTTATAAAGTATCACATTTCCAAAAGGCACCTGTGGAACTTGAGCCAAACTGACTTCCCAATGTTGAGTGACAGCTTTCCTTGAGTGCAAAGTTACTACCAGCTGTCTTTGAAAAACTGAAAACAAAACGGAACTAAAACATGATGTTTTCCAAAACCAGTTCATGTCCTACACAACTGGAGATGAAGGTAGTATTAGGTACAGCTTTAACACAACTAGCCCTCTTGTTGGGTTTGTGGACCTGACAATCGACAATTGTTGAATCAGCTGCCCCGCCGTTTGAATTGATGAATAGTGAAGTGTTTGGATGTTACCTTTTCATGTTTCAGTTATTACCTGAGTACACTCTAAATTTTCTAAATATAATAACTATAATACTACACTTCATTAATGCTGGTTGAAAGAGATGTAGTCCCTACCTTCAGTATGTATCTCTACTTGAAAGGTCTGCCTAACACAGCTCAAGCACAATCACCAGGGAGAGCCCTGCTCTCTTGTCGCATGCTGGTGAAAAGAATTGAACTTCTAAACCAGGAAAGACTCTGCTGAGGATCTTTTTAAGGCGAGATTATTTTAAAATAATGTTCTGTATCAATGAAGAGGTGTAGCTAATAGAATCTGCTTTAAATTGGACTTTTTCTTTGAAATTTGTGGCTTTTTCTCTGGTTGTGTGCAGTCTACCCACCTGTTGATAAGAGAATCAAGTTCAGCTGTTGTCACAACCAGCCAAATAAAGTCAGTGTTGAAGTGTTCATCCCTTATTTGGGTGAAAAAAGGGTTGGCTTTGGAACTAAGGACAAGGTGGAAGGCAGAGGGGGTTTTTTGTTTGGACCCCTGTCAAGAGCCTAGTGTCTAAACATTGCTCAGAGCTACACAAGGCTGGAAGTTAAAACTGATGCCAACCAGGAAAGCAAAATCAGTGTTGCCTGCGGTTAATACCTGCTTCTTATTGTCTCCTGTGGGCCAGCAGAGAACAGGGGCCATGCTGTAATTGCAGTAAGAGTGTAAACAGTGCTGTAAATGGACAAGAACAGGTACTGAAACGCTTTCCAATTTTGTAACTGTCTAGTTTGCATAATGGACTAACAACCTACAGAAGCTTAGTTTACACAGCTGAGTTCCTGATCCAGCAGTTGGATCCATGCAGGAAAGCCTTGTGCCACCGCTGAGACCTGGTTGCCAGGCTAGGGTGCGCGAGCAGTTGGTGATGGTGAAGGGCTGTGAAAGCACCCAGAGAGCTGTTGCGATGTCTGTGTCGATAATGTTACAGTTAAGAGTGTGGAAGGCGTCAAGCTCCATCAGAAAGGTTCCATTCTGATAATCAAAACATCTCCTACCAGTCCCTGAATGTTTATGCCACCTTGATGCTTTGTCAGATCTTATCCCTGTGCAATTTTCTTGAGCTGAGTTGAAACCACCTGTAAATAAGTCTGCTCGTAGGAATGCCAGCAAACCTTGGCCTGTGGTAGTGATGGGAGCTGCTGCAGGGTTACGCTGCTTTCATGTAAGAACTAATAAAACCGCTACATAATGGTGTGTGCTGCCTTAACATCTCTTCTGTTGTTCGTTCCAGGCTCTAGAGTGTCACTGTTTGGGGATGATTGTTAAGACATGCAAATGCAGGCTGTGCTTAGCATGAGGCGATTGTTCATCTTTGGTTTTAAACAAAGTGTAAGATAACTATGCAAATGTATTTTATTAAAGGGACATAAAAGGATCTAGTTTGTCTCTTGTGGTTTTTTTTGTCCACCTGAGGAGGATGCTTTTCCCACCTGAATAGCTTGGTGTGAGCATTATGTTAACTTGGTTTTGTGATGGAACAACTTCATTTTGCTTTTTACCTCTTGAAGATTGAACTATAAATATGTTCTGTTGTAGCAGAGAGCATCTACTGCATTTACTGATTAGGGGAGGCTGGATTAAAATCTTCATTTTTTCCCAGGATCTGGTGGAAATGAGCTTCCCCACAGCAGCAAATTTCTTGGATTAGTTCCATACACAGGTTTCAGTAGGAACAGAGGCTGCTGACGGCTACAGGCAGTGACAGGAAGACACTGCAAATGAGTTGGCCTTATGTGTGCTAGCAGAGATTGTAAAATGGCTGTAGGAGATGAGCTGTGATATCATCAGTTCTCTGGCTCAGCCAGACGGAGTATTTTAATGCCAGCCCATGGTATTTAAGGTGAGAGGTACTCTTTCTCTGGTAGCCTGGGAAAATAGGGGCAGATTGACAGGCAGAAAAACCCCAAAACAAGTCACAATCAAACACACACACCCCCAACCCTAAACAAACCAAGCTATTTCTGTACAAATGCTGTTTACAGAGGTCACCTCTAGCCCTCAGTAGACTTCACTGGTGACTCAAGGTAGTGATGCCTCTGCTATAGGTAGATTATTCAGGGGGAGTACGTAGCCTCTTGTTTGAAGCTTAAGATGTCCTTCCAGGGCTGTCCATTTAACGTGTTTTTTGTTGTTTGTTGAGTAGGGAAGAGTATTGGGGAAGAGGACAAAGTACTTGATGCCCAAGCAGCATCTGAACATCTTTGAAAGCCTTTTATCCTTTTGGTTTTTACCACAGTTCTTTGTTCTCTCTTTCATCAGAGGTTTTCTCAGAAAGTGCTATTCTTCCCTTCAAATGTAGTCAAATACATAGTATGTCAGTAACTGGAAAGGTTTTCTCCCCCAGCCTACGTGTTTTTTAGGCATTTGAATCTCCTGCAGAGGTGAACATCTGTAACTGTGAAACTCAGGGTCATTTATATCAAGATGAAGAAAGTATTTGTTGGTCGAGTGTATTTCAAGAGGGAAGTGTAATTTTAACCCAACTTCAGACATTTGGGATTTCCTGTTTATAAACTCTCCAGTCTGTTTTAGCCTCCCTCTGTGAGACAGCTTCCTCTCTGGGAGAGCAGGATTTCTTACAAAAGGTACTGCAGTTCTAGAGGCTGTGCTCTTACTTTCAAAGGCACCAGATGCCCACTGCTCGCTGTTCTTGGGAGGGAACAGATTGTGCCCCAGATTGTCTGAACAGCCCAGCAGTGCCTTGCTCTCAGTGCAAGATGCTTGGCTTGCCTTCCAGAGGTAAAGTTAACCCTGTACCTAGTGAACAGCGGGAGCTGAGCCCCCAGCATGGGCAGCTGAGATTCCTCTCCGCAGGCATTCCCAAAAATCTCCTGCTTTTCATTAGCTATAGGGAACTTGGGATGAAACTTCACAAGAGAGGAGCCAAACCAGCAGGGTTTTTTTTGCCAAAATAGGCAGTTTTACTGCTTCTATGCACATTCCTGGCAGCTAGGCTAGCAGAAAACTACTGTTTTCCTTCCTCCCCTTGGGATTCATTTGCTGCCAGGGTATGAGCTGGGAGTCAGATAAATGCCAAAACTGATGCAAGGAAAGGAGGGAACAGGAATGTGGGAGGAGAAGGAATAGATGTGCAGGTCCACCTTTTCCATACCAGTTAGCCCATGGGTTGCTGTGGCCACTTTAAAAAAACATTGGCAAATGCACTAGATAAGGAGTTTTTTTAATTCCCCATCTCATTTGCCTTTCTCTTCCTTTCATACCCAAATGCATGAATTCATGCTTTCATATCAGATGTGGGGATCAAGTACCATGGTTTTATGGCAATGTCATTAGACACATCAAAACCTGGGGTGTTTTGGCTGGTGCTTATTTAAATAAAAACACTCACCTGTTCAGCTGGCAGCTGTTCAGCTGGTGCTGGCAGTTCAAATAGAAGGGTAGTACAGGAGACAGCAAACCAGCAACAGGAGTTGCAATCCGTCCCTGCTTTTGGTGCTCCTTACGGCAGAGAACTGTATGGTCGAGGCTGAGATACCCAAATCTAGACAAATAAAGTCTGGTTACTGTGCAGGCCCTTGATTTTCCATTTTCATGTCTTAGGAACCAGTTGAGCTTAAACTCAGTCCTGTACAGACTGAAGAATGATGCTAAAATGCAGAAGGATACACCTTGGCCACAGCCCACCTTGATGGACTGAGATACCAGGCTTCATAGGAATCACTTTCATCTGTAACTTTATTCCTCTTTCTCATCTTATTTTGGCCTGATTGTAACTTTGGGAATAGTCAAGGCCAGAAGCAGCATTCACAGATTCACAGAATACCGTTAGAGATTGGAAGGGACCTCAAAAGATCATCAAGTCCAATCCCCCTGCCACAGCAGGATCACCTAGACCAATGGCTGCATCAAAAGAGCTGCAGTCCCAGATACCTTCATAAAAAGTGGCTGTTTTCACTTCAGGTCCTCTCAGAAGGCTCAAGATTTGTGATCCTCTTTAGGACTACAAAAGAGGGAAAACCCTGATGTTAAATCTAGCTACTGCTTTGCAGTTTCAATTCTTTGTGTTGATCATCTCTTTTGCTGAAGGATGCTGCTGCTTCAGAGCAGCCAAACTCATCCGGCAGGAAGCACACAAGCCAGTGAGGTTCCCATTAGGTCACATCAAATGCTGCCATCAAATTTAGTGTCTCTTGATGTGTGTCTCCCGACTGATTACCAACTCTTCCATTATTTCAAATAGCTTTCCCATGAGCAGATCTGAACAGAACAGTCACATCCCAGTGTCCAGCTGCGTTGGCGTTACAGGGCAGACGTGGCCCTTCATGCCTTTTGTGATGCCTGTGACATTTCAGAAAGTGTCAGTCTTGCAGAAGTGACGGATCTAAGGGAGGCCCTGCAAGGTCCTTTCTGCTCTCCTGCATAGCCGCAGTCAGCATTGTCTCAAAATGCGATGCCGTCACTCCAGGTGACAGATGTGTGTTCCCAAACGCTTGGGAATGGTTTCCTTTCCGGATTTCCCCAGCTCCCCACTACTTTGCTAGCACGTGATGGCTAACAGGGTCAGCATCTGACATCCTCTGCTCTCCTTTACCCATCTAAACACATTCACCACTTTGTCTTTACCAGGGTTTGATTTGGTTACTAAATATCAGATGATCTTGTTGTGCTTCCTAACGCCTGTACGGCAGGGAAGAAGCAGCGTGGAGATGTAGGGTCTGCATGTTCTGACACAAAACCTGGTGTGCAGGTCATGGAATATCTGTGTCTTCCTGTGCATGGTTTGGATTATTTACATTTGATGCATAGAAGTCATTGTGCATATTTAAGACTCATTTTGTTTCTAAATGAGGGAAGTAGTTGTGCAACTGTGGAGTTGCACAACTATAACCTTATGTCTTGTAGCTGTACAAATGAGCACTGCTGGTTTGTATCCTAAGTTTTTGTATTAAAAGTTTTTATATATAAAAAAATAATCAAGACTACTTTAGAAATCGGGTGGAGAACAAAGGTGCAGTGTCCTAGGTCAGGTACATTTTAAATGGCTTCACCCCACCAAAGACATTGCACAAGGTAAGAGAAAAAAAAACCCCATGGGTTTAAAACACTGTGGCAGAAAAGGAGAAGAGATGAAAAAAGCTGAGAGGCAAATCGAATGAGAGGAAGAAGTCAGGAATTCTTCTTCTGCATCACAGTAAAAAGTACAAGGGATGTTTGAAGAAATAAGGTGACAGACTAGAAAATGACATAAGGGAGGGAGGGGTCAAACACTGCAGCACTCGCTTTGGTTTTGGAAAACGCTGCTGCTGTGGACAGGGTTTTACCACTGTCGGTGCAGTCTGAACTAGAGGCTGTACGTTGATACAGTTGTGTTAATGCATCGCAGCTGATGGCCTGAGTGGGCTCTAAATGACTGGCTTCCTTCTTGTAGGGTGTGCTGACCTCCAGAGCCTTGACACTATGCAGCCGATGGAAAGGAAGAGGCAGGGCTACATTCATGAACTCATTCAGACAGAAGAAAGGTACATGGATGATCTCCAGCTTGTCTTAGAGGTGAGAAGTCTTGAGTGTAAAAATGCATGGGGAAGAGGAACGCTTCTGTCCACTGAAAAATACGGTAAAGGGATTCTTAGTGAAATGCTGAAGGAGGAAAAGTGTGTGAGAACCTCCCTTCTGAGCCCCTTGTGTCCACAAGGCGAAAGCATGGTGTGAAAAACACTGTCTTACAAGGACCTTCCTGTTTTCCATATCCTGTTCTTAGGTGTTTGGGCTCAGTGTACAGATGATTGGCTTGGCCAGGGTGTCTAGGAAACCTGCACAGACTCCTGACCAAAGCTGTATAAGCACCATAGACATTTATTGTCTACTTTCATCTCCAATTTTATTTCTGGAAGCAAAAGCACCTTACTAGGCCAGGGCTGGCACCTCCCTGGCCAGTATTAGGTGGTCTTGGGCATCTCACCTGTGTGGTGAATGGTCACAGGTGTTAAGTAAGACTGAGTGATGCAGGCATTCTGCTGTGCAGAGGAACTGTGTGAGAGCCTCTGGAGGAAGCTGATGTTCTGCGTGCAGGTTTGACTACAAGTGTGCCGGCCGGGCGTGTGATGCATAAGTGTGGTTTGTGTAGCAATTGACTATGAAATCATAGCAGAATGTTCTGCTGCTGAACAGACGGTGGGTCCCAGTGCTTACTCCTGCTTTGCAAACTGTGATGGCAGCGTCAGAATGAGGACACACGCATTGCTTTGAACTTGTGTGAAATTGGGCGATGAGCGTTCAGATAAAAGCAAAGTCACTGCTGAGCTAAACAAGAGGCTGAGCTGCTTTTGCCTCTGAGGAGTTGCTCACCTGTCTGACATTCTGGTTGCAGGTTTTCCAAAAACCAATGGCCGATTCAGGCTGTCTCACAGAAGCAGAAATGGGGCTGATCTTCGTTAACTGGAAGGAACTCATCATGTCAAACACAAAGTTACTGAAGTGAGTAGTTACCCATGTTTTTATGTTTTCCCTTTCACCTTTATTCTCTTGCTCCTTTCTCCAGGAAAAGGGCTTTTTACACTAGATAGTTCTGTCCTCGCTGTGCATTTCCTGTGCATTCAGGAGAGCTAAATTCATTCAGACTTCCTCACAAAGGAGGGCTTGTTTAAGGGAGATAGGGGAATAATCAGCAAGAATAGGTGCACGTTTGCTCTGATACCTTAGAAATGGAGCCTGCACAACAGCGTGTGCACGGGCAGTGTTCTTGTCTCTGCAAAGCAACCTCCTGTTCTCCAAAATTAAACTTTGGAGAGACAACAGTGGCAAATAATTAATTGGCATGGGATGCTGCTCAAATGTTGAGAGTGATGCTGATTGGCGATTCCTTTCCTTTTCAGAGCCTTGCGAGTGCGTAAGAAAACTGGAGGAGAAAAAATGCCAGTGCAGATGATTGGGGACATCTTGGCAGCAGAGCTGTCTCACATGCAGGCCTACATTCGGTTCTGCAGCTGCCAGCTTAATGGAGCCTCGTTGCTGCAGCAGAAAACTGATGAAGATGCTGATTTCAAAGACTACTTAAAGGTACCTTACTCAGTAGCTTCTGTGCCCTTTCCTCAGTGACAGGAGCCCCACTAGCCAGCATCGACCAGATCAAAATGACCCATGAGAGTAAAATCTTGCAAAAATAGCTCGTGACCCTTCCAAGGTGTAATGTGTGTGATGAGCATGGTGAACACTGTGTGTGCTTGTTGTTTATGGCCTGTCTTTCTCTCCAGCTAATCTATTACTCCATTTCCCACTTCAGCGTAACGCTGTCCCCACAAAGCCACGGTGCCGGTGTCTGCACCTTCCCAAAAATTCATGCTGTCAGAAGGGGTAAGAGTCAGTGGAGTGGAAACTAAAAGCTGTTGTTCTGCACACGCTTGTAACCGAGTGGGGCGTGCAGCGTGACCAGCGGTGGGGTGGCAGCCGGGGCCAGGTGTGCTGGGAGTGCTGCAGGCAGGAATGCTGCAGCAAGACATAAGGAATCGCTGCCATGCTGCAGCTGACTTGGTGGTTTGAGGCTATGAAAGGAGAAATGCCAGAACTGTTGACATCAGGCATTTGTTTCTTTTATTGCTATGGGGGTTTTTTCCACCTGAGGTGAAGCCTGTGATGTCAAAATAAAAGTGGGAATGGTTTGGAATGTGAGGATTCTGCATGAACAACGATGGGCTTCTGCTGGCAGGGTGTCTGGATACAACAACAGCGCCGGCTTTCCTGTTTGTTCTAGATACAAGTATTGTTTGCTTACTGGAGAATCTAAGAATTGTTGAAAAGCCTGCAAAAAAATTAGTCTGATCAGACGGTTTTCAGTTCTCAGTGCGGCGAGGCAACTGTTTGGTCGTGACTAATGCAGTGTCTCTGTTAAATCTCCCTGGGTTGCACCACAGAAACTGGCCCTGGACCCTCGCTGCAAAGGAATGCCCCTCTCCAGTTTCCTCCTGAAACCTATGCAACGAATAACCCGCTACCCTCTGCTCATAAAGAGTGTGAGTACCCCAAGTGAGGTTTTGTAGGGAAATGCTTTGGGGTTCAGTCTCAATAACAAGAGCAAAACAACGCCTCATCCCTTTATGGGGATTTCTTTGGAGGGGTAGAGAAATAGCTACCTGTGCTTACCTCTGGTTTTTATATCTCCAGATTCTAGAGAACACTCCAGAAAATCACCCCGACCACAGTAACCTCAAGCTGGCCTTGGAGCGTGCGGAGGAGCTGTGCTCTCAGGTTAACGAAGGGGTGCGGGAGAAAGAGAACTCAGACAGGCTGGAATGGATACAGTCTCACGTCCAGTGCGAAGGTCTTGCTGAGGTACCTTTGTGAGACATTTTAGAGGCTTTGTGAGGCATTTTAGAAAGGCTGGAGGAGGGAACAGGGAGTCCTTGCTCACATCCGTTGTGATCATCTGCTGAGCTCTTGGCAGAGCAGCTTTTATTAAATTCTGCTCACAGCCATAATGCCATGATCTCTTGTTTTTGCATGATTTGGGCAGTGGAGAAATCTTGATTTAACAGCAAGAACTGATACTATGGAAAGTGCTAAAAGGAACAGAAATAACTTTGAAGCTCTCCTAGCACTGCGCTTGAGCTAGGCCAGGTGTTACCACAGGGAATGTACTTAGTGTGTGTTTCTTAGTGTTTTCCTTTATGCAGAAGGGACATAGAAGTCCTCAAAACATTTGGATTCAGGCTCCTGTACCTCTCAGGACAGCCTTGAGAATGAGGTGGTGTGACAGATGTCCACCAGCTGTGCAAGGAAACAGGGCTTGACAGGCCCAGGAGGTCTGGTCTAGTCTTGTCACCTAATTGTGCACCTGCAACAGGTGACCTGACTGCAGGCACTGCAGGCTCCTCTTAAACACAACTTCTGGACAGCAGAAAAGTGGACATGAGTTAAATGTCTTCATCCATTCAGGCCCCTGCATGTGTCGTTGGTAAAACTGTAGCTGGCAGTAGAGCTGATACAGTGGCAGATCATACAACAGTTTCCCTTCCTTCATTTGTACCTAAATTCATTAAACAGAAGAACATTTGGAGCAGCTTGTGCAGTCTCTGCTGTGAAGAGGAACAGGAACTGATGTCTGTGTCAAGTTGCTGCTGCTAATGGGTTCTGTCTCTTCTAGCAACCAGTCTTCAACTCCCTCACAAACTGCTTGGGGCCACGGAAGCTCCTGCACAGTGGCAAGTTGTACAAGGCCAAGAGCAGTAAGGAGCTGTATGGCTTCCTCTTCAATGACTTCCTCCTCCTTACCTACATGGTTAAACAGTTTGTATCTTCCGGCTCTGATAAACTCTTCAGCCCCAAATCCAATGCCCAGTTTAAAATGTACAAAATGGTGAGTGAATCGAGGTGTCCCATGGTCATGGTGGTACAGTGGAACTTGGCTTCTGATGCGAACATTGCTCTCCCAGCTGGGATTAGCTGTCAGGCCCTGGCTGATCATTCGCTGTCGTACAAGCACTTGCTGGCAGCCAACTTGCACAAGTGCTGCTGGCTTAGTCCCTGGAAAAGGAAGGGCTTCTGTGTCTTGGTTCAATAAATATTTTCATCCACTTTGGGGTGGAAGGGCAGAACTGTCAGATGAATTATGGCCAGGTCACAACATTAATGGATGAGGGGCGAGCGGCTGATATCATTTACCTGGACCTGAGCAAAGCCTTTGACACTGTCCCGCACCACATTCTGGTCTCCAAGCTGGTGAAACATGGG
>JAOXOE010000256.1:66242534-66260579 GCA_028565055.1 Phoeniculus purpureus | reverse complement strand
TGTTAGATAGTTTTGTCCTGCTCCGGCAGGGGGGTTGGACTCGATGATCTCTTTGGGTCCCTTCCAACCCCTAACATTGTATTATCCTATGATCCTATAAACAGTACTGCAGAACCAAGTGTTCAGGACTATGAGTTTACTGCCACTTAGTGGAAGCTCTGGCAGAAGATGTAACTTATGTTGCAGATGGTATTTCCTGATGGCTGTACTTTCTGATGGCTGCGCAGTCAGCTGCAGGACAGGTGACCTCGTGCTGCTGCTGCTATGTTTGTGATGGCCGATGCTTTTCCACCTTTAAACAGAAGTAAAAGACATTGTCAGTCCACACAACACCAACACAAAGGCTGCTGTAGCCCAGCACAGCTTCCTGACTATGCCACACCGAGTCACTGCAGGAAATGTTCAGCTTTGGTTTTTTTCTTCTAGAAAATTCCTTTATCTCATAACAAACTGGAGTAAAGCCTTGGCCCAGTAAGAGTCAGGGACTGGGGAAAAAAAGAGAGTGGGCCAGAATCTGGAGGCCATCAGGCTCCCAGTTCAGCTTTGATGTTTGTGGCACTAAAGAGTTCCCTGAAGTGTTGTGGACTGCAGTGGGAGACACAGGGAGCTCTCAAAAAGGGTGAATCAGAACACTGGGACTTTACAAAAAGAACCATTGTAATTAAAAAAACCTCAAGTCACTCTTCATTGCTCCCAAATGCTTCCCTATGAAGCCAACTGGGGCTCTCCAGCATTCTCATCTGAAGCAGTTGCATTGGTGTTCCAGGTCCGTTCACCATTTGTGAGCTCTGCTGCATTTTGAGCCCAACCAGCCTGTAGATCAAGACAACACCCTGTTCTAAAGCTTAAGCTACAGGGTGCAGTTCTCTGGAGTGGTGTGCAGCTCCCCTGGCAGCTCCTGTAAAGGTGCGGCCTCATAGTATGAGGACCCACACCATATCACAGTGGTCAAAGGACACTGGTTTGTCATTTGATCAGTGCTCTCTAAGATGGTGGCAGCAGCCACAGGGCCCCAGCCATGTGTGGGACCCAAGCTGGAGACCGACTGCATGGCCGCATCAGCAGGGGCTCCCCCCACACTCCGCAAACATGGCCAAAAGGGTTCCATGACCCTCCCCTCTCCTCCTGTCTCAGCTCCAGGGGGAAAGGGAAGAATCCCTTCAGCTCACCACAGACTGCTAAACGACTGCTCCGTGGGAGGGATGGTAGGTCGGCACTAAGGTCTTGCTTCTCTGGTCCACAGTGCCAGCTCCGGACTGGGCTGGGTTGAAGCCGGCGCTGCTGCTGCCACCGAGCCTGGGTCAGGGCCATGTGGAGCTGCTGCATCCCTCCCCGTGGTGAAGCGGGGATGGGTCCGGACCAGAGCTGGGGTCCAGGCTGGAGCCGAGGCACAGCAGGCCTGTCTTTCCACCCCACCACCCTGGAAGTGTGTGTTGGGGGTGAGCATGGGGCAGCAGCCCCGTGCTGGGCTAGGAACCCTCAGCAAAAAGAGGCAGGGCCAAGATCACTCACCCTTTGTATCTTCTCACCCAGCCCATCCACCAAGGGCAGGTACCTGGGACAATTCTATAGTGTAACCTCCCCAGGACAGGTCACTACAGGGGTGGGGGGTCCTCTTAAAGCAACATAACTTTTTCTTCATTGGACAAGATGACTTCCAGAGGTCCCCTCCAACCTCAGGCAGTCTATGATACAAATATAAACTCACTCTGCTCCCAGAAACTACTAGCAGCAAAAACCCCTACCCGAAGCAAGTATGAACAGATCTCCCAGTAAAGCACCCAGGAGATGCTCCATCGTTTGATCTGTTGCACTGGCTGCAAACTGTGTGCAGAAAATGCTAAAATCTCCCCACCAAAAGTCGCTTCGTTTCAAGGCTCGGCTGGACTGTCAGTGCTCTACTCCATACCTGAAGGTTTCCCTTTCACCAGTACCTCTTTCTCAGGAAAAACATGCAGTGCAGCACAATTCACCACGAAAGTCAGGTTTTAGCAAATATTCTGCTATGGAGCTGAGAAGAAGAGGCCTTGTTCCCTGCAGCTGTTGTACTGCTTCTCCACAAACATTAGCTCTTACCTCTTCGTTTGTGGGCCTCACTAGCAATGTAGCTGTGTGGTACCTTCAGCCATTCGACCGCATCCATACGTTGCCGGCTCAAAGGAAGCAGTGGCAGTTCCGCTCTCTTCAGTTCCTGCAGCATTTTGGTCGAGCATGGTCTTCCTGGCAGGAAAGGAACAAGTGCTTCGTGTGAGCACAACAAGCAAGGACAGTCCCCCCCAGTACGAGACACTGCCAAGGGATACCAATCATTTAAAATACCTGTCTCACACTGCTTGATGATGCCTCTCTCAATAAATCTTCTCTGAAGGTCTTTTAACAGAGGATCCTGTAAAGCTGGTATTGAAACCTGTGACAGAGACAGTTATTTCATGCTTACGTAGCAACAAAAGCACTTGGTCAGAGAGTCTCTAAAGAGCGAAATCAGAGGTGAATGTCAAGGTACTGTTGGGTTAGCAGTGAAGGAACACCAACCTCATTTTTTATGAATGAAAAACATGAGGCTTGAACCTGAGCAGTCTGAGAAACTGCAAGCATCTCAGCTCCTAAGGCAGGCTGCAAAGTCAGACCATAGATACAAGACCTGATCTCCTGAAGGCAGCTGATGATAATAAACCCTGCCTGACACACTGTAATGAAGTATCAGCTCAGTCCCCACAGCTGATGAGGATTCCCAGCATCCAGAAGGGATTTAGAGAATTGCACTTCAGGGATTAGTGGTTGAGTCCCACATAACTCTTCTGTTGGGAGTCTGGTTTCAGTTTCGCTTTGTCCCATAACACAGTGTGGCCTGTCTGTCCCTCTGTGGCTCTTTGTCCCTCTTCTGCTTCACACACCACCTCCCTCTCATCTCATCTTCGTTCTCTCTTATCATCACCCTTGCCTGCAATTTCAGACTGTAATATAGGAAAATGCTTAAATTGAATATTTCAGTATTGCCTAGGAGATTCCCAGTCTTTCCTTTTAACTCCCAACTTGTCCGCAGCTTTTAGCATTTCTTAGGGGTTACCAGGTCTGGGCAGGGGTGGACTTGAGTGAGGAAGAACACTTTTTTTTTTTCCTTTCCCCTTTCCTTTCCCTTTTTTGGGGAATTTTTTTTCTACTCAATAAAGTCTTTATTAAAGTATAATATTTCTTTTTCCAGTTTCTGGAAGTGTGTTTACCTCTTTTTTTCCCCACTCTGGGGGGTGGGAGGACATTTCCTTCTGCACGGTTGGGCAGAATATAATTTTGTGGGCTAACCTGGTGCTAAACCGTGACACACATTAACTCTCCTTCTGCAGAACACATACCCAGCTTGCCTCGGAGCTCACTGCTCTTGTGGCTAGTGACATTTCCCACACTGCCTCCATGAATTTAAGGTGAGGAAAACAAACCTCCCCATCTGCCACTGCCTGCTCTGTTTCCAAATCTGACTTCAGTATGGATCCAAGCCCTGTTCACAGTGACAACCATCTTCAAACTCAAGTGAGCTTAAACGCAGTAGGAGCTGGGACTCAGATTACAATATGTTACTATACACCAGCCCCAAAATGGCCCATCTGTAACACTGTGCCTCCTCTCGAGGAGCCTGGTCAAAGGGTGCCTGTAAGCGTCATGACACAGGTACTCATCGCACCTTCCAGCAGTCTGTACACGTCTTCAGGAAGAATGGGTCATACTCCAAAGGGTCATAGGCTTCCAAAGCTGCAAAGCCCTGTGAAAGAAGCAGGTAGCAGGACAGGTCTCTGAAGCTACTGGTGATAAATCAGGGAGACACCAGCCAGCCTGAGCATTGCACAGCCAGGTACAGTGTGAGCGCAGCACCAGGGGTGCTGGAGAAAAGGCCTCACAAATTTTCACATGCTACACCTCAAAAGGAAGATGACTGAATTCTAATAGGAATGTTCGGGCCATGCTCCCCTAAGTCCCAGCCCTCCATGGTTCTTTTTGGCAATCTGAGGATGTGGTTTCAAGCTGAGAGTTGGAAAACTCATGCTTGAATGTATTTGCTTCTACATTGCTGCAAAGAGGAGACCAAACCCAAAAAAGCAGGAGCTGCCCAAGGTGTAAGAGGTCACTATGTTGAAGATGCTCCCAGCAAGCACCTGGACAGCTCCACAGGGCTGGAGCTACTGCGGAGTGAGGCCTCTGCTCCCCAGATCTGTCAGCTCTCCAGAGAACAAGCAGCAGCTGCACTCATCATCTCCTGTTTCTGTCCCTGGAAAGCTTTAAGCCCCAACATGTCTCAACTTGCACAGCTTTAGCGCCACCCCTCGGTTTAGGCCCATTCTTAAAACCCCAAATGTCAGGAGGGTCCATCATGCTGTAGCACACAATGCTGACAGTATCAGCAGGAGCTGAGTTGTGGTTAACAGAGCAGCAACCTGGCGGAGGAAGTCTTCCCCCTTCTTGCAGCCTTCACAGTGGCACTCCTGCATGAGAAGTAGCTGTGCTGCCATCTTCACACTATAACAACCATCTCATCGTGCATCTGATAACTGAGGTGAACTGGAAGCAGACTTAAGGCACAAAACCCCATTTATGAGCAGGTCACTGGAAAAATGGAGAGTCGAAGAAAGGAGGTAAAGGAGGAAGGCTCAGATGCATGGAAAAGGAGGCAGAAAAGTGAGCTGACAGACTGAGATGGAAGAATCTAAAAGGACAGCAAGGAGATAAAGCATTAGAAGGGGAGAGAATAGAGGGAAAGGAGAGAAGGCAGCTTTGGAAAGTGAAGGACAGTGGCGAACTTGGAGGAATCATCAGAAACAGTGAGAGGGAGACATAGCACTGGGGAGCATGACAGAATACAGAAGGGCAAAACAGTAGGAGATTTGAGGCTGGAAGAAAACGGTTGACTACAGGAAGTGAAAGGAGGAACTGCAGGAAGAAGGATACATATGGAAACGGGAGTGGGCCAGTGACAGAGGTACAAGACAGCACGGAGATCTGGGGAAAAGGACAAGAAGTCTACTGGTAGGGAAGAGAGGGAGAGAAAATGGAAAAAATGGAAGCAAGGGGCTAAAATAATACACAGCCAGAAGTCAGCATATTAATCAATCCATGGAAGTGTCTTAAGCTCTGCAAATTCATCATATGCTGCCATGATGAATGCAAACTTAGGCAAATTAATTATTACTCTGAAGTCCTGTTACTCTGAAGGGCTTCGGCCTGCTTTTCAGACATGCTGATGACCGAGCCAAAACCCCAGAGCAAGGAGAAAAAGTGGAGGCTGATCACTGGTGCTGTGCTTGTTCAGGGAGAAGGACACATGCCAGTACACCAGCCACTGCATTTGGAAGACATACAGCAAATGCCTCACGTGACAAAGAAGCTTGAAATCCAGACTGACAGACCCACATATGGACAGTACACCTGACCTATCCTAAATCCCAGGACTTCAGCAGCAGGACTGGCTCAACTCTTTATTGTTACGTGCAGTTTAAACACACAGGTCTGTCACACCTGTGTGCTCTCTTTATGCTCTCTTTACAAGAGCCCAGCTCCCATGGCATGTCCATTTCTGGGTGGGAAGCTTGTCTGCAGTCTCATAACTCCACTGTGCATTGGTTTCCACTGACAACAGAAGCCTGCTCTATGTAGAATACTAGTCTATTTGTGGTATATGATGTAGCTGCTGTTACTGCTCTACATATCCACTCCTGAGATGCAGTGAGTCATGGGATCTCAAGAGTGGTGTGAAAGTCAGAGCAAAATCTAGAAAACTAGTATTTCCTACAGTGACTGCAATTGTTATGAGCGATGAAACACACAAAACTACATATCCATGTGTTAGGGCTATTTACCCGCATGCAGGCTTAAGAAAACTTTGGTCTCCCTGTTCCCACCTTTTTTGGTTTTATAAAGCTGGATAAGCGTCATCCAAGGCCACCTGTGCTCTGCCAACACCCTGCAGTACTGCTTTAGATAAACTCTCGAGACATGCAAGGTTAGTCTCCTCCCTGGTCACATACCTGGCTGACAGAGCTCAAGATTTTCCCTCTAAAAGGTTGGGCTCACAGAGGGAAACCCCCAATATGGTGTCTGGCCATAGTCAGACCCCAGCACATGCTCACTGGGCCAAACAACACCACTGACTGTATCTGAGGGTGAACTTAAACAGCTGTGACAACAGATAGTAGAAGTCCTCAGAAAGAAGTTACAAGTAGACCATATCTGCACTCCAGGCTAGTCAACTGAGCAGCAAATAACAGCTAAACCCTGGATCTTGTTTGCAATCCTCTCTATGTAATCCTCTTTATGACAGAAATTTACTCCACATTTCATACCTTCTTTTTACAATAACTTAAATAGAGAGAGAGTTGTTCCTCTTTCCTTTTATGGCTCTCTTTGCTTGACTGGCTGTCCATTTTGTCCTGAATTTTCTGCAGCAGTGGCTTTGAAACATCCTTGAGCCATTTCTTGTATAAGACCTCCTTCTTTCTCAGATTTAAGAAATCGTTGTGCCTCAAATATCTGTCGACCTCCTAAATAAAAAGTAGAAAATACATCTATACGACCTATTGGCCAAGTGTATTAAAGATTCCATGGGTGAAGCTGTCAAGCTTGGCTGACTGACCTGTCCAGTCACTGCCGCAAGGGCACTTTTTTTTCCCCAGCCTTTTTTTTTTTGCTCTTCCCTTGCTCCACTTCCCACCATGTGTTTCCAAGCTCTCCCTTGCACAAGCACTGCCATTCAGACTCTAGATTTCTTTCAGCTTTAGTGCAAGAGTGGCAGAAAATAATTCACATTCTCACACCAGGTTAGTGAGCTGAAATCACTTCAGAGTGGAGGTCTAAGAAGCACCAGCCAGCCAACGCAAGCAGGAGGAGGACCTTCTTCCTGATGTGATCTACTAGATCAGAAGAGCAAACCTGCCCTTCATTCACAGGCCTACTGTCAGCACCTAAACAAAACCTGGATGCAAACAGGCAAGTAAGTCACCACATACAGATGGTTCCTAAGCTCATATTTAGGGCTGCCACTTCAATCCTATCCCAAGGGGACTGAGAAGGCAAAAAACCCATACTTGTGAATTTAGTTTTGCAAGAATACAGACAACCTGCATTTTCTTGTGAATCACACAGAGAAACATATTGGGATGCAGGAAAACACACAGCAAGTAAGAAAAGACATACTGCTTCTCACCCTCACAAAGTAATTTTCTCTGTCCAAGATGCACTGAACAGAAGCAATGATGTCCTGACTTTCATCGGGCACTGCCTAATACAACATCAAAAACACACGTGAGGCAAAAGCAGGACTTACAGTAGGAGCCAGAATTAAATATCATTCCTTGTGTGGTGATTTATAGCCCACTGTACTATACAGCCCTGAGTATTTACATTACATGTAGCAACAGAAGAGTGTTGGAAGAACTGCAATGTACAAGGTTCAATGGAGGTAGACCATACATGTCCTTGGCTGCTCCTCACCATGACCACACCACCAGGTACAAGTTGCATTGGGAGAGGTTTCATCTCAATGTAAGAAAGAAACTTATTACAGAGAGATCATTCATTCACTGGAACAACCTCTTTGGGGCTGTGGTAGGGTCCCCTATTGGAGATTTTTAAGATGCTACTGGACAGGGTGCTAGATAATCTCATCTAGCATCCCTTTTGCAAGAAAGGTTGTACCAGATGACCTTTCAGTGATTCCAACTAGTCACAAGGTTGTTTAAGGCTTTATGGGAAACTTTTCCATACACCAAACTGCATGGAACTCAATAAAGCTGCCTCAAGAGGAAGCAAGTCCTTGATAAAACTCATTCAGTTTCTAGAGTTCTTTATCCCCCTTTCCAATGACAAACACATCTGAGATTTTACATAACTTTGCAAATAACCATTTTTCATTCCTCCCTTCATACCTCCCATTCCATTTCATTTCTCCACTCATACCTTTGCAAGACAGAAGTCTTTCTGCATTAGCCAAACTTTGGTAGTATTGTTCTTTTCCAAATGTTTACTGAAGTCAAAAGTATTGGCTGCACTACTCTGTGCTGGTGCTGAGGAGAACCTCTGGATAAATGTAAAAAGATAAGACAATGTTGTGCAAAATAAAAGTCAACTTGCTTTACAAAATCATGTTTGCATGTGGGTTCCACAATCAATTACGAACTGAGACAGACTGGTAAGAAGTTCACCTAACACCTTCACATCACACTGCCTTGCAAACCTTGTTATTTCTGTGCAGCACGTGTAACGAAGCACCCTTGTAGCAGGAACATGTCAGAGCAGGAGATGGAGAAGGTTTCACACAGATGAAACAAACAATGGAGACTGAGACATCCCAATTTAGAGCCACAATTTTAATGGTTTAGGGACACTCCTAGATGTTCAGTTCCATCTGCTCAGAATTCAAGCACCTCTTGTAATATCAGACCACTGTTTACTGAGTCAGCAGCCTACTCATGCATACAGAAAACAGGCTGTGAGATCAGTTCTGAATGCACTAACTGCTGAGCAGCACAAACTTTCAGCTTCATCTGGCAGATTCATGGGGTACTTGGACGACTGAAAGCCTCAACCTGTGAGCTGACAGGAAGGACAGAGCACTCACATCTTCCTGTAATGCATGACTCTGAGCCTGCCTAGGAGGGAGGGAGGGACAAATGTACAGACATGCTCATGCAAAGCAGGACTTGCTAATGAATTCAGGCACATCTTAGGGTCACCAGTCCTGGAAATCAGGTAGACTGATCAGATCACTGTCTAGAACTTCATATTAAGTAGCCAGTTCCAAAAGAGGAATTCAGTTATGCCCAAATATCCTGTGATCCCAGAGACTGGTTTTGTGTGTCCCAAATGTGTACATTTGCAGCTGAAGCAATATTGAGAGTCACTCACCTGCCAAGGCCTTCGCTGACCATGCTCTCTCACAGGTGTTGGACAGTCATGCTTTAGGATCCAGGTAGAGTCTGAGCTTTTTGCAGTGTACATTGCTCAGCTGGCCTGGAACACCAAAATACTCAAAAGCTTA
Source organism: Phoeniculus purpureus (assembly GCA_028565055.1). Taxonomy (NCBI): domain Eukaryota; kingdom Metazoa; phylum Chordata; class Aves; order Bucerotiformes; family Phoeniculidae; genus Phoeniculus; species Phoeniculus purpureus. The sequence goes on along the minus strand of JAOXOE010000256.1, from coordinate 66,251,560 downwards.
CAAAATTATCGTATAAAGAGCAAAGCCCTATGCAAACAGCATAACAATCTCTAAAAGAATTCTAATTGATAAGATCAGTGGTGTTTTCAAAGCACAGTAAGTTAAACTGCAGAAGATGAAGTATCAGGTTTACAGTTGGGTGCTCCCTCTGATAGAAACTGCCTGTCCTCATCTCCACAAGAAACAGGTTCATTTTGGTTCAAATAACAAACCAATTCACAAATTATTCCAGAATGCTTGTCGGCTTTGAAAACACTCCAGTTATCAAATTCCACCTCCTGCCTTCTCTCCTTTGTGCCTTCTTCAATTACATCAAAGTCACTGTCAAATAACAGCTCCATTCCACCAAAGGGATGGCTGCAATTCAGTGGTTTCTAAAGTCAGTTCTACCAAACAATACTGATGCTGAAACACTAACTTTGAGCTCCAGCCAGGAAATTCCATCTCCTCTAACTGTACTGCACCAGAATATTTGGATTGATTTATAATAGGGACAGTAGAACAACATTCAGTTAAAAGAATCTAAGAAGGAAATTCCTGCCTCCTCATGGAAAGGGTGCCCTGTCTTTTCTGACTGAAACCATCAGAAACCAAACTAGGACATCTGGGGCTTATCTGCTCCCACTGCCTGCTTGAAGAACAGCCAACCTCATACACAAGATGGAGGATGGAAGAACTGCTGAATGCCTCAGGTGCTACAAACTTGGTATCAGACAAATCAACTCGCTTTCCTACGAGCAATATGCCCTGCCTACCTGCAAAACTGCCATGGATTCCTGCTTCAGGCCATTTCCTTCCACTCAGAGCAGTTTTGTTCTTCTGAAATAGTGATGCTGTAAACTCGTAGACAAGCTTAAGATGAGGAAAAGATATTTGTATTTTATAAATTAACAAAGCAAACAAAATCCCCACTAGTCTCCCTTCCACCTCATTAATGTTGATAAATATGTGAAGGGTGGGTGTCAGGAGGATGGAGCCAGGCTCTTCTCAATGACATCTAGTGATAGGACAAGCGGCAATGGGTGTAAGCTGGAACATAGGAGGTTCCATATAAACATGAGAAGGAACTTCTTCACAGTGAGGGTGACAGAGCACTAGAACAGGTTGCCCAGGGGGATTGTGGATTCTCCTTCTCTGCAGAGGTTTAAGACCTGCCTGGATATGTTCCTGTGTGACCTGGCCTAGGTGATCCTGCTGTGGCAGGGGGATTGGACTAGATGATATTGCGAGGTCCCTTCCAATCCCTAATATTCTGTGATTCTGTGATTCATTCTGTGATTCCATCTTCATCCATCTTACGAAGAAAGACTGAGCCTTTCTATGAACACAAAGCACAGCAGATGTTTGCTCTTACCACAAAACATTGGGAGCCCAGGAGAGACACAACAGAGTAAACACAGAAAATCTGCCTGCTCTAGCAATCTGACTCAAAGAAATGACATGTGGTAGCCTCTAGCTACATCCACTCATCCAACAGCTGTGTCCAAAAACACACTAAACCCTGCATGCAGGCTGGCTGTTAAACACAACACTTTTTCTATTAGGATCAAACATAAAAATAACTCTGCCTAAAACATCTTGCTAGATATACCTCCATCCTGCTTTACTGTCAGCAGTATAGCTTTCTATCAGTAGTTTTTTAAAGGCAAGTTCCTCTTGCTTCATGAGTCCTGTCCAGCAAAGCAGAATGTTTTCTCTAAGTCCCCATCTGCTAAAAATCACAGTCTCTATCCAAACACGAGTCTTTGCACAAGCTTTTAGGTTGGAAAATATACGTTTACATCCAGCCATTAACCCAGCTGTCCCAGCAAAACACATCTCTAAGCTCTAGGTCTCCATGACTTTTAAACACATCCAGGGATGATGATTCAACCCCTCCCTGGGCAGCCTATTTCAAGGCCTAATGATCCTTTCAATAAGGAAGTTTTTCCTAATGTCCAATCTAAACTTCTCCTGGTGGAACTTGAGGCCATTTCCTCTTGTCCCATCAGTTGTTCCTTGTGAGAAGAGACCAGCCCTCGCCTCATTACAACCTCCTTTCAGGCAGACAGCAAGTCTTCTCCCAACCTCATTTTCTTCAGTCTAACCAGCCTCAGCTCCTTCAGCTGCTCCTCACAAGTTTTCTCTAGGCCCTTCACTAGCCCTGTTGCCCTTCTCTGCACCCACTCCAGTACCTCAATGTCTGTCTTGTATAGTGATGTCCAGAACTGCCTCCAGCACTCAAGGTTAGGCCTCATCAGTGCCAGTGCCCAGTACAGAGGGACAATCACTTCCCTACTCCTGCCGGCCACACTAGGGCTGATACAGGCCAGGATGCCATTTATCTTCTTGGCCACCTGAGCAAACTGCTGGCTCATATTTAGCCAATGATCAACCAATATCCCTAGATCTCCTTCAGTCCTCTCAAACCCCCATTCTTCGCAAAAGCCTTTATGCAGGCCATGCCTGTAGACTCGGGGTCACTACCACCTCAGCACACGGTGCCAGGCACTCCAGGCACAGCTGCGCTGGTGGCTCGGTCCCGCTGCCTCCCTCAGAGCCGGGACACAATATAAGAGTGAGAACCAGGCTCAGGGCGTTTCGAAATGCTTTGCGAACAGATCCCAGATCGCTGAGCAGCGGCCCTTCAGCGGCCCAAACAGATTCTAGGGAAAGCAGCTGCTGCAGATCCCAGCCGGGAGGACAATGACGACGGCAGCCGCGCCCCCTTCTCTGTCCCAAAATAGAGCGACACAGTCCCTCAGTGTCCTTCTGCTGAATAAAAGTGTTTGTCCCCCACCACCCGCATTCGCCGGGGACCGCCCCGGGGACAACGAACCGGCTTCAGGGCGCGAGCCCACCGCCGACGTTCCGGGATGAGGCAGCACCAGATCCCTCCTCGACTGACCAGACCTCTCCACAACTAGCGCTCCCCGCTGCCGCAGCAACCGCTGTCGGGCGCCTGCTCCCAGGTTCGGAGGGAACGGGTAGACCTTCCCGCCAATCAGCGCCGGGAGCGGGAGCCAATCAGGAGCGAGGCGAGCTGGCCACGCGGAAGACTACAGCTCCCAGCATTCCCGCGCACGGGTCTCGGTCGTGGCGGGAGGCGTGCGCACCTACGCAGTCGGGCGACGCGAGAGGCTGGTCACCCTGGAGACGCCGCGGCCGGTGCTGGTCGCGGGGAGACTGCGGGCCGCAGGACGACGGTTGCTCGTCCTGGTAACGGAGCTGACTCGGCCTATGGCCGCCGTGTGCCCAGCGGTGCGAATGAGCCCCAAGCTCCTGCCCAGATCCAGGCCCGGGCGCTGCCTGTCAGCTCGGAGGGAGGCCTTACGCCTGACGTCTCTGTGACAGGCGCCTGACAACCCTATTAGCGGTATTTAATTGCAATATTAATGTCGTTTCCCAGTGTGAAATAAACCCTTCCAGGTTATTATAAAGCCAAAGGTTTTATCCAAGAGTTCACTAGATTCGGTGACGAGTTAATGCATTATCATGCAATACTGACTTTATGAATCTTAAGTCTGTCTGTAGTTTACATATAAGGAGCTGGTGCTTTTCTGCTGATGAGGTATGATTTGAGCACACTGGCACTAAGAGAAGCATCAGTCTGCATTCTGCTGGTAGCCAGCCAGCACCACAGTAAATTGAGTACCTACTGGCTATTCTCTAAGGATTTAATCAGCACCTAACTCTTCTTGCTGATGCAGGCAGCCTAAGCCATCTCTCTCATCACTTGAGAGAAATGTAAGGTTTATTCTCCAGCAGCACCCCAGTAGTGTTGCACTGACCTTGAGGTCTAACAACAACCATGCCAGTGTTGTCCATTTAAAAATACAATTTTTTGTTTTGGGCAAAGCCCTGCTCAGAAACCAACATCACCTCCCTCCACTCCAATTTCTACTCTGATCATAGCAAGTTTTACATCATTTCTTAGTGTTTTCTCCCTGGATTATTTCCTCTGTGAAAGGAAAATCAAATGCCTGTAAAAAAAAAACAAACGAGAAATACTAACACTATAAAAATGTAACTGTACTTCTGTGGCCTTTGTGATAAAGGTGACAGTCTTTTTGCTCTTCTGCTGCTCTCTTGTTTTTCAGATTTTTGTTACTTTGCTTATCTACCATTACTTCTGCTGAGACTCCTAAACAATAAATCTTATTAGGAAAGACTGAAAGAGCTGGGCCTCTTTAGTTTGAAGAAGGGAAAGCTGAGAGGAGACCTCATCACTCTCTACAGCTACCTGAAAGGACATTGTGGAGAGGTTGGTGCTGGTCTCAGCTTAGAAGCAATAAGAACAATAGGGAATGGGTTCAAGTTACAACAGGGGAGGTTTAGACTTGGCATTGGGAAAAATTTTTTTCACAGAAAGGGTGGTCAGGCACTGGAATAGGCTTCCCAGGGATGTGGTTGAGTCATTGTCCCTGGATATGTTTAAGGATAATTTAGATGTGGTGTTGAGTGATATGGTTTAAGGGTGAACTTTGTAGAGTACGATTAATAATTGGACTTGATGAGTCCAAGGGTCTTTTCCAATCAGAATGATTCTGTGATTTCTGAATTCCACTTGGAGAAAGAGCTATTTTCCAGTATAAAGTAGATGGACAATGGACAGTTATACAGGTTTCTTCTAACAAAACAGAAGGAAAATGAACCAACTACAGGCTTTGCTGAATGACAGTCTTATCAGAACAAAGCAAGTGGAAAATGCAGCTATCATCGACATAAAGGAAAGAAAAGTCTGTGCATCGACCTTTGGCTTTAATGTAAGTGATCAAGGAGTGTCCCAGGAAGTGACAGCAGAGGTAGCAACTCTGGGCATCCAGACCACAAAGTAGTGATCATGGCAGGGAGTGCTGTGCCCTACTATGTACTCTTGATTCTGTCATCCTCAGAGTCTGAGGTACACTGGTACAGCCTGGCTGCTGTGTTTGAGAGGCTCTCTTGGAGTTGACTGCTTTTTTCACATCTTTGATGTTTGGAAGAAGGCTACCATTTGACTGACATTTTCAAGTAGTACTTTTTAACCACTTTGTGCTCAGTGATTCTACCAATAAAGCAGATGTACCTGGGTCTGTTCTTGGGCACTGAGACCTGTTGGTGTGAACTGTAACCACAAGCAGGGAGCTCCAGTTTGCCTGTGGGGAGCAGTCCTGGGCCATTCTTGCAGACTTTGACTGGGAATTGTCTGGGAAGGCGTTGGCTGGCCCAGGCCAAAACTGTTCCAGAACTCCTCCCTGCTATCTTAGATTTGCTGGCATAGATGTGTTTTCATAAACAGAGCAGAGCAACAACATTTCTGTTCCAGTCATGTTACATGGCACAGCAATCACAGACTAAACACATGAGACTTTGAAAATGCAGTGGAAACTATGACTAGTTTCAAAGCCAGGCAGATTATTAATATTCTTTATTATTATTATTTTCTTGATCTTAATATGTACTTATTATTAATATTTATGTTTGCATCATAATTGTAAATGAACTGTCAAAGATGGTGGGAGGGCAGAAAGCAGCTCACCGTTGCAAGGACATGCATTTTTGGCTCATAACCCTGGGTTTCTCTTAATACAGGTGCCACGAGAGAACGCTTTAAACCTTATCTACACTTTCTACAAGAACTTGCTGCAGGTTAGAAGGGGAGGACTCTACTTCAAGGAAAAGTACTACAAGTGTGCCCGTGCGGATGAGCATTCCATCTATCTTAAAAATGTGCGTCAGTGGGCTGGCTGTTCTGAGAAATCTGGAGCCTTCTTCCCTCGCTGCCTGGTTATGTGAACACCCTAATTCAAGTCACAACCCTTCATACACTCCTTTCCCTTCCCTCCCATTTCTACCTGTCCATAATACGTTCCCAGCAGGTGTAGGATCAAATCAGTGCAGAATACAGCAAAGTGTCAGCTGTCTAGTACAAATTTAATGCATTGCACTGGCTTAGACTTGAATAAGGTATTTGCCCTTATTTTTCCACAAGTAGGTATGCTGTTAATCACAGAATTATTCTGATTGGAAAAGACCCCTAGGATCATCGAGTCCAACCATCTACCCTACCTTACAAGTTCACCCCTAAACCATATCCCTTAACATCTCATGCATATGATCTTTAAAGATATCCAGGGATGGCGACTCAAACTCTCCCTGGGAAGCCCATTCCAGTGCCTAACCACCCTTTCTGTGAAAAAATTCTTCCTAATATCAGGTCTAACCCTACCCTGTTGTAACTTGAACCATTCCCTCTTGTTCTGTCACTCATTGCTTGTGAGAAAGAGACCAGCACCAACCTCTCCACAAAGTCCTTCCAGGTAGTTGTAGAGAGTGATGAGGTCTCCTCTTCAAACTAAAGAGGCCTAGCTCTTTCAGTCTTTCCTCATAAGATTTATTCTTCAGGCCCTTCACCAGCTTAGTTGCCCTCCTTTGCACTTCTTCCAGCAATTCCACATCTCTTCTGTATTCAGGTGCCCAGAACTGGATACAACACTCAATATGTGGCCTCACCAGTGCTGAATACAGGGGGATGATAACCTCAGTACCCCTGCTGGCCACACTATTTCTAATATGAGCCAGGATGTCAGTGACCTTCTTGGCCACCTGGGCACACTGCTGGCTCGTATTTGTCTTTCTGTCAATTAGAATGCCCAGTAATCAATGCCTGTAATTGACCACAACTGTAAGGCAATGTGTGTACCTATGTATTTCTTCTAAAACCTTGTAATCTTACACCAGTTTTCCATGTTATCTAGCTAGATGGAGGCCTGGTAGCTGTAAGGACAGAGACTTTCATCGTGGTTGCTACTTACAGAGTGGGCATGTATCCCAGTGTGTGTGTGGAAGCTGTGGAGAAACTAGGTAAGAGAAAGACCTCTGGGTGCCGGCAGATCACTGATTAGCTCTGCCTGTGCAAAGAGTTTCAGAAGTTAATATCATGAACTACCACAACCTGAGAATCAGGGAAACTGGAGAACTAAACCTTCTCCTGTTGAAGAGGTTCATACTCTGTGAGTATGAACAGTTTGCCAAACTCTTTTTCCTTGGCTTTTCTGGCACAAGTTTTCTGCTAGTTTGCCCTTCAACAAAAAGAGACCTGGCGGTCACATTTTCTTGACCTCAATCATCTTAATGCCAAGATGAACACACTTCTGTAGAGCATCTGCCTTGATACTCTGCTTCATGGTTCACTTCTACAGAGGCACATGAGCTCTCTACAAGTTTCAAATGCTGTCAACAAAGTCTAGTCTCTAGACAAAAGCTGGAGTCTCTTTTCCTGTATGTGAATCCCAGAGGCAGTTTCCCTGTGTCAAAAGAAAAGTCTTGTGCTAGGAGTTTTTAATCACCAGGTCTTAATGGGTATGAAATACTACCAAAACAGACCTTCAAAGTCTGCAGTGTTTTCAAGGGATTGTTTCTATTTAGGGCAACAATCATGAAACTTACTAAACCTAAGAACTGTGCCTTATATTTTAATCTAACTTGAGATAAGCTCTGTTCTAGTCCTTTTCTGCAGCACTACAAATGGAGCCTGAGTAGATCCATCATGTTATTTGGCCCCAGTTCTGTCCAGCTGGCTCCATAATAAATTCAGGAGCTCTATCCTGAATTTATATCCTCTATCCTGAGTTGATAGGAGCTTCTGCCGTGGGAGGATGGCAGAAAGTGTAAAGAGAGTGCAAAACTTGCCAACCTTTGCAAAAATCTGTAACAGTTGAGACACAATTTATTTGGTCTAGCAAATAGTCACATTGTGTTTACAGATACATGGTGGGACAGCTCGCATGACTGGAATGTGGTCATGGACAGCTATGTCCTTTTCAGGAAAGACAGCAAGGCGGGGTGGTGGAGTTACTCTTTACGTGAGAGAGCAACTGCAATGTATTGAGTTCTGTCCAGGGGTGGATGAAGAGAAAATTGAGAGTTTGTGGGTGCAGATTAAGGGGCAGGCTGCCATGGGCAACACTGTCGTGGGTGTCTATTACAGGCCAGCAGATCAGAATGAGGGAGTTGATGAGGTCTTCTACAGGCAGCTGACAGCAGCCTCACAGCTACAGACCCTGGTTCTCATGGGGGATTTTAACTATCCTGATATTTGCTGGAAGATCTACTTAGCCAGCCATCCACAATCCAGGAGGTTCCTCCAGTGCATTGGTGACGCCTTCCTGATGCAAATGGTGGAGGCGTCCACTAGGAGAGGAGTGCTGCTGGATCTTGTACTCACCAACAAGGAGGGTCTGGATCTCATGTGGTAGGAACAGAACACCTAGCAGAATGACAACCCTGGACTTCAGGAGGGCCAACTTTGGCCTTTTAAAGCAGTTGTAGGGCAAATCACATGGGACAGGGTACTGGCAGGTAAAGGAGCCCAAGACAGCTGGTTAACATTCAAAGATCACTTCTTTGAAGCCCAAGACAAGAGCATTCCAACAGAAAGGAAGTCAAGGAACGGAGCCAGAAGACCTGCATGGTTAAACAGCTGTTGGGCAAACTGAATAGGAAGAAGAAAGTCTATAGGTGGTGGAAGGAGGGGATGGCCAATTGAGGTGATTATAGGGCTTTGGTGAGAGAATGTAGGGACACAACTAGGAAAGCCAAGGCCTCCTTGGCATTAAACCTTGCAAGAGAGGTCAGGGGCAACAGAAAGGGCTTCTTCAAATACACTGCAGGTAAAACGAAACCTAAAGGCAATGTAGACCCCTTGCTGAATTAGGTGAGTGCCCTGAAGACAGACAATACAATGGAAGCAGAGTTACTGAACTTTGCCTCTGTCTATACTTCTGGGGGCTGATATCAAGGCCCAGACTGCTGTGGCTCCAGAGGAAGTTGAGACAAGAGAGGAGCTTGCCTTGGTTGATGAGGACTGAGTTAGAGATCAGTTGAGCAAACTAGATATACATAAATCCATGGGCGCTGATGGGATGCACCTGCATGTGCTAAGGCAGACAGTGGAAATCATTGCTAGGCCACTCTCCATTACCTTTGCTAAGTCATGGGGATCAGGAGAAGTGCCTAGAGACTGGAGGATAGCAAATGTCACTCCAATCTTCAAAAAGGGTAAG
>JAOXOE010000256.1:66227134-66242434 GCA_028565055.1 Phoeniculus purpureus | reverse complement strand
CTGGAGATGTTTCAAACCCACCTGGCCATGTTCCTGTGTGACTGGATCTAGGGGATCCTGCTGTGGCAGGGGGACTGAACCAGATCATCTCTCCAAGACCCTTCCAATCTCTAATGTTCTGTGAATCTGTGAACCTGGCTGCAACCATCTCCAAAGCGAAGCTGGGGTAACCCCGGTATCGCTGACAAACTCCATCCAAAACCAAGGAAAAGAAAACAACAGACAATCTTTATTGCCATGGCATGTGCATCACACGACATCTTCACACAGCAAAGGTCTGCATTGGTTTTCCACAATTAGTTGTCGTTTGATGCAGCTAAAAATATAAAAACACCGTATTTCTGACGTTTGCTGTCAATTTAAACTCGTCAAGAACACTAAAGAATCCTCAAAACAATCGCTGGAGGTTTTTTAACCGAAATTCTACCTCAGAGCAAAGAGCTGGTGCAGTGGGGACTCAAATGTACCTCCAGGTCCTTGGGGATTGATGTGCAACGTTAAGGTCTCATTTCATGGCTTCATTTTACAGCTTCATTTCCCTCCCTGCCCTCCCACTTCGTTGACTAACCCAGGAATTTGTAGCTGGAATTACCTGCAGTATTCATAGACTCATTAGGGACTGGAAGGGACCTCGACAGACCATCTAGTCCAACCCCGTGCCAAACGCCACCTCATGTTGCTTTCAAAAGCGAAGCAGTTGATTCGAGCTCTGCAAAGACACCAAGCACAACCAGAAGGCATTTGCAGCGATTTATTGTCTAGAGTTTGAAGGTACATGAGAAAAAAATGGAGCCAACAGTTAAACGCTTCCAGTGTGAGAGTTTTTTGGATGAGGTTTTTGTTGCTGGGTTTGGGGTTTGGTTGCCTTTTGTTTTCCAGTGGGGAACAGCCTTTACAGGACCCCCAAATACCAGTCAACTTGCAAGGGAAAGAAACTCCCTCTACTCACTGCACTCTGGTGACCCAGTGTGCTGGGATGGAAACTCAGCCCAGCCTTTTGGCCAGGACACAGGTCTGTTGCCTCTCAAGGATCCTAGATCATAGAATCACAGAATTACTTAGATTGGAAAAGACCTTTAAGATCATCGAGTCCAACTGGGACCCTTGAGCTTAGAGAAGAGGAGACTGAGGGGTGACCTCATTAATGACTATAAATATGTGAAGGGTGGGTGTCAGGAGGATGGAGCCAGGCTCTTCTCAATGTCATCTAGTGATAGGACAAGCAGCAATGGGTGCAAGCTGTAACACAGGAGGTTCCATATGAATGTGAGAAGGAACTTCTTCCCAGTGAGGGTGACGGAGCACTGGAACAGGGTGCCCAGGGGGGTTGTGGAGTCTCCTTCTCTGGAGACATTTAAAGCCTGTGTGTGGCAGGGAGATTACACTAGATGATATTTCGAGGTCACTTCCAATCTCTAATATTCTGTGATTCTGTCTCTAACTGGCTACTGCTCCGTAGTCAAGTCTTAGGTCTAAGCTGGCTTTGACAGTGTATCTTTATTTTGGAATTTATTCTTGCCATTCTGGATTATTTATTTGCAAAATAAATTCTTGAAAACAGAGAATATCTCATGAACGTAGCTTTTCAACTTTCACAAATTTCAGCTAGAAAGAGAGCTGTCTTCTTTTGAGTATAGTCAGCAGTGGATTTGAAAAAAAACATCGTGTTAACTAAAGCAGTTCTGTATGTGATTTTGATCATTGACAGCTATTTATTTATTGCTCTGTGTTACTGCAGCAGACTTCTTTAGAGAGAAAGGCATCTGACTTAGCAGAAAACTTGAACTCCATTAACCTCAGAAGAACTTGTCATGAGGAAATAAAGTGCAGAAGTTTGGAGCACTATGCAGTTTAAGCAAGAAAACACTGTTCTGCAGCATACCAGCTGTTTCCAGAGGTTCCTTCTGTTTTTTCAAGAATGCTCAAGAGCTCACTGCTTCCAAGAGGCTACCCCATGCAGCTACGTATCTTAACTGTATTAAAGAAGTAATGTCTTCAGGATTCAGTTGAAGATGCTCTACTTAATCTTTCTAATGCTGCCTTTTACCCCGCTTCCAGATAAGAAAATTAATCTCCCTAACCAAAGAAAGTTTCCTGAGAGCTGTAAAGCTATGTGCTAGCATCACAGACCCAAGGGATGAAGGAAATTGTTACACTAACAGGTATTCAGATCGTCCTGTACATCTTTCAGCATTACAAATAAACCACATTTTTAACATGCCAGTTTGCACTGTCATTGACTGCTACAGAAAGTTGTTTTAAATGGTGGTGGATTGTAAAGTTCGGAAAGGACTAGGGAGAGGGAATGAAGTCACTACCAAGCTTGAATCAGGCCATGTTTACGAGACATGAGAGACTCCACATTTGAGCCCACTACCTACAGGCACCTGCTGAAGCTCTGCCTTGTCACCAAGCGAATAGTAGTCTCCAGAAGACCAGAATCCACAGTCTCTTCATTTGTAGAAACAAATGAATGACTGCCTCTAGTAATTTCATGAGAATGAGAGAACTTCAGCTGTATTTTGTTCTAAATTACTTTAGTTTAAACAACTAAAGTAATGTTTGAAACCGCACCTAGAATACTGTGTTTGAGAAAGACAGGGAAGTGCTTGAAAGAGTTCAGAGCAGAGCCACAAAGATGATTAAGGAAGTGGAACATCTCCCCCATGAGGAAAGGCTGAGGGAGCTGGGTCTCTTCAGCCTGGAGAAGAGGAGAATGTGAGTGTGACAGAGCACCAGAACACACTACCAAGAGACATGTCTCCTCTGGAGACAGACATTCAAAACCTGCCTGGATGTGTTCCTGTGTAACCTGCTCTGGCAGTGGGGTTGAACTAGATCTTTTGAGGTCCTTTCCAACCTGACACATTCTGTGATTCTGTGAAAAGCCAATCAATGCCAGAGCCAAAAAACCATTTTGGAAAATCTCAAATTCCACAGGGAAAAAAAATCCATAGAAGTATCTCATACATGGACAGATACATGATCTGTCATTTTTAAATACTCTGAGGTGTCAGTTTTATGCCTTGACAAGAGCTGGCAACTAAGATACAGAGAATGGCATGGTCTGATGCTTCGTCCTCTGGGGGAAACAGCAAAGCTCAGCAAAGAGGTACAATCCAGCAACTAAACCATAGGTACAAACGCTCTGGGGTGACGCAACCGAAGCAGCAAACTGTGAGCACAAGAGCCCATAGAAGCCTGCTTGGGTGCCTAGACTGTCACAGCTCAGGTGCCCATAATGCAACATCAGCGAATCTCGTCTGCACTACTGAGTCCAGAAACCAAAGCATCAGGTCAGTGCTGGGGCAGCAAACACACAAGTATGCACAAATCCAGCCTATCAGGCACAGCAAAGGCTTTAGACCAAACCTCCCCGTCTGCTGCGGGGTGGGGAGCGGTGGATCTTGACCTGGCTGCTGAAGGAGAAATTCAATTTCTGACCAACTCACTGAATAGACCAGGTCTGTAGGACGAAATAATGGTGAAATGTACTAGTATTTCTGACTCTGCTCAGGTCTGCCCTCCGAAGTAAAACACAGCCTCATCCTGTTCCTCCCCTGCTTTGCTGGGCAATAGCTTAGAGCAAAGGTCGAGCTGGGAGAGGAGGAACTGGGGTCAGACTGTTTCCGGTTTGTTCCAGGTTTGGAGCGGTCTACCTTCTGTACAGCAAAAAAGTGAGTCAGGCTGTGCTTGAGAACTGTGTAATGTGCTGTTTTGGGCCACTGCTGGTAGAGCTGACAGTTCAAAGATGTTGTGCTTGGTTGGAAACTTGGCTTTCAAGTCGTGCAGTTTTCTGTGCTTTTGAAAGCGAGGTACACATTGGAATCCTCAGTGTGCGGTTCTTCTGGTTTTGTGGGTCAGTCTGCTTCTAGCAACCAGGACAGACATTCCTAAGTGTACAGATTAGCAAATGGTGTTGGAAGAGGGATGGCAGCTTCTTTTGCATCTTCTTTTTAATTGACTGTGCACAGGAGACAACAGAAGCATGTTACAGGGCGGTACTTGGTGTACTTCCCATTAAGTGTTTGTGCTAAAGCAGACAAATTTTGTGGGACTGGCAGAACTGAGAACAACAGTCAGTCAGCCAGCCAGCCTCTGAAAGAAAATCCTGAAATTCCACTTGCTAGGAGTAACTGCAAGTGTTTAATCCCCGTTGCACTCGTGGTAGAGCACCACCCCGTGGGGATGAACATTCCTGGGTTTTCAAGGTGTCTTTTGTTCTGCATCTCCAGCCTTACCTGGGCTAATTACATACCCACTTAGCTTTTCCTGTGCAGATCTCATAATGGGAATGGTTTTCGCAGGAGACATGGTACTCTGTCACACAGTGCTGCTTACTTGAAAAGGTTCCTGTGTGACTTGGTTTAGGTGATCCTGCTGTTGCAGGCGGATTGGACTAGATGATCTTTCGAGGTCCCTTCCAATCCGTAATGATTCTATGATTCTATGGTTCTGCCTTGCAGCCAGCCCTGCACACTTCCTGTCTCAGGAACTGCTGGTGCTAAAACTCAGCAGCCCAGGAACTGTGCCTGAGGAGTTACTCAAAAGACTCTTGCAGCAATGGGGCCCTCTATCAGAGAACATTAGGCACACAGTGTCTGTTTTGGGAGGCAGTTCTGGAGGACATGGGAGCCCAGGAAGTCTGGGCATACTTTAAAGGATTAATTTTAAAGGTGCAGGAGCTGACCATCCCCAAGTCATGCAAGACTAGACGGCAGGGTAGGAGACCCGTGTGGCTAAACAAAGAGCTTTGCCTGGAACTCAGGATCAAAAGGACACTTTATAGTCTCTGGAAGTGGGGGGCAGGCAACTTATGAGGATTACAAACACACAGTGAAGTTATGTAGGGAGAAATTTAGGAAGGCCAAAGGTCAACTAGAACTAAAATTGGCCACTGTGATGAAAGATAACAAAAAAATCTTTTAAAACTACATTGGCAGTAAGAGGATGGGTGGGAATTATCTCAGCATGTTGTTAGACACAGAGGGGAATACTGTGACCAATGGATCAATTAAAGGTCAACGAGGCAATCAGGCCAGTCAGCATGGGTTCATGAGAAGCAGGTCCTGCTTCACAAACCTGATCTCATTCTGTGATAAGGTGACCTGCTTAGTGGATGAGGGAAGGCCTGTCAATGTAGTCTATCTGGACTTCATAAGGCCTTTGACACTGTCCCCTACAACATCCTAATCAATGAGCTGGCTGCCCATGGCTTGGACAGGCACGTACTCTGCTGGGTGGGACAGCGGCTGGATGGCCGGCCCAGAGGGTTGTGCTCAGTGGAGCTAAATCCAGTTGGAGGTCGATCACAAATGGTGTCCCACAGGGCTCAGTGCTGGGGCCACTCCTGTTCAACATCTTTATCAATTATCTTGATGAGGGTATTGAGTGCACCCTCAGTAAGTTTGCAGAGGACATCAACTTGGGAGGGAGTGCTGATCTGGTGGAGGGTAGTGAGGCTACTCAGAGGGACCTTGACAGACTGCATCGATGGGCTGAGGATGATTTTCTGGGTTTCACTAGTGCAAAGTGTCGGGTCCTGCATTTTGGTCACAACAATCCATGCAACGCTACAGGCTTGGGGAAGTGTGGCTGGAAAGCAGTCTGGCAGAAAAGGACCTGGGAGTTCTAATTGACAGGAGGCTGAATATGAGCCAGCAGTGTGCCCACGTGGCCAAGAAGGCAAATGGCATCCTGGACTGGATTAGAAACTGTGTGTCCAGCAGGAGTAGGGAGGTGACTGTCGCCTGTACTCAGCACTAGTGAGGCCGCACCTTGAGTACTGTGTCCAGTTTGGGCACCTCAGTACAAGGGAGAGACATCGAGGTGTTGGAGTGGGTGCAGAGGAGGACAATGAAACTGGTGAAGGGCCTGGAGAATAAATCTTATGAGGAGAGATTGAGAGAGTTGGGGCTGTTTAGTGTGAGGAAGACGAGGCTTAGCGGAGACCTCATTGCTGTCTACAACTATCTGAAAGGACATTGTAGAGATGTTGATGTTGGTTTGGTCTCTTCTCATAGGTTATCAGTTACAGAACCAGAGGGAATGGTTTCAAGCTCCAACAGAGTAGGTTTAGACTAGACATCAGGAAAACTTCTTCATGGAGGGAGTGTTCGGGCACTGGAATGGGCTGCCCAGGGTGGTGGTTAAGTTTAAACTCATCCGTCCCTGGATGAGTTTAAAAGACGCTTAGATGTAGTGTTGGGCGAATCTGGTTTAGGGGTGAACTTGTAGAGTTACATTGATGGTTGGACTTGATGATCCCAAGGGTCTTTTCCAACCTGAATGATTCTATGATTCACAGAAACCACCTGCTGAGGCAAGGAAATAAACAGGAATTTTTAAAACCATAAAATCCTAGAATTGTCTAGGTTGGAAAAGACATTTAGGTGATTGCGTCCAACCATTAACTCAGCTGTCCCAAGGCCACTGCTAAACCATGTCCCTGAGCTCCAGATCTACACGATTTTTAAACACATCCAGGGAAGCCACTTAAGCCACTGCCCTGGGTAGCCTGTTCCAAGGCCTGGTGACCCTTTCACTGAAGAAGTTGTGCCCAAGGTCCAACCTAAACTTCCCTTGGTATTACCCAAGGCCATGTCCTCTTGTCCTGTCACTTGTTATTGTTGCCTGTTCTCTGAACGATTTGTGCTGGATCACCATCTTAAAGTCGTCATCTCTGGGCTGTCCCACAAAGCAGCGCCTACATGATTTTACATGTGTCCAACAAAGATGCTTTCTACTGAGGGTTTTAAAATCCCATTTCTGATCATTATTTTGTCAGTTGAGCACTGGGGTCCTAACTGCGCAGAAATTTAAGAGCATGGGATGTTATTTTCAGTTGTGGTTTTCATTTCACAGTTACAGGGAATGATGGCTGGTCAGTGCTGCTGGATCCATGCATGGTCTGTGCAGGGCCAAGGCCCCTAACTTGATGCAAAGTGAACTTCATGGCTTGTCAACTGACTTTCAATGCATTAGAACTCATCAGCTTTTTCTGGTCACCCTATTCTCTTCTACCTTAGAACTGTGTCATGGTTTGCATTGTCCACCTGCAGAGTGGTGTCACTGGAGCTGTGGTTACAGATGACTGAGGCTTTCCAGCTGCATAGAAGTGTGCACACATTCATGACAGGTTCTTTGGTCTTCTTTTCTGTTTTTTCCTTTTAACAGAAAAAATGTTGGCAGCCTATTTTGATGACCCAGGAGGCCCAGAAAATCTCTATGTGAAAGAAGTGGTGAGACCACATCCAGGAGAAGGAGAAGTTCTTGTGAAGGTCTTTGCCAGCGCTCTGAATAGAGCTGATTTACTGCAGGTAAAGCGGATCTGTGCACTTGAAAACACCACCAATTATCCAAGCACCTATCTAAAGTCTTGACACATCAGGAGTTGAAAGCGATTTGGCCTGATGAGCATTTGGACCGGAGAGTTTGCGGGGCTGAAAGAAGAGCTGTCTGCTGATTCAGAAGATAAATGTTTTTATCTGGGTCACAGCAGTGCTGGGGTGGCATGGGGAGGCAGCTGCCTTTTGGTAAAAGCTTTTGGTGAAGCCAAAGCTTCAATCTTTCTAGATGCTTAGACCATTCTCTGGCTATTTGAGGGGAACACAAAGTTCCACTGGCTCAATTGCAGTAGTGGAAAATCACATGCAAATTGTTAAGTTGGAGCTGCTTTAGTGTGAGCAGAAAGCCGTGCTCTGCAACTGGAGACCATCGTGCATCCCCAGCATGGATTGGGCTGGACAAAGGGAACTGCCAAGAAGTTCAATTTGCACTCAGAACCTTAGGTTTAAAACAAAGTTAGGAAAGAAGTAATGTTGCCAGGGGATCAGAGGTCCTCAACTTACTGCAACATTGGCACAGTGCAAAGTGAGGATTCAATAAATAGGAATTTGAGTTAGAGGCATGTGAGCCAGGTATTGCAGGTCATTTCACTCCTTGACATGTGGGTTTTCCTTCTTTGTCCTCTCTTTTCTTTTAGAGGAGAGGGAAATACCCTCCTCCCAAAGGAGCAAGTGGTATTTTAGGCTTAGAAGCAGCTGGGATTGTGGCTGGGCTCGGTCCTGGCTGCAAGGGCCAGTGGAAGATTGGCGATGCGGTGATGGCTCTGCTCCCTGGAGGTGGCCAGGCAGAATATGTTACAGTACCTGAAGGCCACCTGATGCCGATTCCCAGCGACATGACACTGATCCAGGCTGCAGCCATTCCTGAAGCCTGGCTAACAGCCTTTCAGCTGCTGCATTTTGTAGGTGAGAGGCGTGTTTGCACATCTGTCCCACCACAACAGCTTGTCTTCATTTGCATTATGAAATTCACTGTTGCCTCCATCTTAATGCTCTTTGCCTTCAAAGAGCCTTTTCTCTGTAGCTGCCTTTACGTGGCTCAGACACCAGTATGCCAGATGCAAATCCTGCAGTCCTGATGACATCTCCCAGTCACAGATTCCTCTGTGAGCTTTCTCACTAGTTGCCCATAGGCCTACAGCAGACAGCAGCTTCTCGTACCTTGTCCCAGAGAGATGGTAACAGTACATAAAATCTCCTCTGAGCTGCTTTAAAAGAGTTGTAAGCTCACACACTTCATTGTGAAAATGTGCTACTGCGGCACTGCCAGTAGGGCTTGCAAAGGTTTTTCTTGCCTGACAAACACCCTTCTTCTATACTCTTCAGCAGTAGTTTCTTAAAGCTCCACTACAGAACAGGACTTGCAAACAATCAGTTTCATCAGTACTGGAAAGTTACTCACTTTGAGCACTGCTGCTTCCCATGGGTCTGTAGTCAGTAAGGATCAAGTCTGCAGAACTGCTGGGTGCTTCACTTGCAGTGGCAATCAGTGGAACACAAAGAAATGCGTTAGGGCAACCAGTAGATGGTAAAAGAAATTGGGCCTTGACATTGCCTAGCTCATCTTGTATTTCTCCATGGTGTGCTGTGAGCTGTGTTCCAGATTGGTTTCTTTTCTGAGGGATGTGAAGATGTAAACAAAGCCTGCTTCAGGGATGCCTTTCAGCTCCTCTTCAGTGTTATCTGCTCTGATTGTGTTTTAACCCTAAGGTGATGCCAAAGGGTAACCATTTCCTTAACCCCCTCCTTCAGGTAAAGTACAGATGGGTGAGAGGGTGCTGATCCATGCTGGAGCTAGTGGAGTTGGAATGGCAGCCATTCAGCTGGTAAGACTGGCAAAAGCTGTTCCTATTGTGACAGCAGGGACTCAGGAGAAACTGAAAGCAACAGCAAATGCTGGAGCAGCTGCGAGTTTCAACTACAAGAATGAAGATTTTAGTGAAAAGGTCTTGGCATTCACTCAAGGTAAGAACATCTATGTGAAAGAGAGTGGTAGAGTTAAGGACATCCTAATGTATGTGCACAATTGCTCAATTTTAACTGGCACCTTGGTGAGTATGGTCCTTATAGCAGTGACCCTGTTAGCACAGCCAAACATCCCGTTCAGCCCAAGAATCATGCTTCCCTTTCTTAGACCGATTGTGCCCTGTTTTCTGCTCGGATTCCCTTTGGCCTTGTGCTCCCCTTGGCCTTACTTTGGCATAACCATTGTGCCTGTGCTGTTGTTGCCTCTACAAGGAACCATGGGACCAAATCCTTGCACTTGGCTTTTAAGCATTTGAATGCGGGTGCAAAACTTAGTTCTCTTACTTGCCGTTAGAAAAAGTTAGCTTTGCTGAGCATCAGCTCAGAACAGAATCTGCATCTGGATTTTGTGAATGATTTTTATTTTTCTTATACCCTGTTATAGAATTCCTTACAAAATCAATCCCACATTTCAACAGAAACTCCTAACTTGAGTAGAAAGATTTAAGTCAGAATTGCAGGGCTGATTCCGTACCCATAAAGATCAAGAGTTTAGCTCTGTCTGAAATCCTCATACACCTTTAATGCAGCTCAATTATGTCTTTACTGTTACTTCTTGAGGTTCTGGAGTAGACATAATTTTAGATTGTGTGGGTGGCTCACACTGGGAGAAGAATCTCAACTGCCTGAGTACAGATGGCCGGTGGATCGTTTATGGGCTGCTGGGTGGAGGTGAAATACATGGAGATTTGCTTGCCAGGCTGCTTTCCAAGAGAGCAAGCATCCACACCAGTCTGTTGCGGTCACGAGACAAGGAGGTAAGTAATGGCTCTCATCAGTGCAAGCAGTTTGATCTGTCTTAAAATCAGTGACAGTTTTGAGAGCTTTGTTGTGATACCCGTGTTAAAGCAGAGTCTTACGCAGGATTACCCAAAAAGCACCACCTTGAACTGCTAGTACCGACTTTGAAAAAACATTGCTAAGTTCAGTCGTAGTGTCCCTCTTCTAGTTCTATCAAGTGCCTCTCATTTAAAGCTACTGAATCAGAGGGCTGATACCCAGGATTTCTTAGAGCACTTTAGTACCGACTTTGAAAAACATTGCAAAGTTCAGTCGTAGTGTCCCTCTTCTAGTTCTATCAAGTGCCTCTCATTTAAAGCTACTGAATCAGAGGGATGATACCCAGGATTTCTTAGAGCACTCTGCAAGCACCATAATCTAAAGATTTGTCCTAAGAAGAAACAAAACTGAAGTGATCAGACACCGTGATCAAGTGTTGGGGGAACCTTTGTTAGATGACTTTTCAAAGTAGAGACCAAGTCCTTTTGGATGCCCAGAAGTTACCAAAGAAATGCCAGGTTACGTGGCAAAGTCTCAGATACTACAGAACAAGGCAGCAGTGCAGAGCCCTAAAACACTTTCTGTCCATGGTCTAAGACATCGTTTTCTCAAGAATTCTATCAGTTTAAGTGGTTCTGCACTGAGCTTATAGCCCTTGTTTGGAGAACGAAATTCAATTAAACTACAGTTAATCCCAGCCTTGTCTTCTGGTTTGTACTTTACACCTGTCAGAGGTTTACAAGTCTGCCTTACTATGCAAATATCTCTGGGAACTGTGCACATTTTGTATGCAGTGTTTAGGTACCTCTGTGAGTGAACTGACTGGATTCCAATCTTCCAAATGCGCTCATTTTTCCTGCAGTATAAGGAGCGGCTGGTGAAAGCCTTCACAGAAGACGTGCTGCCGTATTTTTCTGGGGGAGCCAGCGCTCAGCTCCGGCCACTTGTTGACAGTGTTTACCCACTGCACGAGATTGCCACGGCACACTGGATCATGGAAGAAAACAAAAATATTGGCAAAATTGTTATCAAGATGCCTGCTTTGTCTTAAAGAAAGGCTTAGTGCTCTTGTTCTTACAGGAAAAGGATCATTACAGCTGTCAGGCAAGCAGAGAATCTGTGATTTCTGCTTCCAAATCCAGAATGGTGTATTTTGGTGGGATGACAAAAGGAAGGAGTAAAAAAAAAACCTTACAGTGCGTGCTTAATAAAAGGTTCAAGTTGCAGCTATCGTGTTTTGTGTAAATCGCAACAACCTCAAGGAAGGCTTGCAGAGGGTGTCTGGGAAATTGTCTGGTGGTAAAGGAGCTGGCACCATTGTGCCCAGGTGGTCAAGACAACCAATGCATCCTGGCTTGTATCAGCAGTAGTGTGGCTAGCAGGAGCAGGGAAATGATTTTGAGCTCACCAGTACCCGGCACTGGTGAGCTCACACTTTGAATACTGTCTTCAGTTTCAGGCCCCCCAATACAAGAGGGACATGACGGTGCTGGGGTGTGTCCAAAGCATAGGCAGCACAGAAGCTGGGAAAGATTCTGGAGAACAGTTCTTCTGAGGAGTGGCTGAGGGAACTGGAGCTATTTAGCCTGAAGAAAAGGAGGCTGAGAGGAGATCATATTGCTCTCTACAACTGCTTGAAAGGAGGTTGTAGAGCAGTGGTTGTTGGTCTCTTCTCCAAGGTTGTTGCTTCTCTAGGAGTAAGCAACAGGACCAGAGGAAACAGCCTCAAATTGTACCAAGGGAGGTGTAATTAGACATTAAGAAAAACTTTGTCATGGAAAGGGCTGTCAAGGCCTGATACAGGCTGCCCATGGCAGTAGTGGTCATTATACCTTTAGGTATTGAAAAGATGTAGAGATGTCTTGCTAAATTGACAGTTTAGCAGTGACCTGGCAGTACAGTAGATGGCTCTTTGGAAGGGAAGGAGAGGTGGTGGCGTGGCTGGCTATCTTAGGGAATGTTTTGATTGTGTAGAGCTCAAGGAGTCTGACGATAAAGCTGAGTGCTTATGGATAAAGATGAGAAGGATGGCCAGCAAGGCAGATATTCTGTTGGGAGTCCGTTACAGACCACCCAACCAGGATGAAGAGGTGGGTGAGGCATATTCTACAGGCAGCTGGCAAGCTTTGGCCTGCTCAGGACACTGGCTAAGGGAGCTCCTTGGGAGACACTCCTGCAGAACAGAGGGGTCCAGGAAGCCTCTTCAAGAAAGTACTCTTAAAGGTGCAAGAGCAGGCTGTCCCCATGTGCCGCAAGATGAACCAGCAAGGAAGGAAACTGGCCTGGCTGAACAGGCAGCTGCTGCTGGGCCTCAGGGGAAAAAAGGAAAGTTTATCACCTTGGGCAGAAGGGTCAGGCAACTCAAGAAAAGTACAGCCATGTCACTAGGGCACGCTGGGATGAAATCCAAAAGGCAAAAACCCAGTAAGAGCTGAGTGTAGCCACGGTAGTAAGGGACAACAAAAACCTCTACTCCCCATTCCCCATGAAAGCCAAGGAGTCATTGGCAGAGCTTGTTCACCCTTTGGTACTCCAACATGGTCAGTACAAACGCCAATGGGGAATGGAGGTTAACCATGGTCTGCGGTGGCCTGAATGAAGTTACCCTCCATCTGAGGCTGTTTGTTGGAGGGTCACAGAATCACTCTGGCATCACCACTCCCTAGGGAACCTGAGGTCACAAGGGCTGTGGCTGCTCTGGGAAAGTTCTGACCTCACTGCAACTACATAGTTCCTCTTCCACCAAGTACAAACTCTGAGCACTGTGTCTCCTGGCTCTGGTACTGTCAGTGGCCTTGATCATGGCAGCAGCATGTTGAACATGTTAATATTTTTACAGATTTTCCTTGTGGACACTGAGTGCTATGTAGCATTGCTGGGATAATAGTTGCCAATAACCCATAGCCCACCCTGTTGCTGAATATTCTTACAGCATGACCCTAGTACAGGGGAAGGCACTAGAAAGGGGTGTTCCATGACTGTGTGTTATTCTAAGGAGCAGAACTTGGAGAAGAGGCTCCCTCTCCCAGGGGGTCTCTAGCTCTGCCAGCCAGCATAGGCCTTCCTATCCTACAGCTGTATTTCTCTTGAGAGGAACCAGACACAGACAAGTTTTATGCAAGTAAACTGTTATCTTTATTTTTCCATACAAACGCTCCAAGGCTTGGTTAGCACAAGGTCCTTCTCAGGGAAGCAAACACCTGAGGCTCAGCGAATGCCTCCTGCCTCCCTCAGTCGTCTCCCTGTGCCGCTATCTCTGGATGCCGAGCAGGCCCAGGATCAGCCAGCCTCTCATATGGCCTGCTTTGTCCGGCAGCACAGCTCTGCTGTGCTGTAATGCAGGAACACTGGAAAGCCTTACGCAGAGCTTTCCGCATCCTCCTAAAGGTTCTATTTTTAGGAGGCTCTTCACATTCTTCAGGGGATGCAAGGCTTATGATGGAAAACCATCTCATGGCAAGTGACTCCTGGCTGCCGTTGTGTGCGACAGCTGCCCTGTATTCAAAGGGCTGGTTGAGTAACAGACAAGTTTCTGTCACAGTCATGCCACTGAGGTCTTTCTGCACCACACGGCAATGCATGTTGGAGAGAGGCTCTTCTTCAGGACCCTTGGCTACATCATCCGTACGACCTTGTGGGGCAAGAGACATGCTCTGCACGTTGTTGTCTTCCTCTTCTGATGCCTCTGTGCCCACGCTGCTGGGCCCCTGCAGCAGACGCAGCATTTCCCGCGTCTTGCAATCCTTCTGGAGCTCTGTTTGCGACTCACTGGGCTGCCTCTGTTTCCCAAAGAAGCTCTGAAAAGACAGAGAAATTTTTATCAAGAGAGCCTGGCTCAGACCTGGCACTATGGCACTAGTGGCCATGACGTGCCTCGCACTGCCACCCCACCTTACCCCATCCCACCTCCCATCACACCACGGTCCTGTGGGGGGTGGTGCAGTGGTCACCTACCCAAAGCCAACTGGAGAAGCACACACTCCAGTACACACAGTGTATCAACAAGTGCAGCATGAACAGATCATTAAAAACCAGTGCAATTGCACGAACTACTTCCATATCAGCAGTCAGAGTGCTTCGAGTCAGCAACACAGACTTGTGATATGGAAACCACAGTGACGACACCCAACACCGCTGGGGACTGTCAGCCTGCTGAAAAGCACCTCAGACTTCGGTGCTCTCTGTCAGCTGTCTGGCTCCTGCAGGCTCCTCCATCCCCCTTTTATAGTGTGGCAGGCAGGCACCCCTGCTTTGTGACATCACTTTCCCCTTTGTGATGTCAGTCACTTTCCCCTTCGTGATGTCATGGGATAGGCAGAGCCCCTTTTTTGACACCTGCCACACCCTCCCATTGCCCCCCAGCTCTTCCCTGGCAGGTTCAAGCAGGTAGGAGGGGCTTGGGGCCCTGGGATGACCCTCTGGGTATCAAAAGTGGAAGCTCTCTCTCTCAGCCAGCCAGCACATGCAGCTGCAGATGGCAAATTTATGGAGGTCAATCCCATCCTCAATGGTCAGAGTTTCCACACACATAGAAAGAGCCTATTTAGGGAGAGATTTTTGTCTTTACTTTGAAAGTTGAATAGCAGTCAGGTCTGCCAAGGAAAGCCAAAACTTATTCAACGCTTTTTAACTCTTGGAGTTCTTAGGGAATCATTTGTCCACCGACTCACCAGGGAGACAGATTACATCCCTACCGTCTAACATCTCCTTTTTCCTCCACTCAGAAGCCCACCTTATACTGGAAAGCAGACAAAAAGAAGAAAGGAAAGATCTCATTTTGTTTCAGTGGACTTGGGAAAGACACCCGAAAGCACTCTGAAAAAGGCAGGCTCTTGCCTTACTGAACACAAAAGCATGAGAGCTTAACATTAACGACTAACAGAAAAAGCAGCAATTCAAATGATTGGCATTCTTTGATTAACCTTATGGTAACCCTTTGAAGAGGATCTTTTGCATAAGTTCTGGCAGGCAGCACTCAGTCCAAGCAATCCACAAGGAACCAACAAGGAGAGGTGCACTGCTGGACCTTGTATTAACTAATAAAGAGGGACTGGTTGAGGACATTAAGGTCAGGAACAGCCTTGGGGACAGTGATCATGACATGGTGGAATTTAGTATCCTAAAGGGTAGAATCAGAACAACAAGTAGA
>JAOXOE010000256.1:66213114-66227034 GCA_028565055.1 Phoeniculus purpureus | reverse complement strand
CTAGCAGTTAGATAATAGGACAAAGGTTGGACTTGATGACCCTGGAGGTCCTTTCCAGCCATGATGATTCTGTGATTCTGTGATTCTGTGAATAGGAGGAAGCAAAGGTTCTTTGCCTCAGAAGCGATTCGTGCTTGCAGACCTTCAATTTGGCCTTGACCCTTAAGGCCTCAAGCTGCACCAAGGGAGGGTTAGGCTGGACATGAGGAAGAATGTTGATCGCTGTCAGGGTAGTCAGGCCTTGTAACAGGCTGCCAGGGAGAGGACTGCATCGCCATCCCCGGAGCTGTTTAAAGATCGTTTAGGCGTGGTGAAGCTGGTAAAGGTCGGTTATTGATTGGTTACCTCGAAGGTGATACGAGCCCGTGTCCGCACCCGCGGCGCGTGACTCAGTCAGCCCCGCCCCTGGGGCCGAACCCCAGTGCCTCCGCTGGCCGGTGGCGTCTTTTCCGGCGCGGTGCACGCTGGGAGCGACCCGCTCCTCCTCCTTCTTCCGCCTGGGCCTTATTCCCGGCCGCAGCTTCTGTTCTATCCGTCGCTAAGCCGCTGTTTTTCTTCCCGGCGCCAGCCCTCCCCCGCTCCCACCGGCGCCATGGCGATGCAAGCAGCCAAGCGAGCCAACGTGAGTTCTTCCCTCCGCCGTCCCCGGCCCGGTTCGCCTCCCCCGGCCCGGGAGCTGCGCGGAGTGTTCCCGGGGCTGGGAGCCAAGGAGGGGCCTTCCCGTCCGCCGTGCGCCGCGCTCGGGGTTGTCCGCCCGCAGATCTCGCTGTTGTTGAAGTTCGAAGTGAGCACTCGGTGTCTGACCCACCGCGTGTGGTGTTTGTGTTCCAGATCCGGCTGCCTCCAGAAGTCAACCGGATCCTGTATATCCGCAACCTGCCGTATAAAATCACAGCGGAGGAGATGTACGATATTTTCGGAAAATACGGGCCCATCCGACAAATCAGAGTGTGAGTATTTGAGTTTTGTTTGAAAAGGATTCTACCTGCTTTTGTAATAATAGTGCATAGGTAGCAGCTGGGTACCAGAGCTGGAAACGTGAAATACGTTTCAGCAGTACTGCTGTATGCCCAGAGCAGCCGCGATGGGGTTTCTTTTACGTGTGTAACTTCTCTGGGAAGTAATAGGTAGGTAGTGTGAAAAAGGAGGAATTTCATGGGTACTGAAGTGAGTTGGTAAAAAGTATGAGAGTTTTCAGTAAATTTTAAATATTGCTAAACCTTTACCTTAAGTACAGGTGAAACTCAGAAAGGCTAAAGTGGAATATAAGCACTTTTCATATTGTATGATATTGGGTACTTAAGTAAGCAAGTAACTTAAGTGAACCCAAATGTTTGTATTGCTGCAGTAGCTATCAGCTATATAACACCAGAAATGGCTCTCTGTGCGTGAGATACAGCTTGTCCCGGAGCCATGTATTGTGTGGATAATGGCCATCCAACTACAGTGTTGTTTTCAAATGCTTTGAGGTTACACGTGTGTACAGCAAATCCAAGGTTCTTCCCATTGGTTACTTCAAACATTGGATACCCAGGCTCCGGTGTTCCATGTTACTCCAAGTACACTCAGAATGCTGAGGATTAAACCATCTGGTTCATCTTATGTTCCACTTCCTTTGTGGTGGAAAGAGTTGGCTGAAGCTGCAATCCCTGGCAAACTTTTGACAATGGCATTAGGGCTGGTTGAGGTACTGGCACTCATAGAACAGGATGTTTTTTCTGTGCCTTTGAAAAATACTTAAGCGGGGAGAGAGGGTGGCTAATGCTTTTCTCTTTGATACAGGGATTCTGTATGTGCGTAGGGACTAAAGAACCTGCAGCATCAGTGAGTTCTGGACCGGGCCACTGAATGGGGTTAGAGCAGAAAATGTCATTTATATCTGTTTCCCCATGCCCTGACCCTGGGGTGGGTAATTAACCCACAAATGTTGTAATTGTTTTGACTGTGCAGAATGTAAATGTGTACACATTTCCAACAGACTGGGCTGTACTACCCAAACAGCAGTGCTCACTTCAGGGTTGTAGTGATGAAAAAGATTGTTCAGTGGAGAATAAAGTGAGTTTTACGTACGAATAGCTTTCAGGAGAGACCTGATGCTGTGTTGGAACATGTCACTAGTGAGAACCTTCTCATACAGTGAAGAGCCTCAAAATTGCTGGGGCAGTGGCTGAAGGAAGAAGTGGCAGCATAAACTTTCTGCTTGGTGAAACAGGCAGAGTTCTTCAATAAGAACCATAGAAGAGAGTGGATATTTAAGGTGTCTGAATACACATGAGTTGGAAAGCATGACAGTGGGACATACCCAATTAGGACCTATCAGGGAGCTTTCTATCAGAGTGATGTTGTGGTGTGTGTGCTCAGCAGGGAATTGCAGGCAGGTTCCCTGCTCTTCATGCAGAACTACAGCTTTGTTAAGAGTTCCCTTTGTAAAGACTTTTGTGCGGATTTTATCACATTTCTAATTTTTTCACATCCCAGTGTGAATGTGTGTGATGTCATTAGTCCTCAGGGGTTCTCTTCACCAAGCACATTAAGAGAAAGTGCTGATTACTGAGTTCACTATAACTGTCCTAGTGGAGATCTTTTGGACTTGCAGGCTCTGCCTTCCCTGCAGGCTGGTTAGCATTATGTGTCCAGACATGTCTCTGGTCCCTCAGACAGCAGGAGTTGGATTGGTGGTCCAATAGGTGATGGCTGATTGTCCGAAATGGTCTTGCACCAGGAGGCACTGCTTTGCCTCCTTTAAATTGATAGTGGGCTGTGCCAAGGGCTGTATCCCATCCCTGGGAGACACCTAATCTAGACAGCCATTAACTGACAGCCTTGTAATGTTAAATTAAACGATCTGCTGTAACAGATCTAAGTAGTTCCAGAAATGTGACAAATCGTGACAACAGCAGCTTCTGGTAGTAGTTGTGAATATCTGCTAAGAAGGGACCTTAATGCAGCACATGCCTGTCACAATTCCTTGTTCTATCTCAGTCTGGACTGTAAGTGCAGACCTGTGTGGAAAGCAGGGATGCCTTTTAATGTCAAGGAAATAAATTGGGTTTTGTTATCTTTGCATTATTTGATGTAATGTTAGTCACCGCTAAAGACTTAACAAAACTATCTCCTGTTTAACTGATCTTGCTCTGCAGTGGAAACACTCCTGAAACTAGAGGAACAGCCTATGTGGTCTATGAAGACATCTTTGATGCCAAAAACGCTTGCGATCACCTGTCGGGATTCAATGTGTGCAACAGATACCTTGTCGTCCTGTACTACAATGCAAACAGAGTACGTTCATGCAGGGGCATTAAGTTCATTGTGAATGTAGCTCACACAAACAAAAATTCACTTTTGAAAGTACAATTGTTGGATAGTTTTAAGAAATAAATCCAAACAGGTAGAGGGACTGATTCTTTACTTGGTGATTTGTGTATAAAGGAAAAGTACCTTTGGTCCTAGATTATGGAAAAAATGTTTTTGGTGAGTGTCTTTTGAAGACGAGGCACAGGGGCCCTGAAGCTGCAGAGTTGCAACAGGATGTGAGATATTGCTTGCAGGCAAAGCATCTCCCAGTCTTGGGCATTCGGCCTGTTACTGATAGCATCCAGGGTGCTGTGGTGTTCTCCGAGGTTGAGAAATAAGCAATACTGTTAGTGTATGGTGCTGATGTAGATTGTAGTGATGTTGGTTGCAGTTACTGGGAAATATTCTACCATAAAGTGAGATTGGGCTTTTTTCTTCTCACATCTTCTGTTTTCCTAATTACAGGCATTCCAAAAGATGGACACAAAGAAGAAAGAGGAACAGCTTAAGCTTCTCAAGGAAAAATATGGAATTAATACAGACCCACCAAAATAAACTGAGTGTTTTGGAAAATGTTTTCAAGCCTGCCCTTGAATTCTTGAACTAAAGACAGGGATTCTCACTGACATTGGCTGGTTGATTTAGTTTGGTTTCTTTACATTGGATAAGCTGTAATTTGAGTCTTTAGATCTTCACATTAGGATTAAAGGTAGAAAACTGAAGATCTGCCTTAGGATCAGATCCCCCAAATGAACACAGCTTCTCCATGCTGTGACCTGGTAAATGCTGCATAACCAGTCCTGCTTCTAGGAAGACCTTTCAAGATGATACTGAGTGGTTGAATTTTCCACACCTACTGAAGTTCTGCCCAGCCTCAGCGCAGATTTTGAGTGTGGCAGCCAGTTTGAGAACCTTTAAAAGAACCTAAATACTTAGATGACTTCAGTCAAAACATCTTGTTCCCAATGATGGAGGCAAAGCTGATGAGCTGTGGTAAAATGACCTTGCTTTACTTGTCCATTGCTGCAGGGCTGACTTCATGGTAAAAGATCTGTAGGATGTGTCCCAGGTTTGCAGTGAGGTTGTTGTAAGAGCGACAGGAATACACTGCGCGCCTAGAGAACACCTGTTCAAAACACAACAATGAATGATGGTAATTTTGGAGTCTGCCATGTGATTGTTTGCTGCTCTTCGTATTTGAACTGTATCCTTTTTCATGTACATGCATTTTTAGATGTAGCACCTAGAGGAGGAGAAAGATTTGAATGTTCTGCCTCTTTATTTTAAGCACTCATGTGCTTAAAAAGGGTCAGTGTGCTGCAGAGTCTGCATAGCCAGTATGTTTTGGAAGGGGAAGAGAACTATGTCTGTTGCGAACCAGCTGGAAATTGTGTGGATATTGGTAGTGTCCTGCCTTGGGAAGACTTGTTTGGATGAGGTGTTTAACTCCTGGACCAGATAACTTCCAGCTAGTGCAGAACGTGGGCAGGTAACAACATACTTGGTCTGAAGATTTGTGATGTTTTTGGTTTATTTTTTTTCCCCTGTGTGTTATACCACTATAAACATGTTGTGATTTTGTCTCTCTAGATGTTTTTCAGAATCTGTCATTTAAAAACCAATGCGGCTCTTGTGTCCATGTAGTAAGGAAATACACATCTACATTGTGTACTTTTTCCATCAGGGCTTGCTTTCTGCTCTGCTGCTTCTGCATGGAACGTTTCCCGTTAGAAAGGCCATAATTTGTCACCTGAATGGTGTTGATACAGGTCACAGTTTGCAGAGTATGTGTCCTACTGAATGTTCCCAGCTGCTCAACACCTGAATAGTGGGTACTACTTTCCTGCTCTCAAGCCAAGGACATCCCTTGCATTTGACACAGGTTGTTGAGAGGAGGACAGAGGGTGATGGCAGTGACACTCAGATCCCTGTGATACCCACAGAGCTGGTAGGAGGCAGCTGACATGGCTCAGGTGTGCTTCAGCTTTGAGTAGATGCTTGGAATTCTATCACAAGCTGTGAGGGGAGCGTGCCCCTGGGATCTGGAGGTACTTATTACTGTGCTAATAAATAATAATAATTACTGATAACAAAATATTAATGTGCTGGTAATGGGGTTGCATGCTGCCAGCCCTGTTCCAAATCATACACAAATACGACGTTCCTTCTGTCAATAATGCAGAGTGTGGCAATTGCACTGCAGTGTCTGCTTTGTTGAGGATTTGATGCTGTTTGATGAAAAATACAAATGAAAAGCAAATTCTTTAGGGTAATAAGATTATTACAAATTTCTTCACTGAATCCTCAAGATCAGGAGCTTTTGGTTTCTCTGAGTGCTCAGCTGTTGCCTTCAATTAAATAATCTATTTCATACCTTTTCTTCCCATGCCTGTTCAGGGCTTTCTGTGTCCCTGTGCATGTGAAATGAAATAATTATTTGTACCTGCAAGACTGGGAATGGAAATCAAATGCCTAGGTGATTGTTTTGATGAGGTCTGCTGAAGATTTTTGTTTGAAATGCAACATCAGTGGACAGGGAAATGAGTTCAGTTATATGAATGGCAGAGAGGACAGCAAATAAAACAGCTGGTACCAGCCGCATACTCTGCATTGTCTGGTTTTTGCATGTCCTTGCTTCCCATTTAATTTTCCAGGAAGCAGGGCATGAAATTAAGCCAGGAATGTAAATTTTTTTCCAATGGATGTTGTTTAGAAATTATTATAAACGAGCAGTTCTGGTTACCCAGGCAATGCCAGTATTTTTGTTCCAATTGTTTATCTAGTGGTAAGGTGAATGGTTACATGTACTGTGATGAGCTGAGATACAATTAAATAAATCAACACACTTGGAATTGAATAAAGAACTGAGGATTGCATTAATTTTCTTATGTATCACAAAACACAGTTTGTTTTCCTTTCAAATTATTCTTTTTAAAAAACAAACTGAATTGGCATGAAAAATGTAATAATTTCTGCTTCTAACAAAGGTTTCCTCAGAGAAGGTGTGAGATGAGACCGGGCTTCATCAGCCAGCGGTGATAAGGGTTTTGCAGGTTCAGTAATGGCTAGGTTGCACTGGAGGCAAGTGGAAAGTGCAGATAGCAACAATAAGACTGAAGACTCAAAGGTCTCAAAGCCCATGGGGAGCACCTTTTTCACTGGTAAGAAATGTGTCGGAGAAGAGGAGTGGACCAAAGCCTTACCTACTGCTCTACAGGCAGCATTAGTTTGTCAACAGCAGGACTGAGAGGTGGTGGTGGGAACATGCAACCATTCCAGGTACATTGAGCCAACACTTTGTGTCACTGCTTGCTTTTGAGAGGTTCAATAAAGATCCCAAACCAGGTCCTTTATGTTGGTTTTTTTTCTTTAATTTTTTAATGAGAAACACACTGGGTCATCAGCCAGGAGCAGCTTTAGACCAGTGTGCTGAATCAGCCTGTGTTTGACAGGCATGACAGACTCACATCTGCAACCACTGCACCACAACCTGGAATTGGTAACTCAGTGCTGAAATCAAGGCCGGCAACAGAGACCAGGGCAGCATCAAAGGAGACCTGGACCTTTTAAGAGACTCTCTGGGAGGTCTGGTCACACTGGCAGGTCAAATTGCCTATCAATTAACATGGAATTAGCCTATCCTAAATCAAAGAGTCTCTATAAGGTTGGTTTGATGGGTTTATTAGTTAGCAGGCTCAAATGTGGCTTTGTGGGCAAAATAATGTAGAAGAGTGTGAGCTGTAGTCACTGGCCAGAATGTCACTGGCTTTTCTGTGCTCCTTATCTCCAGGAGATACCACCTGGAGATACCTACACAGCTTTGCTGGTCTGTCTGCTCCTGTGAGGTTTTCTCTCCCTACACAAACACCAGAAAACCGCTCACCACCTGCTTGAAACCCACTAGTTGGAAACCATGCAAATAGTTAATAGTCAAGTTAAATAAAAATAACATTGTGAAGCTACGATGCTTTAGGTAAAGAAAAATAACAGCAAAAATGCAGCTTTGCTGATGAGGTCCTGCTCCTAAAACAAGGTACATGATACCCTGTATGTCTTCCGATCTCCAGAGGAGGAACCAGCATTTTGTGAACTCATACAACTGCCAAATGAAATGAGGATCACTCGGTCATGAGCGTGGGAAGCCCAGTGCACCAAGGTAAGTTTGTAGGCTATGCAAGCAGCATCAGGAGATGTAACCTAAAAGACTGCTGGGGTGTTCTAGTTGCCACATCATCCTACAATTCAGCTTTGATGTTGTAAGGTGAATGCACGTAATTCTGCTCTTCTCTAGCCCTTCTCATCTCCAGTAGAAAATCCTATACTAGTTTTACTGCCATAAAGGAGTGGAACTCCCGCCTCACACAAGATGACTCTCGGTGTCATCTAATGATAGGACAAGGGGCAGTGGGTGTAAGCAGGAGCACAGAAAGTTCCATATAAATATGAGAAGGAACTTCTTCCCAGTGGGGGTGACAGCACTGGAAGGGGCTGCCCATGGGGGTTGTGGAGTCTCCTTCTCTGGAGACACTTAGAACCTGCCTGGATATGTTCCTGTGCGACTAGATCTAGAGGAACCTGCTGTGGCAGGGGGATTGGGCTAGGTGGTCTTTCAAGGTCCCTTCCAATCCCTAATGTTCTGTGATTCTGTGAACTGGGCCACCACTTCATGTCTTTGAGAAGAACACAAGTAATTTTTTTAAAAAATGGGTTGGTTTTTCTTTGAAACACTTCTCATACACCAAAAAGAATTTCAGTGGCTGGAGTAGAAGAACAGGAGCTAGAAACTGTAAAGTATCAAGATTTTATTGGTTTTATATATATATATATATATATATATACTTTAAATTCTTACATGAAACAGCATTTTTTAAAACAACAGCAAGCAGCAGAACATACAAGTTGAGAAAAGTGGCAGCGCAGGTAACTCTGTTTGGCTAATGCCCACGTGTGTACGAGGCGTACACAGGATTTGTTTATTTTTTGAGCACCTTTTGTGGTTTTGTTTCTTGTGGTTTTCTTCATTTAAGTGTACAGTAAGGCAGTGGTTTCTCAATAAGGAGTATATATATTTATATATATTTTCAGTCATCAGCTTGAATTCTTCTTACGTGCAAATTAAATAAAATGTACAACTTGGAAAATGTGACACCAGTAGATATTTTTCCCAAAGCAAAGCTTCTAATAATAGTAGGTAAATACAGACACCACAAAGTTAAAAAAGAGAAGGAAGGTGTAAGAAACAGAACAGCACGGACTGTTGACAGGACAGCTTGAGCAGGAAGATTGGGATTCCAGTGAAGAATTCTCCTGCTGCTAGCAAGGTGAGAAAGAATGGATGGTTATTAACAGATGTCTCCAGCTAACTCCTTCATGAAGATTCACTCTAACCTGAGAAGCTCCACATCAAAGAGGAGAGTAGCATTGGGAGGGATGACCCCAGGGTGGCCTGTGGCTCCATAGGCCATCTCAGGTGTGCAGGTCAACTTTGCTCTTTGTCCTAAGCTCATCTGGGTTTCAGATGTTGGAGAAAAGAGAAGACAAAATAACAGGATTAGGAGGAAAACAATGAACAAACCACTACATGGCAGATTTACAGAATTGAGGAGTTGGGACTATCAAGACTCATCTTTCAGTTTCAAGCTGAAGTTGCCACAAACAGCTCAAGAGTGGTCTTCTGACTCCTTTGGCTTCCTGCAGAAATGAGTTAGGTTGCTAAAGCCAGTTTAGGGGATCACACAAAGACTTTTTATTGCATACTTTGGTCTATCTTGCCTACCCTGAAGCCAGCTGTAAGTGCAAGCATCTTCTGCAGAGCACAAGGTACAGGTCACACCATCAGAAGGGCTGAGCAAAAGGCTCACAGTAACAGATACGCCTGGAACTTGGTATTCATGAGAGTTCAGAGCTGAAAAGCAGCTAAGATCAGCTCCTGAAAAGCATTCAGCAATATTTGTGCTTCTTTAGTCACTACCTGGGACAACTGCAAAACCACTGCTCAAACATTAACACTGTAGGCCCAACTTTCTGCTGCTGGGCAGGTGCAAAACAAACACACAATCCTACCTGTTTTCCTAAACTCAGCTCAAGCTTGAGGACAAATGTGTCACCTCAGGCACTGCATAAGAGAAGCTGAAAGCACTTGTCCATGGGATGGATTGCTCTCACTGCAGATTAGCTTTGGAGGCAACAGTGCTTATGAAGATCTGGGGCATCAAGATTCAAATCCCTGCTCTTTCAACAGAGAATTTCAGAGTAGAGCGCACTCAAACTCCTATTCATGCACCACTCACCAGAATATTTATTCAAGCCAGGAAACGTTCAAGGCATGGCCAAGCAACAATCCCTGATCTGAAACAGTGATTTTTAACTCCATTTTTTTTTCCAAGGTTGGCCACATCACTGGATTACAAATTACACAATGTTTTATCTTGGTTTCTTTCAGGCCCTATAAAATATGCCAATGCTAGAGCTTTGATCACTTGAGGTAGAAGACAAAAAAAGTGCGTATGAACTTTCCCACATTCAGGGAATAGTCAGACCATGGGGCTGAAGGTATAAGTGCAGATGACCTCCCCTGATCCCTGGTGGAGTTTGCATGGGGCAGGCTGTCAGCTGCTCTGATGGGTTGCTGCAGTCCAGCTTGCATGGGTGCCTAGGCATAGAGCAACCTTGAACTGTCAGAAGTCAAGCAAAGAAATGCAGAATTGCTGACATCCGACAGCCATTAAACCAAGATCTGAAAAATCCACAAGTTAGACCTAGCGAACTGCCTCTTCCAAGGGCCTTGTGTCACTCGCACTCCCCCCAAACTCAAACCCCGGGGGTGGAAGGAGACAGCCACGAGCTGCACTTCAGACAGCGCCCCACTAGGGGGCGCAGGAGGACAGCGCCGCCACACGGAGCCCTGGGGGGGCTTTCGGCCGCTGGCTACTGAGGGTCGGGGAGCGCCAGCAATCAAGGGGGGCATAAACTGATTCACCCAGCACTTGTTGCCATTGCTTTATGGTCCTGAGCTCCTCTTAGGCCTTACTGCAAAGCAGATAATCGAGTCCAACTCAAATCCTTCTGAGGGTCTGGCTCAAACAAACCCTGTGGCTGGAGAGAAGGGGATGTTTGCACTGCTTTTCTCTTCCATCTGTCTCTGGAAAAGCACGGTTACATTGTCCCTCAGTGGACTGCTTTTCAGTTTACATTCCTCCCTTCTCTCTATTGAAGCGTAAAAAGACCTTCCTGTTACGGTGGTTCCTACAGTACTTTTTGAAACAGGGAGACACAAGGAATCTGCACGCTGATCTCCTTCCCTCTTGCACTTGAGCATCCTGATCACCCTCCTCACACAGTGGGACCTCACAGCACTGCAGACAAAGAGCAAGAGTTGGCAATGCATTGCATCATGTGGCTCTCAGGGTTTCAGTGTGTTTGCACTCAAGGTGCAAATAATGGAGGGTAGTTTCCTTTTTCTCAGCATAGGATTAGTCAATGAATGTTAAGTTTTTGAGCCTGAAGTCATAAAGATTTAACAGCGCTGTTGGTACCTTATTCTGTAAGGGTCAAAATATGTTAGCTCAGTCAAAACCAGTAGGTTGGACTTCTATGGAGTCACTGAACAGAGGCCACTCCAAGAAACAGTGCCACCTGGGCCATTTGGGAGTCCATTGTTGTTTATTTGTGGAGCAGCCCAGGGCAAGGGAACAGGGCTTAGGTGGCACCCAGGGAGGGAACTTTATCTTTCCTCTCCCATGTAGAAAACCTCAGCAAATACTGTGCTCAAATGGACCACACTTTCAGAAGAACACTCCATATCACCATCGCCATGGACTTTGCTGTGCTCACACACACTTCAACCAGCCAGCTGGAATAATTTCTTTCTACCTGTGTAACACCTTCTTCGAATCCTTTAATGACTTCTTGCCTTCCAATCTTAAACCTGAAAGGCTTGTTTCTGTCTCTGGAGGAGTCAAACTTCTTCCCGTTCTGTAGCATTCCTGCCAAAACAAGATACACGGTTTCAGTCCAAGCAACATCTGAATTTAAGTACTGAGAGGGGAGGGAAAGAGTGAAAAACTGATGTTCTGGTCACATCCGCTGCTCAGTTTTCACTTTGAAGTCTGCTAACAGAGTCAAACACAGCGGTGCCATATTGCTACCTTTGTCTTTTAGTAATGTAGGCTCTACAATGGACACACAGACTTCTTCTTACTCCTATTGCAATAGGTTATTACTCATATTGTACCAAGTGTGGGACAGCAAAACAGAGAAGCTGTTACTCACACAGTGAAGTTTCCTGGCTATGTAGACAAAAGCTGGCAAGGAACAAATGAGAACCAGACCAAGGGAGAATCCCAGTGCAGGGGCCTGATGCAGGGCTGATCCTGAACACAAAAAAGCTCCCTAAAACAAGTCTACAGACAAAGGACCCAAATCTAACATAAATTTGAGTAGTTCTTGTTAAACAGTTACCATGCATTTGTTTTCTTCTAACAGCCTGACTAACTAAAAGGAATCGTTCTTGTGAAGCACATGCTGGGTAAACCAACGCTCACCACAGTCAATAGGAGCTTTCCACCTCCTTCAAAGGTGGAGGATGTCAATTCAGGTTTGGGAACCCTTGAGCCAAATTTGCTGCCAATTAAATACGTGCAAGCCCAGGGCAGCTTCTTTGACTTGTTCCTGCAAATTTATATCACAATACATACAGGGAATATATGGTCCCTGGGACTGTTTACCTTCCCTGGTATTGGAACAGGCTGCCCAGGGAGGTGGTGGAGCTGTTCAAAAAGCATGTAGATGTGCCACTGGGAAATATGATTTTGTAGGCATGGTGGTGGTGGGCTGACAGTTAGACTTGATGATCTTAGAGGTCTCTTCCAACCTTAATCCTTCTATGATTGTATGATTTACTCAGAACTACTAGAATAAGGTGCTTTATAGGTGTGGCCACTCCACACCCGACACGTGGCACGTCTACACAACATTTCAACTGCACATATCTCCTCCTAATACAGAAAGAACAGAAAAGACTCTGCATTCAAAAACGAGAGAATAGCCAAGACACACCTGTGAACACTCTAGTGCCCTCATTCTTTATGTTTGCATTCAGCCACAAGAGACAGTCACAGGAAAACCTTCCTTGTTCCTTTTGATGGGCACAGCACTGTTTCATCCTTATATTTTGAACACATGCCCAGATTCTACAGCAAACAGATAAGCCTTCACAGAGCTACGATTCTTACTCTCTTTTCAAACAGTAGATAATAACAGAACCACAGAATTATTGTGGCTTGAAAGGACCTCTGAGATCATCCAGTCCAGCCTATGACCTAACATCACTGCATCAGCTAGACCATGGCGTGAAGCACGGTTAACTTTCAACTTACAAACACCTGGCAATTGCTCTTTCAAATTGCTCTACTCTGGAAATCACAAGGTTGGGCTGACATTTCGTTATTAGAATAAACCCTTTCTTTGTAGTGCTGCAGTGCCAGTGCTCTGGGCATATACCACCACTCTCCTGTGCAAAGTTCATTAATAAGCAATGAACTGAGACGATTTCCAGTTGAAAACAACATTACCAACACAGATTTGACAAAAACACAGATAAATACTCTTTTTAATGATCCAATATGGAAAGGACCAGTTTCTTTTCTTAAAGCAGTTATATTAATAGGGTAGCTTAATGAGCAAGTTGTATTTTTCAGTGAAAACCATCAGTTAGTGTCCAAACAACAACAAAAAGGTACATTTTACTTGGTTAAAGAGTCTGTTATAAACTGAAGGTAACTATGAAGAGATGCAGCAGAATGAAACACAGGGATAACAAACAGATGGTAGGATTCATATCACCAACCTAAGATGTACTGTTGAGCTGATTACTCTGCTGCCCCTCTACAATCTAGCCAGAGAAAAATGCACCTTCAGGGGACGATTCATCTAACCAAATCTAGGGATCTGCATTAGGACATACACTGCATCCTAGCTGGGCCTATTTCTTTGCAATAAATATAAGGGAAGTCCAAACAACGAGCTCAGACACAGCTGTCTCCCAATTCATTAGCAGTGAAGTCAGTGGCGATAGCATTCTGTACTTGTAGTGATGAGAACGCACTACTTGATTGTTCCAGTGGGGTTCTATGGCTAGATATTTTGCATCAGTATTAAAACCAAATGCCATATTCATGCAAACGAGCTGCTGACTGAGTCCAACATTTGTCTGAATGAGGAATTCAGAGACACTTGTGAGTGCATATAAGGTCCTAGGAGGAAAATTACGTGTTGAGCTCTGGTGTTCTCAACACAAGAACATTAACCTTTTGGAGCAGGTCCACACAAATGATCAGAGGGCTGGAACACCTCTCCTATGAAGACAGGCTGCAAGAGCTGGGGTTGTTCTGCCTGGAGAAAAGGAGGCTCTGGGGTGACCTTATTGCAGCTTTTCAGTACTTCAAGGGAGTCTACAAGAAAGATGGGGACAGACTTTTTAGTAAGGCCTGTTGTGAAAGGGGGAGGAGTGCCAGTTTGAACTACAAGAGGGAAGACTTAGATTGGGTACTATCACAGTATCACAGTATCACAGTATTACCAAGGTTGGAAGAGACCTCACAGATCATCAAGTCCAACCCGTTACCA
>JAOXOE010000256.1:66184061-66208248 GCA_028565055.1 Phoeniculus purpureus | reverse complement strand
CCTGCCATGGGCAGGGACATCCCACCCTAGATAAGGCTGGCCAGAGCCTCATCCAGCCTGGCCTTAAACACCTCCAGTGACAGGGCCTCAACCACCTCCCAATATCTTCTTCTTGATTTGATTCTGTGTCTCATCCTATGCCACAACGCACACATGTATTTCCTTCTCTTGTTTTTGTTTGCCAATTGCCTGGGCAATGGTACTATGGATCTGACACCTTAGCTTGCAGCACATGTATGAATGTGCTGATGAGCTTCCCCTGAGAAGTTACACGCTTCAATAACGAGGATAATACTCACTGAAGTAGTTGAGCACAATAGCCACGTGTCCCTTGGTGTGTGGCTCAAGAAGGACCCGCACTAGGTCACCCAAGACCTAGATGCAGGCAGCATGGAAAACTACCACAGAAAGCATAGAAGAATTTCCAAATGATTTCTTGCAAAACTCTGAGTATGGCTCCAAAAATCACATGAGAAAGGGGTCTGGGAAGAAAAGAACCAGCTTCCCTACTAGGTAATTCCTCAGGGTAAGTCAATGTTGAATGACCTGGCAGAAGGACCTTCCAAACCCAATATAACAATAGTGCAGTTACGTGTCCTTTGAAGAAAAGCTGTTCCCACATTCGGCATCCTTCATTTTCAACTAGACTTACAGTGTGTGTCTGTCTTTCCTTCTGAATAAAATCTGTGCTGAAATCTTAATTTATTTGTGTAGCACTTCAGATTCTCTTGGCTAGAGCTAGCAACAGTCTGGTGACAAATCTACCCATCTCTAGGAGGGCACTGGACTAGGAGGTTCTAAGTACTCAAAGACAATAAACTTGAGCACTGAAAAGGTATGTTCTCCATCTGTTACGACTTAACTCTAAGACGTTAGATGGTACATTAGCTTTTGGGGCGCTTGGAACTGAAAAATAACGTTTCCTCTCGCAACCCTTGTCACTGGATGCTCTTCCTCTCTCCCTGCATGCTCCTGTTTACCTGGTTCTTTGTCACATCTAACTTCTTTAACACAGAGCGTGGCCATACCTCATTCACAGAGGAGCATTTCTACTGAAATTCATCGTGACAAACATGCCAGTCATCGACAGTCATGATCTTGTATGTACAGAAAACATACATAATGCTGAATTCAAATGCCTTTTTTTTCTGGGGTATCCAGCTTTTTGATCCAGACTGGCCAGACACTCCTGTAATGTGTCTTAATTTAGAGATGTGGTGTAACCTTCCTGGCTGGCATAATGTAATACCCTCTCCCTTCACAAGCATTTGGAGAACTCCTGGGGAATCATCTCCTCCTCCTGCCTGTGATTCAATGCCAGAAAATGAGACGTGACTTCCCTGGCACCAATTAGGGGCTACTATGGGACCTCACTTTCCAGGGTAAACAGGTGAAACACATTGCTGTCTCACTCAAGGAATTACTCCCTGGCTCCAGAGTGGAGAAGGACAGGTATCTAGATGCTGCCCTCTCTCCACTGACATGGACAGACTGTAAACTTCTAGGTAGCTAAGGACAGTTGAGATCAATTCCACCCAAAATGATGTGACCACAGTGAGAATGAGTGAAAAAATGCAGTTTAAACCCAAGCCTGTTTTGATTTGCACACCAAACATTTTCCTGTGGATTTTGTTGCCTAGGGTCCTTTAGACTCAGTGACCACAGACCTCTCTAGACCCACCTGGCCACTTACTGTACAGTAATGCACCCGGTAAACATGCTGGAGAAATAACAGAAGACAAGATCGTGTCAAGTCTTTGAATGAACTCTGAGGATTTATGAACAAATTATGCGTTGAGTAACCCTTATTATGTTGTCAGGACATCAGCCCACCACAAAGACCAGATAAAACCAGCATTTTGCAAAGCATTCTTCATCAGCTGAACACTCCAACGGAAGAATGTCTTATTTGGATACCATTACTATTATAGGTTTACACGGTTCATTAGGGTTGGAAGGGACCTTCAAAGGCCATTGGGTCCAACCCTCCTGGTGAAGCAGGACGTAAGTTACTGAAAAGCCTAAATCAAACTACACAAAACCACATCCAGACGGGTCTGAAACATCTCCAGAGAAGGAGACTCCACAACATCCCTGGGCATTTAATAATCCTTACTGTGAAGAAATTTTTCCTCATACTGAGGGGAAACTTGCTGTGTTCAAGCTTGCACCCCTCACCCCTTGTCCTGTCTGATGCAACTGCAGGGAGTACTCCTTTCTTCTTGACACCCAACCCTCATGTATTTATATACAGTAATTAAATCCCCTCATTGCCTTCTTAGAGTGTATCTCTATGAGACAGACAGCTCAACAGAACAAATCTTTCTACAGATGTCTAGCTTGTTTTTCCCACCGACTAGGAACACACCTGTTTTCACAAATAAAAGAGTATTTTTGCAGTATTATTCATCTAACGACAGGACAAGGGGCAATGCTCATAAGCTGGAACATAAGAGGTTCCACATCAATATGAGAAGGAATTTCTTCATGGTGAGGGTGACAGAGCACTGGAAGGGGCTGCCCAGAGGGGTTGTGGAATCTCCTTCTCTGGAGATGTTTAAAACCCACCTGGATGTGTTCCTCTGCGACTTGGTCTAGGTGATCCTGCTGTGGCAGGGGGATTGGACTAGGTGATCTTTCGAGGTCCCTTCCAATTCCTAATGTTCTGTGATTCTGTGAATATAAACAGTGTTTTATGTTCTCCAAGGCAGACCCTAACAGTCATGACTATGACTCTGTAAACTCAGAGACTATGTTCTGAAATAATATTACCTACAAAATTCTTCCTTTTGCACAGCCATTCCCTGTTTTTGTTCACTGTTCCTGGTGTTGCAGGTTCTTCTTGGTGTGAACCGGCACAGTTCCCTTGATAGCAACGAAAGCACAAAAATATATGTAGCAGTTTAAGACTCTGATCATGGTAATTTAAAAATAAATTGAATTATGCACTCGGGACTACTCAGCAAAGCAGAATCCTGCAAGACTATGGAATTGAGTAGATTTGTGATCGGAGCAAAAAGCTGGATGCCAAAAAGAATAGGTTCTGTCACCAGCCAGCTCTGTAAGTATAACTCACCTTCCTTTTATTCTCTGCGAAACGCCTGCAGTTTCACCAAGGTCAGAAAGAGAGTCACCGACACATCCAGCAACAATATGATTAATTAATAGACTTCGCCATAGGTATGCTGAAAGGCTCGATGCAGTAAACTGTTAAAGTAGCCTCAGAGCCACGTGGAAAGGAACTATTAACAGCGCCGTGTGTTATTATAAATAGGTCTTTTCCATCTCTAAGTTTTGATCTCAGTGATCTTATAAATGAACTATGGAAAAAGTGGCAGCTGTTATCTTGACAGATGGGTCTTAGCCATTGCTCTGCTGGACATCAGGCAGTCGGCTCTCTGGAGAACAATAGGAATGTCCAAGTGCCTGTATCTATTTTTAGCTGCTTAACAAGCCACTTATGTCTCGGACTAGTGAAGGGAAGAAGCAAGGAGAATGCAAAGTAAGTGTTTTAGAGGAAACATCTCAGAGAAAGGGGTGAGAATCACATGAGTATCACCTATTAGTGACTTCCTCTTGAGTTTTGCTGATGTGACAGAGAGAAAAAGAACCAGAAGTTTCTTATACAGGCAATGGAGACAAAAAGGTACTTTGGGAGGTGAGGTAGATAGAGAAAACCTTTGCACTTAGTGAAGTGCAGCCTATAGCCAGCTGGCAGGACATGATAATTGTTAAGGATGCACCTCAATTTTCAGCTCTTCCTGGAATTTAGAATGATGTACATTTTGGATGTAGAGCTTGGAATCCGATTTTAAGGACAGATACAAGCGTGAGAAAGGTTAATTCTTTTAAAAAGGTAGTTGGTAGAAAGGGTGCTGCTGCCCACCTTTTTTATCATAAACTTTTTCCAAGAGTAGCATGACTTACTGCATCTCAAGCCTCAGTGCAAACCTAAGTCCTTCACCTTTTGTGATGGTAGTCTCATCATTAGACAACCAAACCATGGTTCACTCTCTGTGAAATCCCCTTGAATCTGCATGGTAGCTGGAAACGAAGAATGGTGAAATTAGGAGAGAACTAAGCAAGTAATAATTAGGGAGGGCAGTGCGATGGGCAGGGACTTGGATCACAGTCCTTGCTCCGAGAACTTGTTAGATCAGCTCTGCCTTATGTTGTGCAGGGTTTGTCTTTGCATTGTTCTCACTGACTTAGTAGAGTAGAAGTTTGAGGATGGACTGCGCAGATCATGTGTTTCCAGAAGCAAAGGTATTTTCATACTCAGGACTGGTGCAAACAAAAGGCACGGCAAATTAAGCCAGTTTAGATACTAGAAATAGAAATGGAAGTCAGTCCATAGACACAAACAACAAAGACAAACATTACCACATACATTACCTCAATAGCACAACAGGGTGGAAAACAACACAAGTCAAGAGTGGACCAAACAGCGAAGCATTACATAAACAAATGTATTATCACACCAGCAAAGAAAAGCCATAAGGCTTCAGACTCTCCAGTAAAATGTGTGATATTATCATCTATAAAAGCAAACACAGAACCCATGAATACACTGCATCACTGACAGGATTGCTGTAGACCAGATGGCTCTCTATCACAGGTTACACTAGCATTCATCATCCCAGTAAGTGTAACTGAAAAACCAGCATCCTACATGAGCAGCTTACTGTAGGAAGTCAGTAGAAATCTGTTCCTAAAAATCAACTAGCAAAACCATACAAGTGAAAGTGACAAAGGCTGTTTTTTTCTGCAGAAAAACAATGAATGTCCCCTTCAACTGAATCCAAAATCCTGAAGAAAATACAATTCGAGGTTGAATGGAATGCAACATTTGAATTTAGAAGAAAAAGACAAAAAAGCCTTATGTTCATCTGAAAGGTTTCGTTCCAGTGAGAATACATCGCTGTGTTTTCAGGTTACTAATAGGAACGTCCTTAATTCAGCTTTGCTGAGGTCTAGGGAGTTCCTGAACACCACTGTCTTTCCAAGTATTTAACACCAAGTTCTGTTTAGCTACATCCAAGCTAGAAGACAGTGGAGCTAGTAAGGAGAACACATAGAAGGAGAAGAGAAATGTTCAAATTCGCGAGGAGCACGCTGACAGGGAGATAAAACCCAAGTACCCGGACAGCCAACCCGGACAAAAGAAAGGCAGAATGACCCTGAAATTCAGATCAAAGACGCTGAGATTTGTGTGTCACCCGGTATAAAATAATCACTCACCCAGACACCCAGAGGTATTCTACACCATTTTTAAAATACTCAAACAGATGTCCCCCGAGCAGATCGCACCGATTACTCCCTAATCCGTAACGTGTAATGTTAGGGAGCATAGAAAAGCTCAATTCATTTGGGCTGCTGCTTCTATATTCCCATATTGCACCACAAAGGAAAAGAGTGAGAGTTAATTTGCCTCTGTTTTGTGGTCCATTGTAATGGACATCAAACATCTAGCTCCAGTTTTTCTGGTTGCCTGCATAGGGAGTTCCACGGATCCAACTCACAAGAGCAGCGATCACCCAGGCTACTGAGACTTTGGAAATCAGCATTGTAAGTATCCTGGCTGTTCAGGTTATAAACAGTTGTCAGGGAAAAGAAAGGAAACAAAATGGAAAAAGACATAAAACTAGTGAAGTCTCAAATAAATTTAAAATCCCTGCTGATTAGACTCATTGATTAGACTCATAGATTAGACTCATTGATTAGATTCTAACATGGGTGTTAGAAACGTACATGAGTGCAAATTTCTCTCCTGGGTTTTGTGGCATTTTCAAGAGAAAGGACACAGAGAACTTGGATTTCTTGGTATATATGAACTATGTTCCCTAACACAACTGCTTATCCATGAGCTTCTTCCTGTCCACGTGAGCAAAGACCGTGAAGGACAGGGCCCCCCCGCGTGCTTAAGCCATAACTCTTTTTAACACAGACACACCACACAAAAGCATGTTCTGCATCTCATTTCACATCTCACGTGTTCTGCACAGCCTGTGGGCTCAGGCAGTATCCAAGAGGCATGGAGTACCATACACTGCACTCCTATTTTGTCTATTATAAGCATCCACCTAGCAAAATAAATGTCACTGTGTAGTAAAACAACTACTTTCATCAAATCCACCTACCATTTCTGGCATCATTTTATGGTTTTCAACTTAAGAATCTACCCTGAAGGCAGAACACTTTGATTCATGAGAACCTCATCATCACTACTGAGCCTTTACCCACACTAATTTGGAAAAAGCCTTCTCCTGTACGACCAGCACCTTGACTGATGCTCCAAACACACTCGTGCGTTATAGCTTATAAGGCGCTTCACGCGAAGGCTGTCAAACGTTTTGAGTCTGTCTTTGATACTGGACTCTCTGCTGAGAACAATCATCAGCTCTATTTTCTTGTTGATAAGCTGAGAGGCTTAAGTTTTGGGTTTGTCTTGTTTCACATCAG
Source organism: Phoeniculus purpureus (assembly GCA_028565055.1). NCBI lineage: Eukaryota > Metazoa > Chordata > Aves > Bucerotiformes > Phoeniculidae > Phoeniculus > Phoeniculus purpureus. Next base: position 66,201,786 of record JAOXOE010000256.1, on the reverse strand, counting down.
TGGTTTCTCTCTCCTGTAGACATCGATGCATGATGAAGGTACTCAGGCAGTACCCGAGGCTTTTCCTGACCGCTGGCTCTGCAGCAGTAACACACAAGCTAGCTCTCTGCTGCCCTGAACAGCTACTTCACTCCTCTACCACATCCCCTACATTGGGGAAAGCTTCATTCCTGCTACAAGCAAGATTTAAATGCTAATAATGCTCAGTGGAGAACTTCATGTCAGGGAGGTTGTGGCATGTCATTACAACTTCTGTTTCTGAGCTCCTTCTGCCCCACCACACAGGTTTCATGGATGAAGAGCAAGGCTACTACTACTGGCTGCAGGCTTGCAATATTAGCTCCTTCTCTGCCTTCAGAGAGGCATGGTGAGTCACTACTGGACACGTACCTGGTGCCATGCAATAGGGCACTGCTGCTTGCACCCCGTTCTGAACAGCAGCCTGAATACTGTGAAGGAGAACTATCTAAAGCTATCATGTTGTTTTTTCAAATTGAATGTTTAAGCCAGCCATAACAATTCTTGTAATTAAATTCGCTATTTAAGCATATTTCTGTAATTTTTGCGTGCTTTGCCTTTTTAAGTGAAAACATCACCTGCCTTGTGTACGCTGTGTGCCCTGGAGTTTACCTTCTGTGATCTGCCCTTGGTGCTACAGCTGCTTCTGTAAGGTGAGCAGCCTTTTCGGCAAGCGGATCTGAACTCCTGACTCCCGACATTACGGCATTGGACTCCCAGGTAGCAAATCTCCACCTGACCCTTTGCTAAACAGTTTTAGCAACGGGTCTTTCATCAGCACTTTCCAGAGGGTTTTGGAGAAAGCAGTGTGATTGAAAAAAGCTATTTATAAATAGCAGCTCCAGTTGGACAGCAACACTGCATTGAGCAAAGAAGTCATCTTTTAAGCAAATATAACAGCCTGGCTCTGTTCAGGTACAACATTCTCCCTGGTTCTGTTACACCACATTATGTGGTGAACACAGGTGCAGGGCACCTTGCGAAGAGCCGGTTTAGCTGCATCCTTTTGAATGGAACTGCTTTGTAGGACCATGAAACCCAAACACTGGTGCATTGCAGCCTGTCAATTTTATCTGCTGCAATACCATGTCTTGTTTTGGTGTCTACTGCCAGATTACATCATCCTGTAGCAACCCTGTCAATGGAACAGCCAAAGCTGCTTCTCTAAGGGTACTGCTGATGAGAAATCAAATAGCACCACATTTATTTACTTACTCATTTTCAGCCTTCCCGTAGCAAGTAAGACTCAAAGGATGGGAAGGGAGAAAAAACTATAGAACCATATCAGCCAGGAAGATCATGGATAGTCCTTGTAAAGGCACTGATGCAGACACTGTTGCAGTAAAGCCTAAGGGGGGATCACACCTACACTCAAGAAACACACAAGCAGTATCAGTTCTTTAGAACTGCATGGCCACACACACAGTTCTACGTCTTCACGTTAGCTTGAGCTCTGTGTCAGGTTCTCCATCTAAACTAATGATGGCTAGAAGTGAAGCTCTAGAAGTGAAAAGCAAACCCAACAAAAACTAACCCAAAGGTCTTACTTGCCGTGCTGCACGTACTGCTAGAAATGCTTCCCAGGCTAAGAGCACGACATCAGGCTGCCTCGTAACAGGCATGGAGGTCCAGGCCACATGTCAGAGTGTATTTGCCTTCACCTCCATGTCAAGTTTGGATTGTTGAGATGTGCTGTGCATGTTCACATCAGATACTGAACAACTTCTGGGTGAGCTCCAAGACCTGTCTCTGCTCCTGGTATCGCTTAATAGAGAGGGGAGGCCAATTTGATCTACAGAATTCAGTCCTTTTTTCAGATGATCTAATGCTTTGTGAAGGCATAAAAACGATCTGGCTTTTTACGTATGACAGGAAGCTGACAGTGAGCATTTCTAGCTGCGGCACAAAGTATGGTTTCACTCTAAGCCAGACAGACTTTGTCGCAGGCACTGGGAGAACATGTTATCTGATCCCTAATTCATTTAACAGCCCATAGAGCCATTTCAGGCTGGTGCTCAGATACAATCTTTGCGGTGACAGTGCTGCCAGACTAAGTGCACTGGGCCACATCTGTCTGGCTGCTTATATCTCAATCATTTAAGCTCTCAGAAGAAAACACACATCAGCGTCACCTGTATTTTTAAGGTTACAAGAATTTCTAAACCTTCTTCCGATCTCACTCAGAGCAGCTCTAACAAGCCACTTGCTCTGCTGAGGTGTTACAGAATGCAAAGCAGGAACACTACCTTTTTATCTGCTTCAGAAACATTCATGGAGATTAGGAAGTGTTGCTTTCATCTCTCCCAATTCTACACCACCTTGCTATCTGGACACAAAAGGTCAGATTTTAAGCTACGGTAAATCAGCTGAACCTCAGAAAGGTCAACAGAGCAACATTAGTTTGTCCCAGTCGAGGAGAAATTCCCACTGAGCCAGTCCAGACATGTAAGACTTGGGATACAGGGCTTTTCCCACCGCACACTTTCTTATACGCATTTTCTAGGCTCCCATGCACTATTTCCCTGGCTCCCTGGATATTCTGCTCAATTGCTTGCTATTTTTCTTACTCACTGTATTCAAAGACAATTTGCCTTCCTGGAAGTAAAGAAATTAATAGTTTCGAATCCTCGCACTTTTTCTAACATGGATTTATTTTGTTGGACCCAGATCTGATCAGGTGCGATCACAAGCTAAAGTGAGACTATTTACCCATTTATTGTTAACATGAATAAACAGCACATCTGGATCCAAAGCAGCAAGAGCCTTCTGAGAGGGTAGGAAGGATAAATGAAATAGCCTCTGCCAGTGTCCTTGGATGGAGCCTTAGAAAGGACCAGACTGTCAGAGCGGTAGGAAACATGAACACGGTGAGGTTTCAACACTTTCCACTGCAAAAGGAGAACATCTGATACCACATGGCCCTATCAGCTGGAGACTGCAACAGTAAAGCAAGGACTTTGTACAAAAGCATAGACATAAAGACCAGTGTGTTTGCAGAGCACAGAATTAAATGAGTGAGTTCCATTACCTTAAGCTACCATTTGGGGTTTTGGGGCAGGGGTCGGTTGGTTGAGCCAGGTTTAGTTTGGCTGGGTTTGCTACGCTGGTGTGACTTAGCTAAAAATAGCCAAATCGAACCAGAGCTCCCTACTCAAGTTTGACCCTGTATTAATAGAAAAATGCATGACCCTGAGCCACTCCTACATTAAACAGTCTGAGTCAGGGCAGACTCCCTGACTCATCCAAATTGCTCCTCTCATTTTGGGTAACTTGGAAATAACCGTGGCGCAGACGGCACGGGAGGGGCAGTAAGCGATACTTGTATTAGCACCTTCATTTTTGGAAATTCAGTGGGGCTGCTACAGACAGCTAGAGGAAGGAATAAATAAATCAAACTCCAGCTTGGAAAGCCATGCTTCCCTGTGAGCAGGGAAAGTGCCAAGGAGCAAGCTGGTTAGTGTGTACAAAAGGAAGAGAACAGCCTCTATCCTGCCGTCTCCTTGCACCAGCACATGCTATTAAATGTGTGTGGACTGGGGGAGCGCCAGCCTGACCCCAGGAAATTCCAGCCCATCTTGAGGACAGCCATCATTTACTACTGAAAAAACCAGAGTTAGCAGGGGCAGTAAGAGGCTAAGATGATCGGGTTTAACTTTTGCCGGCCCAAAGCCAACTATGCAACCAAAGGCTTAAGAGAACTTTCTTCTGATGCCTCTGTGCCAACAATAGATGTGGACAGGACAAATATTTACAGACTTAAAAGTGGAGGCAGACTAAATGGGGGGAGCCAGGCTGTGCCCAAAGTGCTCATTATAACAATTTGCTCGTGACGGCTTTACAGCCCTGAGGTGACTGCTCCCCACAGGCGCAGACAAGACGGGATGACTCAAGGACGATGGTGTCAGCATGAGATGTCTTTTCATACACCATGCCATGCCATGCCAGCCTCCTTTGCCCTGGGGATGCATTAACAGCAGTGCAGCCACACTGTGCAGACTACAGTATAACCACCTCTCTCTGAAGTGAGCACAAAGCTGCCAGTGGGCTAAAACACATTCAAAACAAAATGATCTTGGAGACCCAGAGGAGGGGGTGACTCTTGTGCTCCATGCCCCAAATTCTCTCTTTCTCATTGAGGCGACCTCCCTCTACAAGTGTCTCTCCTCAACAACAAACACAGAATCACTGAATCACACTGTCCTGAAGAGGAACTGTTTCAAACTGGGAAAGGGTAGATTTAGTTTAGGTCTTAGGAAGATCACTATGAGGAAGGTGACGCACTGGAACAAGTTGCCTGGAGAAGTTGTGTCTGTTTCATCACTGGAAGTGTTCAAGGCCAGGTTGGATGGGGCTTTGAGCAACCTGGTCTGGTGAAAGGTGTCCCTGCCCATTCCAGAGGGGTTTGTAACTAGATGATCTCTAAGGTCCCTTCCAACCTAAACCACTCTATGATTTCAGAAAAATGACTCATTAAGTGGATGGTTTGGCTGAGATCTTATTTACCTTTGAAAACAGAAAGCAAATATAATAGTGTGTTTCTGACTGTGCCCTTTCCTCCTCTGCTCTTTGTTGTTCATCTCCCTTAGCTGCCTGGGAATGAGAGTTTCTTGTCATCTGGTTTTTGCACAGTTAAGCACAATGGAGCTCTCAAATGATGCAATGATACGAACATAATTGAATTGTCTTTTCTCTGTTCCCGGAAACAATGACAACACTATAAAAAAACCCAGTGATGGGAAGAGTCTATAGTAGGTGGGGGGGTAGCGTTTGAGACCAGAACTTTGTCCAAAACCACCTGCATTGAAAGCAACCAAAGGATCATTAAAAGGTAGTTAAGCTGTGATAACTAGGTAACTAATTCCTTTCTTTTCCAGAGCTGAAGATGTCACTCCATACTTAAAAACCACCACAGACAAATTTGAACTGAACACCCCCAAGCTCTGCCTTCCTGAATATTTATGTCTGAAGCCCAGAACTGACACTGGTTGATCACTGCAAGATAGATCTTTAGCCAAAAGGCCTTTGAAATAAATAGCCACATCCTGTAGCATCTGATTGAAGGGGGTTAACTGCATTATTTTTTACTATTTAAAAAGCATTTATTTCCTGTCTCCCTACACACCCATGTCTACTAGAATAACCAGAAGCATGGAAAGAACACAGCAATCTTCTGAAAAAGGGGTGATGTAATATGCAATGAAACACATCTCTTTAGTGGGAGGTTAATTAAGTCTCTTCTGTTTCTCAGTCACCTTGAGCTTTCATAGAATCATAGAATCATTAGGGATTGGAAGGGACCTCGAAAGAGCATCTAGTCCAATCCCCCTGCCAGAGCACAATCACCTAGACCAAGTCGCACAGGAACATATCCAGGTGGGTTTTAAACGTCTCCAGAGAAGGAGACTCCACTAAAAGAAGGTGGAGGTGCTGAGGGTTGAACCCAGGGCCTCTTACATGCAAAGCAAGCCCTCTCCCACTGAGCTGCATCCCCTTGTGACATCCAACTTGCATCAGGGCGTCCAAGCAAGTCATCTTCCGTTTACGTTTTCTCCTAAGAAAATCAAATCAGTAATGCAGCCCCACAAGCCGTGCAAACTGCAGCAGTGTACAGAGGTTGAGAAACACTCACACAATGCTACGGGCTTGGAGAAGTGTGGCTGGAAAGCTGTCTGGTGGAAAAGGACATAGGTGTGTTAATTGACAAATGGCTGAAAAGGAGCCAGCAGTGTGCCCAAGAAGGTCAACGGCATCCCGGCTTGTATCAGTACTAGTGTGGCCAGCAGGAGTAGGGAAGAGATTGTACCCCTGTACACGGCACTGGTGAGGCATACCAATACAAGAACACTGAGGTGCTGGAGCATGTCTAGAGAAGGGCAATGTGGCTCATGAAGGGTCTAGAGAAGAAGTCCTATGAGGAGCAGCTGAAGGAACTGGGGTTGTTTATCCTGGCAAAAAGGAGGCTGAGGGAAGAGCTTATTGCTCTCTACAACTACTCAAAAGAAGGTTGGCGTGAGGTTGGGTTCAGTCTCTTCTCACAAGTAACGAGCAACACAAGAGGAAATGGTCTAAAGTTGTGCCATGAAAGGTTTAGATTAGATATTGAGAAAATCCTCTTCAACAAAAGGGTTGTCAAGCACTAGAACTGACTGCCTGGCAAAGTGGTGGAGTCCCCAACCCTATTTAAAAGATACAGAAACGTGGTGCTGAGGGACATGGATTAGACGTGACCCGGCAATTTTGCACTTGATGATCTTAAAGGTATTCTACAACCAAAACAATTCCATGATTCTTTCTATGTAGCCCTAAGGAGACCCATAAAGCAAACAAAGAATCACAGAACTACACAACCCTGTGTAAAATACTTGACATTGCAAAGTAGCAGGAGATTGTTCCTCACAACTATTCTACAGTGCCCATTAAAATCCCATTGCTTTCTCTCTTTCTCTCCCCCCGGTACCTACATGCAGGAAATTAGACAGACTTGTCCTGACCATCTGCAGAAGCTAAATCATTCCTTGGACATTCTTGTCATCAGGCTCTCAGCCTGCCCACAGCAACAGTAAATAGAAGAAGCGATAAACTGCCCAGTAAGGCCAGTAGCAACCTTTGTGGTTATTTCCAGAGCCTTCAGTTTAGATTTGTTTTTAGACTTGCAGTTGAGCAAATGCTCTGACAGGCAGCCTGGACGCTGCTCCAGGAGCTTTTCATGCAGTGTCATCAAGAAGCAGCTCCCAAACTCAGTGTCTGTGTGTGGCACTGCTGCAGCCAAGACAAATGTAATCATTCTCAGCCTAATCCTAAAACTTCTCATTCCTTTCCTTCTGTTTTGAGCTCTGTTTCTATTCCCCAGTCAGAAATCTCTGAGCAGGAGCTGACCCATTTGATCCAGCTGGGGACTGAGCCAACATGGATTATCACCAGTGGAGAGCTACAAAATCATGGCTGGAGCATGTCGAGGTCATGGATGTTTCCTCAGCTGAAACTGCTCTCTCTCTCTCGCCTTCATAGTTGTGTATCTTCGACCTAACTTTCCTGCTTAGAGACTCGGCTGTGCTCTGACACGACAGGTATTTCCACTTTGCACGCTGGGGTCATCCAAAGGCTGCCCTCCGGATCGGATTTACTCTATATTCAGACAGCGAAACTACAAGAGCAACCCCAGGCAGCGCCCAAGGGACCCTATGTCTGAGCCTGTCTGGCAGTTCTGCCAGGCACCTTAACACACCCGAATGGGTAGTGTGCAGCTGCCTGCAGGGCGAGTCTGTGATCAAGAGAGGTGGCTCACACAATCGCCCTGCTCCCAGCTGTATGTAGACACAGCCTGGGGGGGTGTTCAGGAAAGAGAACAAGTGCTTGTCTCCAGCACTGCGGATCCTCTCGAGGTAGAGGCTGAAAGTGCCACATCTCCTAAGCCCACGGCTCGCAAGCGTACACCCAGCAAAAGCCAAAATCTTTATCTAATAAACTAAGAAGTACTTAAGATTACAACCTAAATGGGAGCAGTCTTCATTTAATGTGGCCAGAAAGGTTTCAGACACTAGTCTCCACGAGTCCCAGCACCAAACGCCCTGTACAAGCTGAGAAGCACTCAGCGCCTGCCACAGAGCAGCGCGCAGTCTCAGCTGCAAACGTATACAGAATGCAGCCTAGACAGAAGTGTACAAAACCAGATCAAAAATATCACACCTACCAGGGCAGACAAATCCCATGTCTGCTCTCACGCACGCCTGCTATCACATAAAAATGGTGGTTGTAGATACAAGTCTCTCCCAACACCTCTGCAAAGCTCACACCACATCCACCAGCACACCCACGGCAGGAAACACAACACTTGGCAGTTTTCACATGTAACCGCAGCGTGAAGGGCGGCTATTTGAAGATAATTAGGTGGCTAAAGACGCAGTGGCCATTTCAAATGCATCTGGGTGTCCAAATCTTTCTGATTTCAACTAAATTATTTGAAATTCTTTTAAACTCTAAACATTTTCTCACGTTTCCCCCAGAAATAAAGTGTAATGATCACGAAGTTAATTACCATCACTCCAAAGCCTAAATATCTCATTTTAAAAGTTAAGCTTTGTAAGATGCAATGCAGCGTGAAAACAAACATGACACTTACCGCTTAAAACCTCAACTCTTAAAAGTGAGGAAATGGGCAGGAAAGAACATTGCCAGGTTTACCACATCCACATAGTGCAAACCATGTACTTTTATTATCTGGTATGAAGAACAGATGGCGTTACAGCAGGCAGCCCTAATTCTGATCTGATGATAGCTGAAGTACTGCTCGTCCCACCTTTGGTGTGTGGATATTTTACATTAATACTGGGTAGTAGAAAATCGAAGTTAATATGTGTATTAACAAATCATTTATCATTATTGACACTTACATTTTGATGGAGTATTCATAAATACTAATTCTGCGTCAGCGTTGACCTGGCAATTCCCGTGAAGCAGTCAGAGGTCCTACTTGACTGAACTTGCTCTCAAGTCACATGTTGTTTTAAACCTCAATTTATTTCTGCCCTTGTCAACCTGCTACCTCATTATCTCACCATTCACTGACAAAAGAAATGATGAATCATGAGCACTGGGGTACAGGGAACCGAATATACTCAATAAAATTAACCTCATTATGTCAGTTGTGTGCAGCATGATGAAACCCTCTGGTGGGACCTCTAGGAGTTACAAGGTTTTGTGGAAGATGTGTATTTGGTTTGATCTCTGGGCAATTCTCTCTAGAACATACACAGAGTAGGTACCATTTTCTACCTGTAGTAAACCTAGCACAAAATCCAGTCAAAAGTGATGCACTCAAGCCTTCTATGGGTTAAGGCTTCATCAAAACACAGGCTGTAAGGCTATCCGTGCATCTATTGCTTCATGTCATATCTCAGACATAGCTCTATGCTGGGGAAGACATTGAGGTGCTCAGTATCATCATGCACAGGCTGCACCACTTGCCACTTGCACTGCCTGAGGATGTACAGGCAAGCCCAGGCTCCTGCAGTGTCCGCACAGCCCCCAGCCATGCTGTGACTCCCTCTAACTCTGCCTGCACCTTTCAGCAGAGAATCACAGAGTTGTTTGGGTTGGAAAAGGCTTTAAGATCACTGAGTCCAACCATTAATTCAGTGCAGACAAGCCCACCACTAAACCATATACCCCAGCACCTCATCTACCCATCTTTTAAACAATATGGGTCCTCCAAGTAGCCCCAGGATTTGTCCCCAAAACACCTCCAGTGTTAGCAGGGCTCCAAAATCCAAGTGAACTTCTGTGCTAGGTACACGTCGTCTTTTCAGACGGGATCATTTTGCATTACAGGAATTCTCTAGGGCATTTTTCCATGCACTGTTTTTATTTTTACCATTCACAGATGTCCTTGAGGTATGATAAAACACAAACTGTGAAGGCTGTTTGCCAGTGTAGGATTTTCTTGTAACACCAACACAGTCCTGACCGGCATGCAACATTCCGAACCCCTCAACTGCACATGGCAGAACCAGAGTAAGTAGGTCTGCAGCAAAACAGGGCAGAGCTGAAGGTGGGACAGCCATAGCTCCTGATAATAGCCGCTGTGGACGTTTGTTTTGCCCGTATGACATTGACAACACAGGATTTTCCAGAATACTCAGTCCTTTCCAGAGAAAAGCAAACTTGTGGGATGTCAGTTAGATGAGACGCGATGACTGCAAGGGGATTTAGGAAAACAGCTGCCTTGTCAGTCTTCCTGAGCTGCAAACACTTCTGTGCGTTGTAGATCACAATGGGTCTCCCTTCTCATAGCTACTGCTGTCTTCTGCTAAGGATTTCTAATACTCACCTGTTTCTGTAGGAACAGGTGTAACAGCTCTGTGGCCAGACTCACAGCACAGTTCAAAGGTTTCTGCCCAGCAACACCCGCGTCAAAGATCTGCCTTGATCCCTCCATGCCATGACTTTGTTTTTCATTCGCTCTCAGCACTACCTAGTGAAATGCACACCAACCAAAGCGGTTTCAAAACATAATGAAGGCATCTTCCTAAGTATGGAAAATGATTTTGAGTGAAATGTGGTGTTGCATCACATCATTGATTAGTTATTTTGTTAATCACCTTTTAATAGAGTCTACTTTCTTTTTGGAGATGTGATGAGTTCTAAGGAAGCAGGTAATCAGAATGTAACTGGATAGAAATGATGCCAGAGCTCTGTATCAGCTCATTTTTCACCGTATGGGGCATCTCCTACAAAATGTTGACTGTCATCTGATGTCAGTGAGTTCTGTGACCTGTAGCACAGTCAGACCTGATCATCAAAAAACCAAAAAGTTGAAAACATTTGCAGGTAACATTTTGATGGACTCCACTGATACAGGAAAACGTGGAGAAGATACGGGCACACAAAAAATTAATGCAGAAGAAGGAAACTAACTGACAGGATTCAACTTAGAGAAGTGAATTAGTCCAAGTTCAAACATTGGGACTGGGGGACTCCAACTAATTGTCATCCCAGCTCTAAATGCTATGAATCTAGGAAAGATCTGAAGGTTCCAGAACCAACCTGCATGAGGAACAGACCACTGAATGTGCCTACAACCAAAGCTCCCAAAATACATGATGAAACTATTAACTAACGCACTGAAATGCCAGAAGTGATCCTCGCAATCCCTTAATCTGATTTCCTACTTCAATGCAAGCTCTAGGGTGCGCACTAAATAATTCCTGTTTGAATTAAGAGCTGATTGAAAGATTTCGCAGGGCAATGAACTGACTGCAATTACTGAGTAGTGTTCCTTTATAAATAAATCTTTCCAGTGCAAATGTATTCCTTATTCTAAGGTGAACTTGTACAATTTCACTTTCCAGCGATGAAGTCTTATCTGTCTTGGTGAACTAACAGAACAATTCAGTTGTCTGTCATTTTTTTGTTCCCCAAGTAAATACTGAACCACTCCTTAAGAAATTCTGAATTAATTAAGTATTGTATGTTCAAGGTTTCCTGTCACTTCTGCTACCCTCATATCCCTTCCCACCAGTGTAGACTACACAACTGAGCACAAAGCTGACTTGGATTGGGTCTGAGCAACCTGGCTTAGTGAGAGACGTCCCTGCCCACGGCAGAGAACTTGGAAAGATGATCTTTAAGGTCCCTTCCAATCTAAACCCTTCTATGAAACAGCCGTAGTAGTCTGAGATCTCTGGACTTCCTCCTTTTTCCTTAGTGCTCCTGTTTATACATTCATGGATTGAAGTCAGCTTTTTTTGGCTAAAGAACAGCTTGGAAGGTTGTGTTCACTGATAATCAAACACCACTTCTTCAAAGTCACTGTTTCACAAAGTCTTCTTATGTCTAAGCACAGGCTTAATTCTTTATTCTTCCATCTATGACTTAGCAAAGGGCTTTATAGAAACAGGAATGTCTTACTGCCTCGCCACTCTTACATAGGAGCCCGTATTACTCTGTGTCAATGACCTTTGAAAGACTCTTTCTTTAGGACATGTTTATTAATTCTTATCAGCTCGGTATCTTTCTCCACTGATAAAACTGTCACTTACAGTGAGACTAACATTTTAAGGCCCACTGGAAAGTCCCTTCCTCAATAAGACAATTTTATATCCAACAGTGTCTTTAATGTTGTTTAGCTTCTGATTCAAAGTATGATTAATTCTCTGCAGATCATGAAGGAAAACCATATTATCCTCTAAAACATTGTGCAGTCATCCATATACCTATTCCTGGAGAGCCAGCTTTAAAGCACTTGCTACCCATAACACTGAAACTGTAGTTAAAGGCATTTGGGCAATGCTCTCAATAACAAACTTTAACTTGTGGTCAGCTCTGCAGAGGTCAGAGAGTGGGTCTAGATGATTGTTGTAGGTCCCTTCCAACTGAACTGTTCCGTTGTATTCACCCTGCAAAAGCTGTGGTCCTACAGAAACCACATGTCCTTGTACATAAACCTACATACAATCAGTATCAGTTACCCAAAGTAGGCTTGGCTTCTCAAATAACACCTTACTCGTTTCAAGTCTTTTCAAAGTCCTGGCTTGCTCAGAAGGACTGGACCAGCAGCTGTCACTGACAGCACACACAGGCTACTAGGAAACAGAGACTATGGCTAGAGACAGGCCCTACTCATCCTTTGATCTCTACCTTCCCATTAGCCATGTCCTCAACTGTTCAGGGACAACAAGGTCCAGACTGATGTCTGGGTCCTGATCATGATGCTGCCATTCTCTTGCAACATAAAGTGGTGATGCTTTGCTTTGAAGCATGAGACATGCCAAGGAACTAACGGAAAGGACTAATTAAAAAGTCAGCTTCAGTGACACTTGTAAAATGCCATGGCAGATACAACAAGAAAACACGCGAGTGCTCCCTGTCTCACTGTTCAGTCACCCAATACATCGTTCTTCACACATATATCATATCTAAGCAAACCTGCACCGCATGAGGAGGAGGTTTTGCAGTCTTGGAAACTCTTCTCTACTCCTAGAGCATTACACAAAATACTTCTCCCTCCCCAGACCAAGATACATGACGAAAACACTGGATCCACAGACCATGGGCAGTGTCGCTGCTATTTCAGCAAAGCACAGGGGGGGCTTTTGATACTTTACCCTGGTAGGGCTTGTCTGTTCAAAGGAATCCTACTCAATGACCGGTTTCTGCAAGTCAAGTTCCTAAGGCTGGTGACACTGATTGCATTTCTGATAAGGCTTGAAATTTGCAATCACTCAGGAGAAGGGCAACTGTACCTTCTTGTAATAAAGTTGTGCATGCTGTACTGATGAGCACATAAGTAACAACAATCCTTCCTCCATGCAGAGACACCTTGTCTGCATGTTCCTGTAAACTGCTTGTGCCATGAAGCATAATCTCAGCCCCCAAATCATTGTCTCCTCACCAACTAAACAACTGTGCACCTAAATGGCCTTCAGTACTGGGAGTCAGTTGGATCACAGGACCCTTCTCACAGCACTGACACAGGCAGACCTTCTGAAACAGCGTGGGATGGACTGTGCATGGCACCCCTATGGGCACAGAGCATACTTGTGACTAAAAGCAGCTGGGCAAAGATGCTAGAAAGCACCAAGGCATAGGAGGTCCAGGGATTCTGCTGGAAACCAGCCTGATCAGGAGCCAGCAAGGTGCCCTTGCCCAAAGGTGACAAGTGTCCAGGGCTAAGCCTGGCCAGTGGCTGGAGAGATGTCTGCAGTGTCATGCCCAGCTCTGGGGTCACCAAAACAAGACAGACTTGGGCATCCTGGGAAGAACCCCTAAGTGGAACCCTTGAGGTCACAAGATCTGGTGATGTTGATCCAGCAACAGACTCAGTGCCAGCAGGGATGGTGGTGTGGCAGCACACAGCGGCACTGGTGAGAGCCAAGCTCTTGCTGGACAGCACTGCCTGCCCCAGCACATTCTTGGCAGCCTTGGCCACACCTGCTTGGTGGGATGAGACAGCACCTCACCTCCAGCAGCTCCAGGCAAGTTCCCTAAGCAGCTCAGGGAGACACTGGTACAGCCAGGCCTCTGCAGCAAACTCTTCCTCACGCCCAGCCCCATCTGCTCTGCAGGGTCTGTGTCCAGGCATTAGCCCAGCCACCGCTCCAACAGAAGGTAGATGCTAGAAGGGAGTCACAGGGCTAAGCCACCTCCAGTTCACTGCCTGCTACTCCTTGCTGTAGACAGGGCAATGCCCTGCGCCCAGAGCTCTGCCTGGCTCTTGGCTAGGTGCAAGTGATGACCAGCGGGAAGGGGACCAGCTGGGATGGAACTGAGGAGGAAGAAGGAAAGGCTAGCAAGTCCTTTGTTGTTGTCTGGCCCTACAGCTCCTGTGTGGTCACTTTCCCGCGAGTGTCGGTGCCATGCTCCAGCAGACGTGTGTGAGCATCTGCTCTCTCCAAAGGGGACTCTGTTCAACCTCTGGGACTGTCCCCACAGGGCAAGGCTGTGCCAGCACCTGCCTCTGCCTGCAGGCTGGTGGGCAGTGGGCTCTCAGGCTCTTTCTCCTCTCTTTCTGCAGCACCCAGGCAGCAAAGGAGCGATGGGTCACCAAGCTCCACAGGTGAGTCCTGCCTGGCCCTTCTCACAGCATGGGGGATGCTCCAGGTGCAGCCATACAATGGGGAAATACTGCTCCTGAGCTGGGGAGAGGTGCCCTTACCCTGGCCATGGGCAGCTTTTGAGTGGGAAGAGCAGGTGGAGCAGCTTCATCCACCTCTGCCCAGCCACAACCACAAACACTGCTTTCCACCCAACTGCCAGGCCATGCCCTGCTGCTTGGGGGCACCTCACAGCCACTCAGACGGAGCAGAGGGAGTCCTGGTGACACAAGTGCCCTCCATTAAGCACCTGCTGAAGCTGCTCAGACTCCACAACCTTGTGAGTGTCCCTCCTGGCTCTGCTCTGCCCCAGAGGCTGCTCCAGCCCAGCTTCAGGGGCATCACTTCCCACCTTCTGCTCTTTAACCCTTGCCCAGGTCAAGATGCTATGCAACAGGTGCCTGGAGAAAGACACCCTCCAGTTACAGTGCTCTCCCTATGTAATTTTCCCCACGCATGTCAGCATTGTTTCTGTATTTATGTAAAAGGACTGTCACAGCTTCAAGAATTAGAACCTTAACATTCTCGCAACACTTCACCTCTTCACCTTGCTACTGCAATAGCAGTAGGAAGAGAAGAATGCAGAGGGGGAAAGCACTTGGAAAGGAAACTACACCCACAAACTAACTGATGCCTTGAAGTTCTTCAGATGGTCTAGTTCATTTTCAGTGGGGCCAGGGAAAGTGGGATGAGCCATTGCCCAAGTTTATTTTTGTGAATCATAATCTCAGCATCAAAATCAGTGTCTACTCACCCAGTAAACAATTGTGCACCTATGGGGGCTTCAGTCCAGGGAACCAAGTAGCAAAGTTTTGGTCTTCTTTCTTGGGGAAAAGAGGTCAAACAGATTGAACCTGAGATCACTCCTGTAAACAGGAGCTCCACCAGATAGCCCCGACCACAGCAGCATCACATACACAAAGCATGCTAAATGGGGAAATTTGTCCCAGTACATTACTGCAGCAGAGAGACTGACAGTGTGCCATGGGAGGCTCCCCAAACTGTGCACTTCTGGCAAACTGGACAGGTCAGAGAGGTGAGAAGGACACAGAAAGAAATATTCCCCCTCATTCCCACCAGCAAGTCATCTGCTCTCTCCTCTAGAAGCAGTCTGGCGCCTGGGTTCCCAACACCACGGCAAAACTCTGGACCTACAGCAGTGCTGCAGGACAAGCAAGGCTGTGCTCTTTTCAGCACCCTGCATTTCTGTCCTGTTCCCCTGCTATCCTTCACACCTGCTTCTTCTCACCCCTCACTCTCTCGCTCCCTTCCCAGCTTCTCCCTCATCCACGTCAGATTCACAGCCCAGTTCACAGTGCAGCCGCTGCAACTGTTCCAGGCACAGGACACAGTGGTGCAAAGGCAGGAGGAAATAGCTGGGCATGTTCCTGCCTGACCCCCCCCCATTTCAGCCCTACTCAGGCATGGCCAGCACCTTCGCTGCTTGCGACGAGCAAGCTATGCTGCAGAACAGGGAACATTTTCAAATCTGGGCTGCACTCACTCGCGGGCTCTGCTGGACCTGACACAGACCTTCACTGCTGCATTCTCTGAGAATGCCACCAGAAAACACGTCCCATCACGTAATGTACTGCCAGAACAGGCTGAGAGGCTGCATGACAAGCCACGCTCAAAACTGTAATATAACTTGCTGAGTTTTTTCTATTACAACTGCTGAAGTAGTGAAGAAAAACCAGAAGGGTGCTCCTACAGGTACTCTGAATATTAACAAGTGGATGCAGCAGAAGGAACACTGGGGACATCCATTCATTTGTTCATTCATTCATTGATTCCTGCATTCACTCAGTCCTCCAGCTGTGGTGTGGCCAGATGCTGGCTGGTTCCTCCCAGATGGCAGCTCCTTGACATCAAATCCAGAGAACACTCCTCAGTTGTCTGGCTTTTATCAGCTGACACCCTCTTGGCCTGAGTTCTAAACTGGAATAAGTTTCTCAAGGGAAAAAGAAGAGCAAAGGTAGCTACTGCCCTTTTACCCCTCTGCTTATAACACCCACCTGCTTGTCCACAAAGCGTACAGAAGTGTCTGCAATCAAAAGGAAATGGGGCACGCAGTGAGGACTGGGAGCTGTTCTGACCTTGCCGCCCTCTCTCACACAGTGGCTAACCATGTCCCTCACTGTCCAAGAAAGCTGTCAGCATTTAAATGTTTTTTCAGCCTACACTTGGCCAGTCCTACCATGACAGACAGAGTAACAGAAAGATGACAGGCTGGATACCTCCAGAACAGGATGGAGGAATTTTGCAGGCAGTCAACTCTTATTCCCATGCTCCTGCAGGGAAACATCCCAGCCCAAGGTTTTCTCGCTCTTTTTCCACAAGGTAAATAATTTCCCAGCTCTCTGTCACCTCTGTCATGTGTGTTTAGAGCTACAAGCTCTATTAGGTCCAGCCTACTGCATCGGATGGCATTTTCCCAAATGCCTTAGAAACTTTTGCACCTGAAAAGGAGCTTTGAACATGCCATGGTAGCCATGAAAGCACTTCAGGAGGGGCCCTGCACTTACAAGCTTTACTTTATTGCAATCAAGAGAATCTCTACCATCACATCCTGTATTATTCATCACCGCAGGGAAGGATCCAGCCCTTAATCTGTTTGCAGTGCTTATCTAACCAATCAAATCAGGCTTGGTTAGAGAAAGACGGGAAACCTAATAAGACCCCAAGTGCTTTGTGATTTTCCACCATTTCAATGATTTGCTGTCTAAAGTTAAACACTTCTGAGGTCTGCAAAAGAAGCAACAGCTCTTCCACAGAGGTGACACCACCTAGATGTGTTTGTATGTGTAAAATATAACCCATGTGAAAAAAGCAATGAGGAGACTTACTCCTTCTATTGAGAGAGTGTTAACACTTGCAAACTGCTTCTGGGGGCAGCAAACAACCACGCTCCTCACTGAGCACTACAACATCCTGTTGCAGTTGTGACTCACTGAAGAACAAGGACCTTTCTAAGTGCTTAACTGCAGTCAAGATCTCAGCAGAAGCAAAACTCTTTCATCCTTTCACATCAGGGCAGTTGAAAGAGATGACTCCAAGCCAAAAGAGACAGAAAACTGTCAGTCACCAAAGACTGACAGACATCGCACTCTCCTGATAACAACAGTCCTTCAGAACATGCTCAAGAAAGCAACTCCGTTCTTCCCAGGTAAGCAGGGTTTAACTGGCTGTAATTCAACACTCACTGATAACGTCTCCTACAACAGAATTCTTACTAAAGGTAGCTCGAATCACAGTGTTCACTGTTCTCTTCCAGACCCAGCTAGACAGCTTCCAGGAGCAAAGAATTTTGATTAAATTACTTACTTAGATCAATTTTCCTCTCTGATACCCATGTACAGCCCCCACTGAAGAGCCACAGACGGTTCAGAAAGTGGGACCAGCCAGCATGGCTTCACCAAGGGGAAGTCATGCTTGACCAACCTGATAGCCTTTTATGAGGACATAACTAGGTGGCAGAGTGGTGGATGTGGTCTAGCTTGACTTCAGTAAAGCATCTGACAGTCTCCCATAGCATCCTCACAGCCAAACTGAGGCAGTGTGGACTGGATGATTGGGTAGTGAGGTGGATCGTGAACTGGCTGCAGGATAGAAGCCAG
>JAOXOE010000256.1:66152618-66174457 GCA_028565055.1 Phoeniculus purpureus | reverse complement strand
TGCATCCACCGCCCCCCGCGCCGAGGTCCCGCGCCCCCTCCTTGCCCGGCGGCGAGGATGGGGGAGCGGCGGCTCCCCCCGCTCCCTAAGCCCCCGGCGGCAGCCGCAGTCCGGGTTTCAGAGGGGACATTTTTCCCCCCCTCCGCGCCTCCGCAGGGTTGCTCGGCCCGTACCGTCTCCTGGAGCGATGGTCTCGATCTCTACCCCCATGGCGACTCTGGCGCGGCTCAGCTCGGCTCAGCACCACCCGGACCCCCGGTGCGGACATGCCCTGCCGCGGCCGGCTGGCGAGGGCCGCCCCCAGTGCCCGTCAGCGCCCGCAGCCAATGCGGGGCAGGGGCGGGCAGGCGCGAAGCGGAATGAGGGGAGGGGCGGGGGGAGCCGCCCCCCGCCGTGGGCAGCCGCAGCCGCAGCAGCAGCAGCCGGCGGGGTGCTAATGATTATTATCATTACTGTGAACATTGTCCCCGTCAGCGTTCAGCAGACAATCCACCGGCTCCCCCACCGTTCCACGGAATTAGCCGAACTCTAAATAACCAAAGCGGAAAAGCTCTTCTGCGAGAGCTGGTTCATCGAGTGACAGGACGAGAAATGGCCTCGAGCTGTGCCAGGGAGCGCTGAGGTTAGACATTAGGAAAAATTCTTTATTGAAAGAGTCATCAGGCTTTGGAACAGGCTGCTCAGGGAGGGGCTTGAATATCAATCCCTGGACGTGTTTAAAAGTCGTGGAGATGTGGAGCTTAGGGACAGCGTTTGGTGGTGGGCTTGGGACAGCCTTTTCCAACCTGATCTTTGAACACTAAATTAACATGAACCCTCCTGGGGGCTGTGACAGACTGCTCCAGGATGGAAAACCATGTCACTACTGACATTGATCATATTTCCTTAAATTTGTGCTGAGGTACCTCAAGTATACAACACAGTTTCTGATTTCATCTGCTAATCCATGTTTTATGTAAAAAATTCCATGTGTGTATCGCTCAGGTGCTCTCATGGTTTGAGATGACAAATTCAAAAGCCTGTGCAAGAGCTACAATTGTCTACTTCTGGTGAGTGCACCCACAACAGAAGGAAAATACCATGTTGTCATAAATGGACAGTGTAGAGGAATGTCACTGTTTCGCCTGACCCTAAAGGAACAGTTCTGTTTACAGTTCTGTGTGTTCTAGGTTAACAAAATGAATATGGAACCTGCTCTGTCCGTGTCCATCCATGTCCAAATGCACCTGTCTGGCAGTGCTGTTTCAGGGTTCTATCTGTTACAAACTGGACTCCATTCAGGAGGAAAGATCTTCATCATCGTGGAGCTGTTGTCAGAATGATCAAACTGGGGAATTACTGTGGATTACTGGGATAAAATGGCCCTTGCATCTACACTGTGAGCTCCAACTGTCTCCACACTGTTCTGATCAGACTGTCTGCTCACCCACATGCATTATTGCATGTATGTTTGGACACTTCATAGGGCTGTCTGGGTGAAGCTTCCCCAAGTCACTGGGCAAGTGAGTTCATACCAGTAGAGAAAGCAGTGCTGGGGACCAGGCAGGGACTGTCTTCACCTGCCTCTCATCCCCATTGAATTCTGCATTCATTAAATGAGCTGGTGCTTGCTTCAGTTCATTGGAACAGGTCTGTGACAGCACAAACTCTGAAAAGGGATTTCTTGCAGTGCCAATCAGGTCAATAGGAGGTAAGTGGCACAAAATTATTTAGAAGACATGAACGTTGCTAATTCCAGATGTGCCATTACGAAGCAGCAAGGTCAGCAGAGCAAATGCTGAGCATGTATGGGGAGTTTTCAAGTGATATTTTAGGAACACAGTGCCCTGGTAGGGCTCTTGACCTTACCAGCAAGAGCTGCTTTCATCCAGGTTCATGGGAAAGGTCTATGTCATTTCAGGCAATAAGAACATCAGAAGGTCTAACTCACACAGATGAAAGCCATTTGTACTTTGCTGGGTTTCCTTTAGCTTTTGTCAGTACCTGCTTCTTTTCATCAAGGTTACGCATCTCTCCACGATGGTGGAAGAACAGCTGTTCCTAAGTCACATCTTGTGACAGAAGGAGACTGGACTCACAGATATAGTTCAGAAAGGAATATTTAGTCCAAGTGGCATCACAAGTAACAGAACTTGAAACACAGATCCCAGCATCCTCAGGCTGATTTACAACCATAATGAAAAACCAAATCTCACCAACAGCAAAATGCACAAGCCAGACAATGAAATTAGGAGGGAAGAAACAGTAACCTAGGTCTAAACCTGTTCCATTTATGAGCATTCTGTCCCATGGCCTCTAGCCCCTAAATGCACACATGGAGCTTCATTTGGACATGAGCTAACTGGGATCCCTACATTTGTATTCCCAAGCACATGGAAAGAAAGGCTAGACCAAATTCCTAGACAGAAAAAGGGGTCTGTAGAGAGTATCTCAAAATTGCTGGGTAAATATTTTTATAAATCTTTGTCACCATAGATACCAAACAACAAATAATGTTGTTTATTTTTCATCTTATAGTACTCACCAGAGGCACTGAGGTCCTTAAAGATACTGTTGTTAACTGCATCGTGTATGAAGAGCTTGGAAGAGAAGACTGAACCAAGACATGCCCCATATCTTCAGGAAAGCCTCTGAAATACAAGGGAAAGTGGTTTAGGATTGGGAGACATTTGGAAAAGAGGCCAAGGAAATTGCTAAAACCTAATCACTAAAGCAGACCAAGGGATGAGTGTTTTAAAGAAATTGCATGATGCCCACCTCCCCCACTGCAGGATCCAGCGTGTCTCTATCAGCATAAAGTTCAAGAGTCTCAGCTTTCAACAAGGCTCTGCAGAGCTCACCTTCCCAAGCAGCACTTTACTGCAAGACCTTCTCACAGCAAGACTTTCTGTCCTGAAAACAGAAGCATTGGCCTGGAAAAGCAGCGGGACAGGGTGGTAGGGAAGTCTTCTGAACTCTCCTTCCTGAATGTTATGATGGAGCCACATGCCTTTAACATCTAAGATTCCTCTAATGGTCACAAAGAGGGCAAGTTGATCACAGTCATTATGAAGTTTTGCAGAAACCCAAAACCTTGACGTTTAGCAGCTGAGTATTTTATTTCTTTTTAGTAAACCCCTAGAGCCTGCACTGTTTACAAGCTGTTTATGCACTTCCACTTCTAGGAAGACACACAGTTCTTAAATGTTAGTATGTTTTAAATTTTAGGGTATTTTAGTCCAGTTCATAGTTCTTACGTTGTGAAATCTTGTTCTTTACTGTTTTTAAAATTTACAAAGGATCTGCAAATCATGTGTAATAGATTTCATATGCACATGAAGAACATCCCTGGAAAGCCAAAGCACTAAATTGCCCATAAATGGAAAGCACAAATTCTGCAAGCATATAAATTCATGAAGGCCTCAAAAACACCCATATAATACCCATTTCCCTCACCAGCCTCTGTGGAAAAGGACTTGGCGTTATTTTGAAACCCAACCACTGTTCCATGAACAAATAATGAAAGCCAACTAAAAATGTTTTATAAATACTGACCTTTCCACTCACTGAACCCACAGGCACCATCAAGTAATTTTAATCCACAAGTGTACAGGACATACAAAACCAGCACCACACCGGAAAAAACCCGACCAAAATAAACAGCAGCCTGCAGAGCTCAGCAGGTCGTGTCACTGCGAATGTTCCTGTGCATCACTAGCCTTGATGAAAAAAAGTCAGGCCAGAATCAGTGAGTTCCCTCCAGGCAGGTGCCCAGGGTGATTCTGAGTGCAAACCCACAGCCATGGCCTTTTAATGAACAGATCAAAACACACCAAAAATCTCAAGGTGCCTATCACAGGAGGGTCGTCTCGCTTCTCTGCGTTGCTGGTTACCACAGGTCTGCAGCACAGTTGTGTTCTTCTGTCTGGTACTTTTTGTTCCAAATGCCCCAAAACAGAATAAAGCTTCCTCCTGAAGCAATGACTCTGAATCCTCATTTTCCTCTTGGAACTCCTCATCCACATCTGTACCCATAGTTTCCTCTCACAACTGTAACTACCAGTGCAAAACTGCTGCCAGAATTGTTCAGTAGCACTAAAACTGACTTGAAAGCTGCCATCTCCCTCTGTCATTCTCATGTCTTCTGAACTCAGGGATTCACCTGTGCTCTCCCACAGCACTCATACGCAACTCATTACGAAGGTCTTTGTTCCAGTCTTCAAAACCTTTTACAGGACTTCACCTGAGGTGAGGTCAGGTATGCACAGGGAGGAGCTCCAGCTCATCAGGGTACAGACCATTAGGTGCTAGAGCAATGGCATTGGGAGCTTATGTCTCGGAATGGAGGCAAAAATTCCACAAGAGCACTAACTAATGGAGCTCGCTTCCCGAGAGGTGAAAGCAATTTACCACTTCCAAAAACCAGTGCTTTCAGACAGACTCATGCTCTCACAAGCTTCTGTCTCTCAAGGCTGAGAAAATACATTGGCATACTGGAGCAACTCCAACCAGTCCAGTTGGGTTCGTGGCTGAAAAATGTGGAGCAGGTAAGAGGGCTGGGGTTTTTTTCAGCCTGCAGAAGAAAATATTAAGGAATTATTTCAGTTACAGATGAGTGGTGGAGAGGATGGTGCTGCATTCTTCTTAGAGATGCCTAACTGAAGGACTAGAAGCAATGGATACAAGTCACATAGCTCTGAATAAGTACAGAGGAAAATTCTTCACAAGATGAGTTATCAAATAAAGCCTTGGGGAAACCAGTCCTATTTTAAACAAGCAGATGGACAATACAGCCTCCAGAGATCCCTTCCCCTATGAGTCTAACATTCTTTCCTACAAAATGAAGAAGGAAACACATAACTGGTAGTAGATTAACCACAGTTCTGAGGTTGACTGCATGACCCTACATCACTTTGATTCTGTTTGCAATGCCCCTGCTCCAAAGTGGCTAATACCTCTACTGTGCACAACCCAATTGTATGTGTAAAAAACACTAGCATTTCAGATACCATATACACGTTAAACTGCAGCATCCACTCTGGCTAATTAGCATCCATGGAGGTTGCTGCACTGACACCACTTCACTGCCTACCAGTGTGTACTTTGCTGAACTGAAGATGTGTTCTGAATTGCTCTGTGCCTCACTATTTCAGTTCTATCATAAGAATGATCATTCTGCTCTGTCTATTTAGATTGCAAACAATTCAAGGGCAGAGGTCATAGTTCATTGTGAAAAGTAACACTTTGGGGTACGGAGCCTAAACCCATGGTCATACAGTGTGGTCTCGCAAATAAAATTCCCAATGCTAACAACATCATAAACATACTGTCCCAGGAAGATTAGATTTTCTCTTCCATCCAATCATCTGAGCAAAACATGGTTTAAAATATGATTGTAAATCTGTCTCTCAAACTGAGCAGAACAGTACTGGGGTCACAGCTATAAAAGTAAGATAATTATTCCAGCTCTGTCATTTCCTTGGAAGTTACAGAAGGAAGTCAGTGACTTTGAGAAGCTTTGGATTTACAGTGCCACACATTTGCTGCTTTCTCCAGCTGAAGTCGTTCCTCTATAGCTTTGGTATTTATTCATCTTGGTGTAGAAATGTCACTGACACAACGTATTTGAAGCAGTTCAAACAACAGGTGAAAACCAAATAAACTGCCAGTATTAGCTGCAAGCTTCTGATTAGTCTTTCAATGAATTTGGAAAACGTAGCTGTTGAAAAGAAGTTAACTGGCCTTCTCAGTCCTCCGGATAAATGAATCAAGGGAGCTTGGTAACAGATTCAGCAAATTGAAGCCATATTTATTTTCCTTTGTTCTGCATATGCAGTTATAACACTAGCTTCTAGAATCTCCTGACCAAAAAGATCAGCAGGCAGAGAGTCAGGCTATACACAGACCAGGACAGCTCTGAGCAGGACAGCACAGAACGACTGTAAAAAGTTGATTTGTGAGGGTTTTTTGCATGGTACTCTGGACAACTTTAATTCTCCATGTCAACAGATCAACAGCAGCCACTAGAAATCTCAGTCTTTTTTCATTAAAATCTACAACAAACACAAACCGATCTTTGTGGTGTTCAGCTGCTCATCAGGGTTGACCCAGCATTTGGCCTTTAGGTCTTTTACAAAAAGGCAAGTCTGAGTCCAACGTTCTGGGTTTTGTACCTATGGAGTCAAGATGACTGAATCCTGGAGAACAGGTGTTTAGCCTGAAACTGACCCTCAAGTGGGAAAATTTCTAATCTATCCCAGTAGTGAAGTAACACTGTATTTTTTTGCCCTAAATTAAGGCTTTTTCTAAGTCAAAATGAAAGGTCAAAACAGAGCCATTGCAGCCTTTCAGTAAAGTTGTTGACACCACACAGTATCTTCAGTATAAATCTACTTTACACTTAAACTATCTTAAGGCTTGTGGATTAAAATCATAACCCACTACAGCTCTGTTTCAGCATGCACATAAATTTGTAGGTGAATTATTTAACAAAGCAGATGGCCAGTAGCACCATGTTATTGCTGTTTCGTTTGTGTCAGAGTACATTCAGCAGTGTATTTGTCTGTATCATGGTGGGACAGGGCAACCTGGCAGTGCTGGGTTAACAGTTGGAATTGATGATCTTAAAGGTCTCTTCCAATAAAACAGGTTCAATGATTCTGTGATAGGCATGGAGATGCTGCTAAGTCTACCTAGCAAGAACATTTCTAGAGAAGGCCAAGTCAAAAGTGTTTTGTTACAAGACCTTCCAAGTACAACTGGAAGGCTTAAAGTCACAATGGGTTTTCCAATTAGAGTGATCTGAGTGTGCAGACTGTAGGAAAAAAGAGTTTAGCCATACAAGAACTTTCTAAGTCATCTGAGGTGTTTGATGAAAATGATAAAAATATCTCTTCAAAAGTATAAATTTACCTCGTGGCGTAAAGAAGAAGTTACTAATGAAAGACATCTTCAAAAACAAATACATGTAGTGCCTAGGAAAGAAAAAGACTGGCATGATTTGGAAGCTGAATGCTGACTTACAGATGGAAATACCTATCAGATTATTCATTCCCTCTCTTTGCCAAGACAGGGATGTTTCCTAAAGAACAGATCATACTCTTCTGCCTACTCCAATTTTCATAATGTATGTACTGGGGTTTCTATCATTTTCCTTTAGGTTCCATTTCACACAAACCCAGCTCAAGCTCGGGAAATAATCAAGAAACCATCTAAAAGTTAATTGCTTTACAATGCGAACCCAAGATACTGGAAAATTCATATGGGAATATTAGGTCACAAAGTAGAGGTT
Source organism: Phoeniculus purpureus (assembly GCA_028565055.1). Classification (NCBI taxonomy): domain Eukaryota; kingdom Metazoa; phylum Chordata; class Aves; order Bucerotiformes; family Phoeniculidae; genus Phoeniculus; species Phoeniculus purpureus. Next base: position 66,167,187 of record JAOXOE010000256.1, on the reverse strand, counting down.
TCAGCAGTAGAAGAGATGTGACCATGTTTGCATAACTACCCTTTATGTGCTTTCCTTCCTGATTCCTCATCCATTCTGCTTTGGCATTGTGAAAGCCAGAAAAACACTGAGCCAGAGAGTGTTACTGGAAGCAAGAATGAAGTGGCCTTCTGTAAAGATTTGCTTCTCTTCTCCCCACCCCAATGAACCACAAGAGTCTCACCCTCATTGAGATCACAAAAAGGAAGGCTTGGGACACGAACAAATGCCTCACCCGCTGTACTCCCCCAGACTGGCTGGATTGCTAGGTTACAGATGTGTAATTGCCCTTTTGTTGCAGCAGAGAGAGAATTCCAAGGAATTCAAACATCAAGATGACTGCTAACAACACTCCTACAAGACAAATGGATAGCTCAGGTTGGAATGATATGATGGACAACCTGTGGTGGGTTCCCTGAGATCCAAAGGGATTTCAGAATATTGAAGGTCACATGTCAGCGGACTCGATGTAGACAATTACATGTGGAAAGTTACCATCTAGCAGCATAACACTGAGTGTGAAAGTGACTTCATTGAATTTGTGAACTTCTACAAGAAGCTGCAAAACTCTTGTCTGTACTCTAGCAGTGTCTCCTCTACCACTTGTCCCTACACTAGATGGCCTGCTACATTTGGCCCAGGTGGTCACTTCAGAAGGCTAAGACTGCAGATATGAAAGGAATAGTCTTAGAAAGACGCTGTGACTGTCCTGGGTTAAGGTCTCCTTAGTTTGCACAGCAAAGATCAGAGCCTTTGCATAATAATTTAGGTACTTTTTTTTTAATTAACCCAACTTTTTAACAGTTTTGTTAAATATATTTATTTCAAAAAGTGCTAGTTGGAGAGTTAAATCCCATTCTGAGAGCACGAAGAGCACACAGACGTATCACTGTCAAAAGGACACTGATTTCCATAGTGTGATCAGTAGATCTGCTCTGACAGATGACGTACCTTGTGTCTTTATTAACTGTGCATCATGTTTACATCCCGTTCCAGTTAACTTGTGACAGATAGCTATTTTTTCAAATCAGATCTCCAGGCAAAGAAATGTCAGTGTGGAAGAATAAATACATTACCCAAGCTGCATGAAAGTATTGAAGTAAACGACACATCAACTTAAAATGGTGAAATCGTAGTGAGTAGCTTTAAATAGAAAGAACTTTGTAGTAAAAATACCACAAAGCATTAGACATTTTATGAAGTTGAGTTAATTTAGCATTAGAAAAACTATTACCCTTATGTTTTTATTACATATTGAGCTGGAGCTGTACTCCTCTGAAGTCACCAGAAATACTAAGAACAACTTAATTGACTTGAAGGAAGATTTAGCCTAGAAAGAGTTATCTTGCCATGAATAACAGGGGGAAATAAAGACGAATCTGAGCTTTTCCAGCAAGACACTGAACTCACAAGGATCTTTAGATACCAGTCTCCTACTGGACAAGAGATAGGTAAATGTATTTAAGAACCTGGAACTCATTAGCCCTGATCCATACTGAATACCAAATATATTCACCACTTCCCCAGACAGATGGATAGTAAGCACAGCAATGTGGGAAAACAGCAACACAAAACCAGTATTACAAAGAAGGGCTGCTCGATCCTGGCAGTGATGAGGACTGGGTTAATTTTCCAGCATTTATTCTGAAGCATGGGAACTCATGGCTACTAACAGCTAGGTGAAGCTTGCTGGGTGGTGTTCAGTTCTGAGCTTTGTGTGCTAATTCTAACAAAGGTTTCCTCCAAACAGAATACACTGTCTGGCTGGAATCACTGCAGGGCAGAGCTAGTCATGGTGCTACCAGCTGAAACACCTTGTTTAAAACGCAGGTGACATTCTGAGCTGTGTTAAACCAAAGTTAGTAAGAGGAATAGAGATGCTAATAGCATCATAATCTAGCTCAGTATCAGTGTAAAGACTGTGGTCACTCACTGGAGTGGCTCAGATTACTAACAGATTACTCTTCACATTGCTTTCTTGGGTCTCAAAGGAAAACTGTAGTAGTGCCAGGACAGTTTTCAATTACTAGCCTTTATTTTGAGTATGTGCTACATAGATAGATCTGCCGATGCCAAAACGACACAGAAGTATTATTAAAGGTTTTTTCCAGAAAAAGTACACTAAATGAGTGAGACAGTTTCTCCCCCTCTTATTTTTATCCTGTTTTTAAAAAATGAGGCTGTGCCAAATGAAAGCTCATTGCCTCCTTCATTCACCGTGTGTCTGCATTTGGAATTTGCTTTGATCTCCTGCACAGCTCGTTTAAATTCTGCAATCATGCCATAACTTATGGGCTTTTTCTTCCTTTTTGTATATTTTACAAGTCCTCCACTATTTACATGGGGTTTTTTAAAGATACAATCCAAGAGGTAATAATATCTCAAATTAGTTTTGTCATATATGGTGTTTATGGAGGTACCAGATGACTGTTCTCTCAGAAGTTTCTTGGCCACATTATTCCCTCTATCCAAAAAAAAAAAGTAAATCACAGAGGACTTTTTCTTTGAGATCCTCAAATATTATCCCAAATGGAGCCTGAGGTTCAAATTGTGTTGCTACAGAGTAAGCCTTGATGTGTCCAAGTCCTGCAGATTTCAAGGAACACTGAGCCTTAGAGACTTTTTTAAAGGCTACGGCAAACCTGTCAAGGGTTTTGTGTCTTTCCATGAGCCTGGTCATCTCACATTCACTGAGGTTCTATTACAAACTTTCCTTCTAATCAGAGATCTCTGAACTTGCTTTGCTTTAAACAAAGCATGCTCATGTGACTCCTTATCATTAGAAGAAGTACCTACACTGACTGGCTTCAGACCTTCTAGCAAAATTCTGCCGCAGGATGTAAAGATGTGATGTGATAGGAAGCAGGAGGTGCATTATCCTGTTGAGTTAGAGGTGCTGGAGTTTGAGGAAAAAGGAGAACCTAGCATAGGACAAAGCAGTGATCAGCTGTGACTGTATCATGCCTCACTACCTCACCACCTCACTACCATGTGAGTGGAACTTTGCGGACGTTGGCATTTTTGAGTCTCTTAAAGAATTCTTTAGAAATAAACATAAATGCATTCAATGAAGGCCTATTTCCTAGTGCTGTCAGAGATGAAAACCTCACTGTCTCTCTGCTACAGGTATTTTTCAAGACCTCTGTGTTAATGAGACTTCCTGAATTCCAAAATTGAGGATGGGTCTGTTACTGGCAAATCTCTTGGAGATTCAGCCTCGCGTCACTCGCTGACAACATCACAGACACTGCTGAAGAACAGATGTGTGCTCTGACCGGTGATGAAATGTAAAAAAAGAATAAAGGGCAAAGGAAGTCCAATCTTCCACATGAATGGCCCATGATCTCAAAATGTCTGTAGCTGGCAGCACACACACATCGTCCTTAGATAAACATCTTCTGAGCATTTCAGTCATACTGAGGCACAACTTTCTGCATCCAAAACACATTTTAGGTTGCTAGAATCCAGCTGCAACACAGTTTTGTTAGGGTATGTAAAGCACCATTCAGAATGTAGATGAGATGGCTGAGCCAAAGAATCTCTTTATCAATTCCAGCAAATACATCCAGAAGACAGAAAAACAGCAAAGCAGAGTTATTTTAAAGAAAAACAAAACCACCTTACGGAGAGCTGCTGGAATTGTATTTTAATGTAATCCATTAATTGTAACTACTCTGGGTAAAAAGCCAGACACTAATATATGACACAACAATCATGTTACCCCTTTGAGGAAGCACAGAAGAGTCAGAGCTCTTAGTGAAGCAGCTGTGGCAGTGTGGCATCTTAAGTGTGGCCTGGACATCTGTGTCAGCGATGGGTAAGTCAAAAATAATTTTCAAAACCTGATTTCACTGCAAACACAGAGAGGGACCCAAAATGTAGGCATCTTGCATAAAAAAAAGCATTTAACTTTTCAATTTCTACCTAGTCTAGTCATTGCTGCTGGCTTGACCTTGATGAATATCAAAAAAGTCTTGAATTTGACTGTAACCTTCATGAGATAATCTACAAAACCCAAGTAGCTGTGAATGAGGACGTGATGTGATTGCTTTACATAAATTTGGGAGTTCTTCAGTGGTACTCACCATCCTCCATAAATACGCCTAGAAAAAAATGGGCTAAAAAATTCCAACTGCTTTCAACAAGAGATCTGTTTTTCTCAGGTAGTGCTCTACAAATATACGAAGTATAGATCAGACAAATATGCAGAATATAAATATAGTTAAGGCATGCACCTTCAACCATAGGGATTATATTGATAATTTGTAAAGTCCTGCTCAGGTCTAATTTATTCACGTTATATTTTGTATGTAAACAGTGAGAGACACGTGTCGCATCAAAGCAGAAGGGAGATGCTGGCAAACTGAGAATGGCAAAAAGATGCAGATTCAATTACTGTCTATATAAGCTTCTAATGCCATCTCAGACAGTCTAGGGGCTATCTAGGGATCATCTCTTTGTTACCAGCTGCCTCTAGCATGACACTACTTCTCTGTAAGTCCTATGCCACATCTGCCAGCTCCAGGGCACTGAAAATAGCAACGGTGGCTTTTATTTAAGTAATGAATCCCACCGTGACAATTTATGTTCATTGATATGCAAGCTGTGTCCAAGCTAACTCAGAAGAGGATGCACTCAGAAGGGAAGAATGGAGACACCCAAGGTAATCACTCTGGTACTGAAACAATGCAGCTGAACCCAACCGGCACATCCTCACACAGCCCCACAGTGCTGTCTGAGTTTACTGGCTGAGCCTTTGTCAGCTCAAGGATCTTTGCATGATGTTATGTTACCTACTGTAGAAACTGCAGAGTTTAGAGAAGCAGAAAAACTTTGGCATCCTCTTTGAATTTTGGCTGTATGATAAGGAAATGGTGCTCAGATACAGGCGGCTGAGAAGAACAGAAAAGAAATTAGTACGTGTTTGTAGCTAGGAAATCTGTCCCAGTGAAATGAAAACTAATCAGCTGCCTTTGCTTCTTGATTATTTTGCTTTTTTAAAAGTCTCACATTCCTTCATTGTCAGGTAACTACTAACAGGACAGAGCATGGTTTCCCTTTTCTGCTTTCCTTAGGATCTTGTATCTTTGAAAGATGATGCCCGTCAGAGATTGCAGTCTGCCTTGTACAGTTCTCAGGTATGTTTAAATCTTCTTTTATCCTACAAAGGCTGGTTGAAAGAAGTGTCAGGTCATTATTTCAGGCTGTAGCTTAATTCTTGGGCTTAACAGTGTATGATCTCTCCAGCCTTCACCAAAGACATTCACTCACAGAAGGTCAAGGTATTAGTGTGTTATTTTTAAATATACTCCGAGCAGTGAAGAATTAAAAATAGACTTCTATGAAAAGGTGCAGTAATTGGTTAAACCTTGTTAGCCATCACATGAAGATGATAACTCCTCCCAGGAAAAGAGATAGCAAAAGCAGCTTTGCCATGGATTTGTACTTAGAAGAGCAGCTGCAGGCTTACTGGAAAGGACCTCACAACATAGGCTCGTGGATTATTAGCAGAAAACCAGCTTGATTCTGAAACTCGGAACGAGAAGGAAATACAAGAAAAACTTTTCCGTGTCGTGATCCACAAGTGAATTCCATGGATTCTCTACTCTGGAACAACCACCCGTAGACAGAAAGCTTAAAAAGATGGAGCTGGGAAAGGCAAAGCTGCTGAGAACCGGCCTCAACGCTTTGTATCAGGCCATTCACCCTGTGCATGGAATTGCCTGGACAGATGGGAAGCAAGTGATACTGACTGCATTATACTACCATAACAGAGAGCTAAAGTTTGGAGAGTCGAGTGTCGTGGGTCAATTTGAACATGTTCACGGGCTTTACTGGGGCCCATGCTGCTCTACAGGCACCCCAACACTGCTTGCTGTTCAGCACAAAAAGCACGTCAGCATTTGGCAGCTGGGCTACAGCGCTGCAGAGAAGAACAAACCCTTGATTTCTCAGACTTGTGAAGTTGGTGAGCCGCTGCCACTGCTTTCTCAGGGCTGCGTCTGGCATCCAAAGAAAGAAGTCTTGGCTGTGCTTACAAAAAGAGATGCTTCAGTCTTGCACAATGTTCGTACTGACAATACTAGAGTTAAGGCAGATATCAAAAGCAGCGGGCTTATCCACTGTGCTTGCTGGACTAAGGATGGTAATCGGTTAGTAGTCGCTATAGGCAGCGCCCTGCACTCTTACATATGGGATGATGCTCAGAAAACTCTAAATGCCTGCACTTTTTGCCCAGTCTTTGATGTAGGAGGCTACATCTGTGCTATAGAAGCCACGCTAGATTTCCAAGTTGCTGTAGCTACTGAGCTGCCTTTAGATAATATCTGTGGTTTGAATGCAGGCATTGCGTTTGATATGCCATCTGGTACAGAAACGGGTGCTTTCATCTCACAGCATGCTCTGGTGTTTGGTGACGAGGAATACTCCATGGACCAGCGAAGAAAGTCCACAGATTCAGATAGATCAGGTGTTGATTCAGTTGCTTCTTCTTCATCAGGCCCTGTGGATTTAACCCACATCCTTGCAAACCACCGGCGGTCTGATCCCAGTCCTCTTATTACTCTGAAACGCAAAGACTCTGCGGCAACAAATGGTCAAGATTCTTCTCACTTGATCTTGGTGACTTTTGAGAGGAAGGTAACCACCACCAGAAAAGTCACCATCCCGGGTATTCTGGTTCCTGATATAATGGCTTTTGACCTTAAAGCTCAGATTGTGGCAGTAGCCTCTAACACTTCTAACATTGTATTGGTGTATTCAGTAACCTCCTCCTGCATGCCTCATATCCAACAAATCCAGCTGGAAAAAAATGAAAGACCAAAGGGCCTGTGCTTTTTGACAGATAAACTCTTACTGATTCTGATTGGCAAGCAAAAGTTCACCGAGTCAAGTCTCATTCCATCTTCGAGTTCAGACAGGTATGTAATGCGTCTGATGATCAAAGAATTAATGGTGGAAGAAGATTCTCCAGCATTACACGAGACTAAGCAGAACATGTTTTATAACTTTGAATCCTCTGTTAATATACCTGGAAAAAGAAAGTTCTTTGAAAATCTTGCTGCGGAAGACCATCCTCAAAGCAGGGAGCTGTTAATACCAAGAAGCACAATTATTCAGTCTCCTAGTGGCAGGAGAAGACTGATTGAAGAAGTTAAAAGCCCTAGTTATGAGCAGAGCTCCTCATCAAGTGTGAGTGACCTGGATGAAAAAAGGTTCCCAAGTGATACCTCGGTGGGCTTGGAAACATTGGATGCTGAGCCTACCAACCGTTCAGTGTCTCTTCTTGGTTTTGGAGCACCTGCCAGGATTCCTAGCAGACCAATTTCCCCTAAAGTGCAGTTCAACATGATCCAAGAAACATCAAGTTCTCCTAAAAACAACAATTTGCCAAGTGAAAGAGGAATGAGTCACATATCTAGAAATTTAGAGAGACTTTGTGGCAGCTTCAGTGAGTTACAACTGAGTCTTTCTGAAATAACGGACTTTGCTAAAAATGGGAGGAGGATATCTTTAGCCTATCCATGTTCACAGGAACCACCTGTGGTTCATGTCACTTACCAGGTAACTTTTCTGTTGGCTCTAAAATATTGTGATAGGTCACTGCATTTTTAACAGCCTTGTATTTATTTAGCTTTAAATCAAGAGGATGCAGTTTAATTCTTATCAGCTCCTAAGAAACGTATCCTGGGTTTGGCATTAAGCTTAATCTATAATGGGATTATAATTTGTCATTGAAACGATAACTCAGGATGACGTGCGATACCCGGAGGATACTTCACACGGAAGATTTGTGTCTGGTCGCTCTTCTTTGATCATGCACAATTGTCTTGGATATTATTTTAACTTATTTGTGTGCGTCTGTCAAAGAGAGAACAGGGCCAAGGAACTGTTAATTTACAAAAAGGTTTACATGTTAGTTTAGCGTAGAGATGAGTAGGGTGGCACAGTAGTCCACCAGAAACATAATAAATTAATATCCAAACTCAAAACCAAAGGTTGAAGATAGTAGACTGTTGGAAAGCTGAAGGAATTTCTTCATAGTGAGAGTGACAGAGCATTGGGATGGGCTGCCCGGGGAGCTTGTGGAGTCTCCTTCTCTGGAGGTGTTTAAAGCCCCCCTGGGTATGTTCCTGTGCAACTTGATCTAGGTGATCTTGCTGTGGCTAGGGAATTGGACTAGATGATCTTTTGAGGTCCCTTCCAATCCCTAATGTTCTGTGATTCTGTGATTGACTCTCAATGTATGGAAAATTCAGATGGTCATAACATGAAGTTTGCTTATTTCTACTTTAATTTCTCATCTGCTGATCTTCACAGAGCCAGACATGCTAAATTTGTAAAATATATTACCACTTAAAATTTTCTGAGAGTAAAATACATTTGTCAATACATAATTACAATTCCATTGAACAGAAGAATGTCATCATGTTTGTATACCACCCTGGTTTTGGCTAAATTTTCACCGGCTTCACTGGGAATTTCAACTGAGAAATGTAGGCTGGGTAATTCTTTCTGGCTGTTATTTTCAGTAATATGAACATTACATGGATAATCTCTTAGGTAGTGCTGATGCTGGTGGGATTGTTGCTAAAACTAGGGTCCCTTTGAAGATGTCCCCCCATTCTTACCTACTGCATAAGCAGCATTATGTCAAAGTAATACTTTGGCTTGTGATGATTTGAAGTATGCATTGCTCAAACAAATGCAACCTCCTTTTACTTTAAAGGCATCCGTACAGACAGCTCAGCGTCCTACCATTAAGGGAATGGTGACTCAATTCAGTCATATTCATTACTTTTCAGCAATTGTTTAGCTGGCATTTAAGCAGATTCTACTCTGGATAAGAGCAAAGCTTTTGATCTGAATTAGTGAATAATTTAACTTGAATACATTAGATGAACGCAGTTAAAAAATCAACATGTTTGATTTTATTTGCCAAGAATCAAGCTGTTCTGTGCTCCAGCATGTTCAAATTAATGCTGATTTCTTAACACAAATCAACTTATTTATTTAGCAAGCAACAATCTCTAGAATTCAATCAGATTAGCCTTTCCAAAGAGAAGTTATCTGTGTGACATGTAACACTATTCCATGATGTGAAGTCACTTGATGTTCATGTTTGCTTGCACAAGCAGTCAAGAATTAATTATCTTGTTTTTTTCCCTTGGAAGCAAATTAAAAATAAATTAGTGCTTCTAGATTACTGCTGGACTAACTACATTTAGAAAAGAAGACTCTTTTTTATCTGAACAGGTTAGTTTAACATTGAGCCAGCTAAAAACACCCCTAGTGCTGCAATATAATGACTCAGAAAAAGTGTCACTGAATCTCTTTCCAAAATACAGAGCTTTGCTGAGTCTCAACTAATGCCTTGCATAGTTCAGCCCCTCTCCTGAAATCTAACAGGATCACAGCATGATACCAAAAAATAATGAAAAATATTTGACTGATGGTAAAAAGACTTCCAGACAGACAGGGCAATATTTACTTCATAGGCAGCTAATAATTTTCTCAGAAAATAGCTGTTTTGATTAGTTTGGATTCAGACATTTGAACCTTGTTCCTCCTTCAGGAGTTCATTAGTGTTCTGTGAGCTCAGAGACCAGCTGGGCTGTGGGTTCCAGCCAGCTCTGTGTTCACACTGCAAAATGCCAGGAAATAGCTTTATTGCCTTATGATATAAATATCAGCCTGCGGAAAACATTCCAGGCTTTAGGAACACTGCAGTCCAGTCAATGATACGGCCATTATCTTTCAGCTTTTTCACGTGCCAAGTGCACGTCTTCCTAAGTGATTGTACAATCCCCATCATGGCAGAGGCTCAATCCTGATTGAGAAATCTATTGTACTGTAAAATATAATGATTAGTACTGCCTAACCACATTCATGCATTTAAAACAAAAATGGAAGGTTTACATCTTAGAAAAGGTAAAAGTGCAGCAATAATTAACAGCCAATTCTGACCACTGCTGTGCAGAAGCATTACTGACATTTTTGTGCGTGTTTCCAGTTCTGCTTAGAAAACCACAGCATAAACCAGAATGTGTCTTACTTAATAATTCATAGTGTCTGCTCACTAAATAGTCTTCAGAACATTTGTTTATCCTGTTAGTGCTGATAACTCCTCTGAAGTCACTGCCATGCAGCACTACCAGAATTTATATTCTTTGTAGCCCCTAGTCATAGACCAAACCCATGATCACTCACACTTTGAAAATGTCACTGCACCATCACTTGTGTAATCACATTCAGCCACCAAAGGTGACTTGACCATTCAGCTCTGGAAAGCAAATATTATTGCTCTTTCGTCACATACAGATTTGTGATTCAGGACCGTGTGGGAGGGCTGCCAGACAAACGCAATAGAAGGGTTTTATTTAAAAAGGAAAACAGAAGAAAGAGGAGATGAGGATCTGTCACAGATCTGTTTCTGTTTCATTTTGCAAAAACATACTTTTATCACCCTTTTCTCCCAGAAAAGAAACAGCTGCAGAGTATCTAAACCAGCCTCATTCAAAAGCTAATTACAGTGGAAATAAAGCCAATCTGGATTTGAAATTAATGGCATTTAGGCAAACTTCTCCAGAAGGAATAAAATCCCTCTTAATCTGAATATTATCTTAAAACTCCCACATTTTGCTCACAAGCAGCATTGTGGCAAAAGTTCATATCACCGAGAGCATATATTGCATAATTAAACAGGAAATAATTCTCTTTTCAGCAATTAGTCACGACGATTTCCTTCTCTTAGCACTCACCAGTAATTGTGTACAAGTCAATTTGTATTTTTATAGCATCTTCATACAATTTACTACGGGAAACTTTATTGCCAAGGTCAGCTATAAAACAAACAAATTTTTTACACAGAGCTGAGAGAGTAATAGAAAGAATCCAAACATATGGCACATCGAGTTTCTGATAGAAACACAAGAAGCAGAGAAAAAGCAGGGTGGTACAAAGGCGGCACAGTGAAACGAGCACAGACCACGCTGGAATGATTGGCTGTAATAAGACCATTAACCTCTCTGAAATCCAAAGGGCAATTTTGACTCAGGTTGAGCAGTGGAAAGAAAATAATGAAAATGATGGAAGAGGAAAGTGCTATGGCTGCTCCCTGGAGTAAGAGAGTAGTCAGCTTTCCTAAGTTTAGAAGGAAGAGATATAGGATGACCATAAAAGAAAGACCTGCAGCAGTAAAGAGAGGACGTGATTAATGCGATGGATAACATTGTGAGCAAAAGTTGAGGAATTTGCTAAGAACAAATTCTGACAACAATGTTCTCAAAGCAGTTAATAGCACACAAGCAGGGTTTGTAGAGGAGGCACAAAACCTGACAGCAGAGCAGACGATTATTTGTTGGATACACGAAGCAAAAGAAAAGGAATATGTAATGTCAGAATAATCCAAGTTCTTGTACTGCGTAAAGAAAGAAAAGATCTGAGTTAAAAAACCCCTGCATTTAAACCAGAAAGATCAGGGAAGCAGAAATATGAAGGCAAAGGGTGTTTCCTAGATGACAACATGTTTGAATGAGTAGTTGCAGAACTATTATCGGGGAGTGAAAAGTAGGGAAATCCTAGCATCTTATATGCTGACGTGCACTATAAATGCAGACTGCACTGGGATTTAAGCACCTCTGAGCACCTCAGATCTCTTCCAACGAAAACATTTTACTGGCTTATGCTTCTCTGACAGGTTAATTAGGGTTGCGGTTCCAATGTCCCACATAAGGGTGAGCAAAGCTGTTAAGATCTACACCAAACAATAACCAGGATCCACCAAAAATCAAACAGAAATCACACCACAAGCAGAAATCATGAAGGAAAGAGGTGCCTGATGGTGCAGGCTGTCAAACCTTATTAATACTATCTGAGGCAATGATGCACAAAGCTTAATGAGACACAATACTCTGAATATCAAAAATCATAGTTCTGATCTTTTGAGGTCCCTTCCAGTCCGTTATGATTCTATGATTCTATGATTCATTTCTCTTCAGCACTCTTCTTTGCTATCAAACTGCCTTTTCATTGTCTTCTTGGCCACAAACCCCACATAGGTTTACATGGCTAGCTTTATCTCATCCCACACAATGACTGTGGGGACAAGGCAAAAGCAAGCTGACTAATAGATGCTAAGGTATCCAACCTGAAATTACTACTGCAGCACAACACAAAGAGCTGAAATCACAGGTTTAAGAAAATGAAAACAGCGTTCTAGACAACCACGGCTCTGTTTATCTCGCAATGAAGAGACGTGACTGCCCAACATGATACCTTTCCTGTACAAAAGAAGATATTATTAATGCAAAGGCTGTGAAAAAAAATATAAAATACCTGTAATTCAGCACAGTTTTCAAAATCGTGCCACAGGGGAAATTATTTGTTCAGCAGCAGAGAATAAGGATTATTATATTTCATAGAAGAAATATAAAATGGTTCAGGTATCGGCTGGAAAGAGGTTAGTAAATGATTCTAGTAATGAAAAGAAAATGGAAAAAAAATTACTAGTGGATTTTCTCATTATTGATCTTCAGGCTAATCTAAAAGTTTCATCAATGGTCTAATGAGAGATGCTAATAAAATCTGTATATGGCAGACTGTCCGTTACATTTTCAATAGAGGATCAGGATATTGCACTTGTAATTTGAGGACCTTAGAATCACAAATCACAGAATGGTAGGGGCTAGAAGGACCTCTGGAGATCAGCTAGTCCACCCTAGAGCAAGATCACCTAGAGAAGGTTGCACAGGACCACATGTAGGTGGGTTTTGAATGTCTCCAGAGAAGGAGACTCCACAACCTCTCTGGGAGGCTGTTCCGGTGTCTGTTACCCTCATTGGGAAAATATATTTTCTTATGTTTATATGGAACCTCCCATTCCTGCCTACTGACCTCTGTCCTGTCGCTGGTCCCATTCTCTTGATACTTACCCTTTAGATATTTATAAGCATTGATCAGATGACCCCCTCAGTCTCCTCATCTCCAGGATCTGGAATTAAAAAAAAAAAAAAGACATTAACTAATATGAGACACATAGTGATATAACCTAAGATTAATAGAAGGCATTTCTGGTATAAAGTGGATATTATTCACAGAACCACAGAACATTAGGGACTGGAAGAGACCTCGAAAGATCATCCAGACCAATCCCCCTGCCACAGCAGGATCACCCAGACCAAGTCACACAGGAACATGTCCAGGCAGGTTTTAAACATCTCCAGAGCAACTTTTAAATTCATCCAGGGATGGTGACTCGACCACCACCCCGGGTAGCCCATTCCCACGCCTGACCACTCTTTCTGTGAAGAAAACCACTCTCTCTGTCTTCCTGATGTCTAGTCTAAACCTACCCTGTTGAAGCCTGAAGCCATTAAATGGGCAACAGCACTAGGTTCCCCCATAAACAGCATTAAGATCATCTCTTAGATCCCTTCATTCCTCTACTGGGGAGCCCAAGGCTGGACACAACACTGCAGAGAGATCCTCATGGCTCCCAAGTAGAGGGAAGGTATCATTTCCCTTGATGTGCTCGGTATACTTTGGCTGATATGGCCCATGAGGGGCCAGCCCTCACCCTTCACCTTAACTTAGCAGAGTGCTAAACAGGCAGCGATCTGCTGGTCACAGAGTTTGGAAGGAAAATGTCATCTCTGATAGAGTCAGGCGCATTTTGATACCTGCTTGGTTACATGAAAGATGAGCGTGGTAAAGCCTGAACCTCGTATCCCCACCTTCCCTTCCTCACTGGATCCCTCACAGCACCCCAAAGCTGGTGCACACTCCCTGGTGCTGCTCCCAAAGTCACTTGAAAGCCTTCTGACAAGTGGCACTCATTCCCCTAATGAGGGGGATGTGGCTGCCTGGCTGTCTTGTGCTGGGCACTGCTGCACATCGTGACTCATGCCTGACTGCCCTCTAGTAAAGGCATCAAAATGCCTCAGGGGGGTTCTGTGCTGGAACCTCTAGTTCCTGTGCCTCTCTCTTGGGGTATCTGGGCAGATTTCCAGCACTGCTTGCAGACTGCGGGTTTGAGGTGGATGCTGTTAAGAGGGTGCCCGGATGTACCAGTATCATCGCTGAACTGCCTACAGTTGCTATAGAAATCCAGGACACGTAAATCTGACTGACAGTCATCTTTCTCCCACCCTTTCCTTATTTTCTCATGGAATAAAGAAAACTGCACAGCCAGACATCTGAGGATACAGACTAGGAATTCCTGGCTGTCAAATGGTGATGCTGCAAGTATCAGGTACTGATGCTGCAAGTAGCCATATGTGTCTGGCAGGTGAGGGAACCTGAGACCTGCTCCAGAATGGGTGATAGGCAGAACATGGAGAAGGCTTCTGCTCAGCTGGGACCTCATGTTGCTGCTGGAAATACAAGCTGGAAATGTCACCCCCAAAACATGTGATCTTCTAACAGCAGAAGTACTCTTCCCTAACTAATTGTCCAGGGGGGTTGTGGAGTCTCCTTCTCTGGAGATGTTTAAAACCCACCTGGATATGGTCCTGTGTGACTTGGTCTAGGTGATCCTGCTGTGGCAGGGGGA
>JAOXOE010000256.1:66140730-66152518 GCA_028565055.1 Phoeniculus purpureus | reverse complement strand
AGAGCCTGGCTCCATCCTCCTGACACCCACCCTTCACATATTTATTAACATTAATGAGGTCACCCCTCAGTCTCCTCCAAGCTAAAGAGAACCAGCTCCCTCAGCCTTTCCTCATAAGGGAAGTGTTCTACTTCCTTCATCATCGTCGTTACTCTGCATTAGCTAGAAACAAGAGGGGCAAAAGCTGGCATGTATTAAGTGACTACGAGTATGAATCTAAAGTGTGATAGATTCATGAAAAGAACAGAGGCAATCCATGAGTACATCGGTGAGGTACATCCAGTAAGAAATTAAATACTGAGCAACTCAGCTGCGAGTCCCGATCTGCAAAACATTTTACATTTCTAGACATCCATGTCAAGAAAACCAAATTCAAACTGCAGTTGATCACTAATCCTCTGTTAGTAAAAGCCATTTCTATCAGTAAATATTCTTATTTACCTCACTGTTTTATCAGGCATTGAATTTAAGTTTATGAAGTAGATCTTAAGTATCCAGGCGTATACAGCAGTGTGTTAGGAAACACAAGATAAACAGTTAAAAAAGGTCAAGAGGCAGAACTAGCTGATGCCCCAGTGCTGTTCAAAAAAGTGTTGAAAGACATGTTCATTCATTGCGCAGGCACACAGCTCACAACATCTAACATACATGAGCCTTTTGTGCCTTAGTAAATTATTTTCCTTTCCTATATATTTGAATTCCAAAACCTGAGTTTCTCTGAAAGACAGTTTGGCCACACTGTGATAGGCTGGCTGCTGCCCACAAGACCCTTTGTAGGCTATAAAATCTGATCAAAGGGCAGGCTGGCACTGGTAAAAGACAAAATATTCTTGAATTGAAGGTTTCTTTGAGCTGGATTTTAACTGTCAAAGACCTGGACAATTGAGAAAGGCTAGGACTTGACATATTGCAAGCTGGCTAAAGAAACTTAGTCTGAAAATATCCACTCACATTTGTGGCAATATGCTTGTTTCTTCTGTGAATAATATGTTTTTAGTCTACTAATAAACCTTAGTTTAAGATAAAACAACATTAAGGGATTTTGATCTGAGAATTGCAAGTCCTCCAGCTTCTGTTGGAGTTAAAGAGCAACACAGCAAACCCAGATACCTATTTTGGGAATCACAGAATCACAGAAAATTAGAGATCGGAAGGGACCTGAAAAGATCATTTAGTACAATCCCCCTGCCACAGCAGAACCACCTAGACCAAGTCACACAGGAACATATTCAGGTGGGTTTTAAACATCTCCAGAGAAGGAGACTCCACAACCACCCAGGACAGCCTGTTCCAGTGCTCTGTCACCCTCACTGAGAAGTTCCTTCTCATATTGATGTGGAACCTCCTATGTTCCAACTTACGCTCATTGCCCCTTGTCCTATCACTAGATGACATTGAGAAGAGACTGGCTCCATCCTCCTGACACCCACCCTTCACATATTTATAGACATTTACGAAGTCACCCTTCAGTCTCCTCTTCTCCAAGCTAAAGACACCCAAGTCCCTCAGCCTTTTCTCATAAGGAAGGTGTTCTACTCCCTTCATCATCTCCGTGGCTCTGCGCTGGACTCTCTCCAGCAGTTCTGTGTCCTTCTGGAACTGAGGGCCCCAGAACCAGACACAATATTCCAGATGTGGTCTCATCAGGGCAGAGTAGAGGGGGAGAAGAACCTCTCTTGATCTGCTATCCACCCCAGGATGTTGTTGGCCGCCTTGGCCACAAGGGCACATTGCTGGCCACCAGGACCCCCAGGTCCCATTCTCCTACGCTGGTCTCCAACAGGTCAAGAGGTGGATTAATTTAGTTTTGACTAGAAATTGTCTTTGGGTTAAGGCATAACATGGGCAGTGCTAAGGTGAGATTTTAGTTATATTTCTAATGTTTTTATGAACTTGAGTAAATCTTTCAATCTTCCCATGTAATGGTTTGATCACCTATAAAAAGGAAATACTAAGAGTTACCTGAAGAAGGCATGGGTTCGACTCTGTGATATTTTGTCTGGCAACATAGTCTTTGAAGACAAGGCATGTTATCATTGCTTACACTAAACATTGAACTAAAAAGGCGAGGTAATTAGAATATTAAAACAGAGACAAGTTTTTGACCTGACAGAATTTGCCAGCAGACAAAAATAAATGTAAAATTTACATTTATCATTATGAACAGAGGTATATCACGGAGAGACTAGCTAATAGGAATGCCCACAAATGATGAAAAGCAAACAAGTCTGAGCTTTGAGGACTTGTACTTGAAAATATAATTAGGATAAAATAGATGCCATGTAGTTTTGTGGATACAAAAATGTCTTCCACTTCCAATGGCTGTTCCAACAACAATTTGCAAGGTTAAGTAGAAAAGAGGCTGGAATGAAGTCATCCTTTGTACACCTTTCCATGCAATTGATTTCAAGTCAAGAAAGGCAGAGCTAGATTGGTTTTTTGATTACTCTTGAGATGAAGGGTATCTATCTGAATAAATGAACTACTTGGCTCAAGGCAATGTGCCTTTCCCATTTACAGTCCAACTTTATCCATAACGCATTAGCTGAAGAACAAGTTTGAATAAACTGCTATTTCAACCTGAATTCAGGAAAATGAAGTAGTTGTTAGATGTGCACAATAGGCAGCAATGAAAAACTTTGCACAAATACTGGAACAGGCAAATAGCATCTTTATGATGTTAATGCAAAGCACATGTTCGGTGCCTTTTGGGTGTTAAGCATATTTAGGTTCAATAGAATACAGAAGTTCTGTATAGGTTTATGACTAATAAAATTGTGCTTCTTTGATGCATTCCTTAGAAATTTCCCTATTAATTACACAGCAACCAATTTCTGGCTGTTCTGAATGGGGAAAGAGTTGAGAAAACCTCTGAAAGTTGGGAAGTTTACATTTTTAATAGAAATATACTTGTACATGTCTTACACCTTCCATCAATCATAGCATATAAACAACTATAGACAATCTTCATGACCAATTTATAAGAGATAGGGGAAAAGTCTTTCTGCAACAGTTGGTAGACATTCTGATCTATGGAATCCAATATGAATGCCTGACATACCATGTAGAGAGAAATGGGAATATTTAATTTAGAAAGGTACATAGGAAAACCCCAACATATTCACTCAGTGAGCAAGTGAGTCAAAAGACAGCAAAATTAGAAATGAAGACAGGCATTAAAAGACATGTTTACTTAGTTGAAAGTTAGATTTCTATGCACAGAAACAGATGGTGTAGTCACTCATTCAACTTTAGGTTTCATATTAGAAGAAAGATCCAAGCCTATGAAGTAGACACTAGGCAGGATAGAACTGGAGTTAGGACAGATGACATCTTTTCAATCCATTGTAAAGCATTAACTTGGATCCCTCCTGAATGTCCACAGAAACGTCTAGGAAATGAGAAGAATAGACTATTCATTCAATTAAAAATGTATTAAATCTGGGGCTGTTGCAAACATAAGGGAATGCCGAAGGAAAAACACCCAACACAACAATGGGAACTATACAAGTGGAAAGAATGGTGAGGAAAGAACAAAATGGAATTCACAGGACAAAGTGTAGCAAGATTATTGTGCCAGCAGGAGCAGGGAGGTGACCATTCCCCTCTACTCAGCTTTGGTAAGGCCACACCTTGAGTACTGTGCCCAGTTTTGGGCCACTCACTAGGAGAAGGCTGGAGAGGGGACAGAGACAGCTACCAAGCTAGTAAAGAATTTGTAGCACGTGTTGTATGAGGAAGGACTGAGGTATTTGGGGGAGAAGAGGAGATTGAGGGAAGACCTTATTACTCTCTACAACTACATGAAGGGAGGTTGTAGAGTGGTGAGAGTTGGTCTGTTCTCCTTAGTGGCAAGTGATAGGATGAAGAGAAATGGTCTTAAGCTGCGCCAGGGGAAGTTCAGATTGGACATTAGGAAGAATTTCTTTACTGGAGGGTTGTTAGGCATTGGAACAGTCTGCTCAGGGAGGTGGTTGAATAGCCATCTCTGGAGGTGTTTGAGAAGGGTAGATGTTGCATTGAGGAACATGGTCCAGTGGTAATGATACAAAAAGGCTGAAATCTTGAAGGTTTCTTCCAGCCAAAACTGTTCTATGGTTCTATGATAGCCTATGTTTCTATTTAGAGGAAAATGTCCAATTCACATAAATTTTATAATGGCATTGACTCACTAGAAAAAATTTAATGCTAAAATGACTTTCAAATGACAGCAGATAGGAAAATATAAATATATCTCCACTCCATAACCTTATTAGCTCAACTATTTTGGGGTTCCTTACACTTTGCTGTAGTCAGAATGGCAGAACACAAAACTGCTGATTCTCAAGGACAGCAAAACTTCATGCAGCATGAATATGCCATCTTTATACTAGAATGTGTTCTTTTAGTGAATGTCAGAGCAAATTCCAGTGCTGTAAATCCATATGTTCCCTCTCTTTCAAAGAAAATCAGAGGATTTCCAAGCTACCTTATTATGACAGTTTTCAGAGAGACTGTTGCTATGTCCAGTCTCACTGCAATTCTCTCTGTGCCAGAACTGAGGTTATTTTACTAGGGTGGAATATCTGACTAACGACTATCATAGACTCACCCACATGTACAACTGAAAACTGAGCAGGGTACTCATTTGCTCTGAAAGCATCTTGGTCAACTTTATTCCAGGCATGAGATACTCCCTTCCACTGAATCAACTCTTCAGGCATGACCTAATATGTAAGACAAACAGGCTGATGCAGTTAAAAGCTCCATAAGCACATAAAGCAAAAAGCAAAGCAGCCTGTTTGTCTTGAGATAGGACTATGAGATTGTGCTCAGAATTGCACTCCATGATAGTGTCACCTTCAAACTGTACTAAATTCAGATAAAGAAAAGGCAAGATGACTAAAATACTGAAATATTGGAAGAAGTAAGAGCAGACGAATTGTTAAAAGAATTCAAGTACAAAGTCTTTAACAAGATCCTTTCTTTTACATGCTTGAACTTAAAGAAAAGTTTTTCAAATGGAGCAGTTACTGAAGAAACAAAAGATGTTCTCCTCTGTGATGGCAAGATCCATTTGAACTTAGTGCAGCAGCTGTTTGATCTCCCCGTTATTGAAATGAAACATGGTATGTCCTTTTTATTTTTGGTATATTGATTCACCTAAGACTTCTAGCAGCAAAAAAAAAGGCATTTATGGTAGCATAAAAGGCCACTAGTGTATTTCAGCTATAGGAGACGCTGAGCAGACTGAGATAGTTAACTTTTTAAATAAGTATGTGTTTTCCTTAAATACAGAGTGTCTCTTGAAAACACTGAGATATTAAATAACTGCAGAAGTACTTCCTACGAGAGTAAGTTGTTAGATGCCTCAACAGAGGAAGGCTGAGAACATAATCAGCATATTATGTCACCTGGAAGTAGAATAGCTTCCTGGAGACCTTTTGGCATTTTGCTTTGCCCATCTTTCCAGCATGTCCTAGACCTGCCAATAGAGACTAGGTTGGAGACAAACTCATTCTCAGAGTATGAGATAAATGTCTATATATATAATGTAGCATTTGGGTTTACTTTACTGTAAGGTAAGCAATGAAGCTCAATGCTCTAATTTGCCAATCTCACATTTCTGCCGCCCACCACTGATTAACTTGTAAGGGCAGAAGCAGTGAGAGAAATCCTGGCCCCAGATGCTCTGAATTACCTTGTCCCAGTCTGTTGCTGTATGCTACCTCCTACCTTACATACTGTTATTTTCTTAGCCATTTCTCTGTAATGCTTCTAATGCTTTTTCTCACCACAGTCAAATTATATTATGATCCTACAGGACACAAAGCTGGTGACAATTACAATCTCCTTGCATGGTTTTCACACAGAGATCCACAAATTACTCTCTGTCTTATCCCTTGCCTTTGCCCTTGACAGACTGAGACATATTGGATTAATCAATATACTCTGACTTATAAGAGATAAATTCAACTGTTATTAGAATCGAAAAGAAAAGGAAAATAATAATATAAGCTAGAGTTTTATACATAATGACAATTACATACCAGACTGTGATATGATAGGCTTATTGATGAAACAGAAAACAAACCTGGGATGTCACTGGTGCTGGAACCAAGAGCAGTGGGAAAAAACCATAAAATATGAGCCATTCTTGCCATTCATATTCTGTTTATCTCCTTATTGATGATGAGACTACAAGAGTGGAGGAGCTGCAAATCCAGCACACATCAGGGGAGCTGTCTTTATCCAAGACACATTGGGCCATTTCAATTTTCTCTTGGCTTACAGCAGTTCCGAAGGAGTTATACTAGAAGATGCAGGTTTCATATTTTTGTCAGCAGTCTTTCTTGGCTCTGCAGTGCAGTGAAGGCATATAAAAACCTCTTGACTTGCTGCTGAAGCCTGAGCTATTTCTCAGCAGGCTTCCACAATAACACGATTTGCAGGGCAAGAAGGATACCTTTTTTGGCATGTACTTCCAGCTCTTGATTTGCAAAACAAATGGCTGTAACAAACAAAAAAAGAGGTTAAGAATTCAGTATGAAAATATTAAACAATGCCCCTGCAAAAAACCCCCGATTTTCAGCTCTATGGAAGAGTTGAATAGTTAACATTTAATTATCAGAACACTGCTCCTTCGTTTTGTGCATTAGGCTTTAGAAGTAGCAAAAAGGCAATGTCTCAAAAGTACCCTAACATGTCTCTGCTTCTGTTCAGTGTGGTCTCAGCTTTTCTGAAATTGAGTCTTTTTGTTGACAGCCAGAAGCAAAACTGAAAGACAAATCTTTCTTAAACTCATCAAAATCCTGCAAAATGACCAGGTTTGGGGCAGAAGTAGTCATGTAGCTCTTTATTCAGTTCTGACCAGTATAGGTTTGTATTCCTAAATCTTTCATTTGCCACAAGGCATGTATATTAAATATGATGTTTAAAAATATCACCCCCATCCCTCCATACTATATAATTAAAGGGGGTGTAATAAAGAGCGTGCCTGTATTACATTGAGACAGTCTGGCATTTTACTTTGAATAAACACTTCAACTGAAGCATATTGGGGAGAAGTTGTTCACCACTGTAAGCCAAACTCTTACCCATGGCAAGGCTATTAACATCATCAGCGTTACACAAGCAATGACCTTGGTCTCATCATTTGCACTTTAAGCCCAGGACTGTAATACCATTACCTGTACTAAATATAGCCTGTCATCTACTGCCCTGGAATTAGCACACAGAAGTCTCTCTCTTCAGCAGGTCATCATCGTAATAACTGCATAGCCAAAGGGTACTATGTTCTGCACAAGATTTTTCCACTTGAAATAGCTTGTGGGATGTGCTTCAAAGTAAGCGTTATCAACGACACTGAACATACATGAACACTCATTTCAATGAATGAAAAGAAAAAGTTCCAGGAGTTTGCCAAGAGTATGCTTTATCAATTTGACTTACAATTTGTCTATCAATTTGGACAGCAGAATTTCCAGACCCATTGCTTATGGAATCTGGTCTGGATTAGAAAGAAATCCTTAAGAGCTGAAGATTAAAGATTCATGGTTTGGAATGACAATCTTCTTATGATGTAACAGGTGACATGACAACTTGCAGTAGTATAGCAGCCTGGAAAAGTGCTTTGTTATTGGTATAAGGAGGGGACATTTGCTTCTCCAGGAAAATACCTTATTGTCACCGACAAAAACTAAGCATGGCTCTTCTGGGTTTTTTAAACTTCCTTTTTTATTCCCACATTCCTTTTCAAAACACAGTTTTATTCCCCCAAATTAAACAGACCAGAGTTTTTTTTACCTCACATCATAGCTAATGCCCCTGCTCAGTAATGACAGGATCACAAGCGATTAGTGATAGAACGAGAGGGAATGGGTTCCAGTTACAACAGGGTAGGTTTAGACCAGATATTAAGAAGAATTTTTTCACAGAAAGGGTGGCCAAGCTCTGGAATAGGCTTCCCAGGGAGGTGGTTGAGTCGCCATCCCCGGATATATTTAAAGATCATTTGGATGAGGTGTTGAGGGATGTGGTTTAGGGGTGAAATTGTAAGGTAGGGTAGGTGGTTGGACTTGATGATCCCAGGGGTCTTTTCTAACCAGAGTGATTCTGTGATTCATAAAATGTCAAACTGAAAAAAAATATAATAGGGAATTCACCATTTTCTACAACAACTGCAATATCCCCTCCAAAAGGAGGCAAATCTATCACTAGAAAAAAAAAAACATGGTACAGGTAACTTCATTGTCAAGCTGCTTTGCAAAGGAATCTACAAACAAGAGGGGGAGAAGCTTATTTTCTGCTTCTGTGCAAGAAAGTGAATCCAAATGATTCTGATGGTTTTTAATCTTTCCTCTACTTAAAAAAAAAAATTAAAATATTCAGTTTTTTTCATTCTTTTCTTTATAAGAAGGTTTGATAAATATCTAAAGGACAATAAATGTTATTATATAAGCCTTTGTAAATTATGCTTTGCAAATCATATCTTTTAAAACTAATCTTCAAGGTATAACTTCCTTACCACTGCTATATGAATCTGAAAACATTCTGAACAATCCTGGCTTGAGAGTAAAGGAGACAGAAACCTAAACTTCTAGAACAAATGCAGCACAATCATTTTATTTGCCAGCTTTTCCAGTTTTTATGATCTCTTCAGCATTTGGGCAGAAGAGATGAGCAAAACCAATAGGAGAAGTAGGTGCCACTGAAACAAAAGGCTGGTTGAGTTTTCAGAACAGGGGGATACTGATAGTTTACCAGAACTTAGAATCATTTCATAGAATCATTAGGGATTGGAAGGGACCCCGAAAGATCATCTAGTCCAGATGATCTTTCAATGCAATGATGCAGCTTGTTTTTTAACTTTCTTTAAATAAAGGACAAAGTGTCACAAACCTGTCAAGACCTTTCACGTAGCTCTCGTCTGCATTTGCGCAAAGGTGTGCTCGGCATGGATTGTCAAATCTTAATGCCATTAGCCTAACTGAAGCTTCAGTGCACAAAAAGAAAAGGCAGCTCTGCTCCTGCGCTAGCTGACTTTTTAAAACGCACTTGTGTGGTTTTTATGTAACGAGAGCGAAACACTAATTTTCTTTTGCTTAATTTTTGTAGGCTCTTCTTGGATTGTGCTCACTGCAGACAAGGATGGCTTTGTGCCATTAATATTCAAAGCAGCACAAGAGATAATCATAAGGGATGGAACTGACAGTGCAGAAGTCTGTGGAGATCACTCCTACCAAAAAACCATTTCAACGCGACCACCAAGTAGAGTGACATAATTTCTGAACAAAGAACACTACTGACCTTCTCTTCTAATGCAGACACACTCTGCCGTGTCACAAACCAAGTCACTAGAAAGCTATCTTCACTACTTCCAATGTACTTTAATTGTAAAATCTGTGGCATGATCACACTGTAGCCAAAAACCAGGGGTGGCTGCACCCTCATGATTTTTTCTGAAGGATCAGACCTAGAGAGAAGTTTACCAGAGCTGTTGTCATTAATGGCTGTCAGCGGACTGGAGGAGAATGACTCGCGCCTACTTTAATTGCAGGGCATAGTCCACATGAAGCTGAGGAAAATACAACTACAGAGCACTAACAAAAACTAGGAGGGGAAAAAAAGAAAACTGCTTCAGGCTGTCTGTGCTATTTCAGCTGGATCCCATGGAAACCTGCAACATTTTCAGAAATGCTTCGTTTTTACATGAAAACGTTCAGCTGCTAAAAAGGCTGCATCACTGCCTCCTGTCAGTGTCTTCTTATGCAGCACATAGATGTACTCAGAAGAGAAAGAAAAATCCTTGCAAGTTAAATTAAGGGTAAAAGACATTGAACAGAAATGTTGCGGGTGTCTCCACTAAACTTGTCAGCTAGATTTCTGTATAAGCAGGCAAAAAATAAAAGCACTTGTACAGCAGACTGCTCATGTCCCAACACACATGTCTACAACTCATCGTGGTGAGCCATTCCTATTAAGTCAGGAAGTGCCTGTTCCTTTCCACTGACTGCAACAGCAAACTGGTTGAAATACAAACATGTATATTAAGCCAGATGAACCTCTGCCTGACAGACGAGAGGCAGTGCAGATTCATGAATATTAAACTACTGTGATTATGGTGATAAAAATAGGCATAAGGGAAGAACTGAATGAACTTCCCAACTTTCTGCCTCTAAATGTGAAGAGATGGGTAAAGCATAATGAGTAGTGACACGTGTGAGGCTTGGGATTCTGTTTCACTGCACATGCCCCAGCAGAAACCATGGCAGACTTCCTTCACCCTGTACCTGCAGGGAATCATAACAGATTTAAGCTACTGTAAATGTGCATAATGTGCATTTCAGGTCCTTTTCCCTTGCCTGAGAGGCACGGCAAGCTTGTTTATAGGGCAGGGATATGCTATAAAATCCAGTTATAACACTTCACCCTTTGAGAAGGCCTTCAAGAAGGTCTGAAGGCATTTAATGTGTTTGCAGATTTGGCATTAGTGCCATTCCAGTGATGCAGCCAGGAATCACATGTGTGATAGTTTCAATTCACTGAAGTAAATAATGTCCATGTCATGCAAGCATCCTCCCAGAGAGGAGGAATCATTGCTCTCAATCACCTACAACCACAGGTATGCACTGTAACTGCATATACTGTACTACTTCTAAGCAGCCTGGAGGAGTGTTTCTGTTTGTAAAAAACCACCAAACCAAAATAAATCCGACCTTTTAACAGTTAAGTACATCTACTACTTTAGTTATTTGCTTAATTGAATCACCTGCTTCTTTGCATTGTGTTAGACAGACCACAGAATCACAGAATCACGGAACTGGACACAATACTCCAGATGTGGTCTCAGCAGGGCAGAGTAGAGGGAGAGGAGAACCTCTCTCGATCTGCTAACCACCCCCATTCTGATCCACCCCAGGATGCTGTTGGCCCTCTTGGCCACATGAGCACATTGCTGGCTCAAGGTCATCCTGCTCGCCACCAGGACCTCCAGGTCCCTTTCTCCTACACTGCTTTCCAACACGTCGGTCTCCAACTTATACTGGTACCTGGAGTTGTTCTTGCCCAGATGCAAGACTCTAAATTTGTGTTCAAGGAGATATTTGCATTATGACTGCTTGAAGAGTTTGAATGGAGTCGTGCTTTCTTTCACTGAAGTCAGCACAAATCATTGAAATTAAATAAGTAACACAGAGGCTCACAGGCTTCGTGGGGTGAGGGAAGGCATTACCAGATAGCTAAATGCCACAGCACATCTCAAAGTGGGCACGGGAATTGTACTAGATGATCTTTCGAGGTCCCTTCCAATCCCTAATGTTTCTATGATTCTATGATTTTAATCCTGCAAATACACTTGAAGAACATCCTTGTGTCTCACACAGTGTCTGGTATTTACAATGCTTATGGACAAGTACAATAGAACTTTATTATAACTAACTAGCATGATGGGAGGGTATATTTTAGAGGACTACTTAGACTAACTAAAGGAAAAATGTAAAGGAAATTTTTCTCAGAAATATTATCTTCTTGGAAGGGGGGGAGAGTGGAAGCCAGGCTTACTTTAAGCAAGCCTGAGACAATTGTGAGGCCATGTGGCAGCTCCACTGGTGGCCCGGGGGAGGTAGATAACAGTCAGTTGTGTGCCGGAGAAGAGGTAAGATATGGCATAACAGGGAGGGAGGCTAACAGGAGCCTTCAGCCTGTTACCCTGCAGCAATTCAGGGACACATAAGAACCCCTTAAATCCTGCAGAGACGGGCCAAGGGGATCAAGCAATGAGGAATCAGCACATGAGGAGCTTACTGTT
>JAOXOE010000256.1:66122174-66140630 GCA_028565055.1 Phoeniculus purpureus | reverse complement strand
TGAAGGGTGGGTGTCAGGAGGATGCAGCCAGGCTCTGCTCAGTGTCATCTAATGATAGGACAAGGGGCAATGGGTGTAAGCTAGAACGTTGGAGGTTCCACATCAATGTGAGAAGGAACTTCTTCACAGTGAGGGTGACAGAGCACTGGAACTAGCTGCCCAGAGGGGTTGTGGAATCTCCTTCTCTGGAGATGTTTAAAACCTGCCTGGATATGGTCCTGTGTGACTTGGTCTAGGTGGTCCTGCTCTGCAAGGGGGATTGGAGTAGATGATCTTTCAAGGTTGTTCCCAATCCCTAATGTTCTGTGATTCTGTGATTAAACACAAGTGTGATGCTTATGAATTCTCTCCAGAATTTAATTTCTCCTCCTCATTTGAAGCACATATTTATTGTAGTTTGGTCTCCTGGTGGAAGCTGGTCAGAAAGCTGTTAACTGTCCTTTGGTTTGAGATTATACAACCTGGATCTCCCAGTACTTCCTTTTTGCTAGAAAAAACAAATGTATGGGAGTATTTAACTTTAATTTTGGAAGAAATATGTTTGATTCTTTAAATCACACTTAGTGATGGGAAAAGTTACGAACAGATGTTTATGTTTCTTCACAGGTTCATTCTGGATTGTTCTCACAGCAGACAATGAAGGCTTTGTTCCGTTAACGTTTACATCGATGCAAGAGATAGTCATAAGAGACGCAAGTACAAAAGGCTACAGAGCCCGTTCTTCCAAAACTCTGGACATCATCAGTTCTACAGAAGGCTGTAGACCTACTTCTTCTGAAAGCCTGGATATCACAAGTTCTTTGGAAGTCCTCAGAGGCTGCACCTCCAAGGCTTTAGACAGCAGCAGTCCTTCAGAACAGCCCAGCAGCAAAATGTAGTTCAGGCTGACTTTGTAACACCCATCTTTATGATGGGAGACTTATATTTATTGTGTGAGAGTATGGATTCGAAACAAGTCTGTCTTGGATTTTCAAGTCTGTTGGATTTCAATAATTTTTTTGTTGCACATCACTGTAAATTATTTATTTGATCCTTCTGGATATTTGGAAACTTTTTTTTATACTGGGCAGTGTTTTATAAATAGGTCTCTTGCAGCATAGACCAGGTCTTTGGATCAGTGCTTGGAAAGCCATGTTCTTCCAAGCTTCTGAGCTGAAGTTTCCATCTCGGTCTTTAATATGTTGGTGGTTTTAGATGATAGTAATATTGCATAATAAAGAAATCCTTGAAAACGCTGCGTGTCCCTCATGTCTCTCAAAGCCTGCAATGTTCTGTTGGCTTTTATAGTGTGTGGGTGGGGAAATGCAAAGGCAAAACCCAGAAAACACGAGTTTAAGGATTGCGGCAGATATGAGAAGGCAGCAATCCAGATTGCTACCCATCAAACTGTGATGCCATTAAGCACTTTATCAGGCTTTCACGGCAGCACTTGCTGCATGAGAAAGAATCAAATGATGAGATTTTTAGAACTGAGGCTACTGTCTCAGGACTAATAATAATCTCTTTTATTGCCTGTTTGGAAGTCTAGCAACTGTCATGAAATTATCCATGCACAAACCACAACATTAAAGATACGACATCAGCAAAATCTAGGAAGAACACTCTGTGCTTAGTGGTACAACTAGAAGTCAAAAGCTGATGAACAGGGGAGGACAAAACCAGGTAAAATGATTGGGCAGTTGTGCACTTCATTCTGTACTTAAGGGTCTGTTCTCAGTAACTGTCTCTGATCACACGGTGGTCCACAATTGAAGAAACTAGTGCACAACTGATTAGAGCCATTATCTTAATTGTGTGTGTTGCTTACCTTTAGGACGAGTTCAGGCTCACTCACACTGTGCAAAAGCGTGAGTTCTGGGAGCTGCATTTGAAGAAGGGTTCCTCAGTTAGCTGGTTTTAAGTCTTTTTTTGAACCTGGTTTTGATTGTGGACAGTTTCTTGTCCACAGCTGTAGATGCTGCACTGTGATCCCATGCCACTGAGGAAAGGTGTGTCTGCTTGAGGGTGGGGATATGTATACAACAGGAATAAAAAAAAGCTCTTGGAGGAATGATTAGAGACCCCGGCTCTGTAAACACGCTATAATGGAGCCAACCTTTCTGCGGAGTGCCGTGGCTCTAAGACCATTCTTGCCGTGTCGTGCAAATCTGTGCTTTCAGACACAGTAAATACTCAGGTGCAACACGGCAAAAAGCCTTCCCTGCCTCAGGTTCAGTCAGATGCTGCTGCTTTGTCTTTTGAAAGAAGTTTCCCACCGAGCTAGCAGCTGTTTTATGCAGCAGATTTGGTGCTTAATGATGTGAAAGCTAAATTATTTCATACTTTGAGCCTGTAGCAGACACGCACTTTGTGTCTGTAACAGTCAACACTCTTGAGAGGTAGCTGAAGCATGGTCTTGCAGAGCGGGAGGGTAACAGAAAGAGCATTCAGTGCAGCATGAGGAACTTGTGATCTCAAAAACTGCATGGAAAGAAAATTCCCTCCCTCACCTGCCAGTTGTATGCATCCAACTGACCCTTCTGTCACTCAGTCTAGAAGTCCTCTGAAGGGAAAAACTCCACTGTAGCACTTTGAGACTGTTTTTTTACATCACCACGTTAAGAAATTCATACAAGGTATGTGATTGCCCGCTATGCACTAGACTCCCTCTGGCTGCACCCAACTGCATGGAGCTGGACAACAAATAGCAGGTCTGAAAGGACCTCAGTTTCTCTTAAGGAATCTCCTCTCAAGAAGATTGATTTGATTTTGTACTTTCTACCTACACACCAGAAAGGCAAGTAGAAAAGGAGACGAACGAGTGATACTTGGAAACAAACTGAGCCCAGAAAAGTACGGTTTGGCTTTAAAACATTGTCCACTTCAACCTTTCTGCTTGGAATGCGGGTGAACAGAGACGAGAGGATGCGGTGGGGATTAAATCTAGCAGCACTTCTCCTAAGGTGCAGGAGTGACTTAAGGAATTAGTTCGCAAATCTACAGAGCCCTTCCTGAAAAGCCAGTGACCTGACACAGAAGGTCCCAGGCTTCAGGGACTCCCCACGGACAGATGTCTGAGGTGGTATTCACCTATTAAAGTGGGGGACTCAGCACAAATGCTCTAATCCTCCTAAGCCATGGCCGGTCAGCAAGCTCAGGGACAGACAGGGTACAACAGTGTGGGAGAACATGGTTAGCAGATGTGGCCGACAGCAACCTCCTTCTACAAGGTTAGCTGTGACCTAGGGTGAGCCCCTAACACTCTGGGAGATCGGTTAACCTCAGAAAGCTTCAACGTTGTTTTTGGGCAAACTGGAGGACAAGTGACTAGCTCAGCTGCCGACTATGCTGGCCACCAACCCGGTATAGATTTGGGTTGCTGTCACAATACACCAGCAAGGGCAAGGAATGGGTATGGTTCGCCTTACCGGGGGCTACTTGGAGACACATAACTCTGTTACCCTTTTCTTATCTTCCTCTGTGTAAATCCATTTGCTGGGGCTGTTTGCGCGCAGGTGGGAAGTGCTGCCAGTCAGGCACTTGGCTGCCTCAATCTGATCTCCCACATTCCTATGGGTGTATTTGGGTATTACTTGAGCGAGAGCCCCTGGGGATTGAACCTGGCCTGTGTTACCACCAACCAGTGCAAGGCAGGAGGCTTATATCAGATTAGCATTTAATCTGAATGGTTGTCAATACAAGAACCTGCTTCCCTCAGTCACGTGTTCTGAGCACACGTAAGGCACACCAACAGACAGGGGGGCACACAAAGTCCACTCATTTTATAGCACCAAAACTGAGCCCTAAAAAAGGACAACTAAAAAAATCTTCCCCTGCACTGCCTCCTCCCTTCTTCTTACTTACAAAGGTGGATTCGTTTTTATTCTTCTTACTTACACAGGTACACTCATTTTCCTAACAATTTCCTTAACAACAGCACAACTCTGACCAGCAAAGAAAATAATGAGGTACTAAACATACGAGAAGATTCTGCTACGTTTCATCCAGAGGAACTTTGCTCTCTTTTGACAGTCCCTGTTACCGCTACCGCATGCACACGAAGACTCAGTACATCTCTGCTAGACAGGTATCACATTGCCTCTCCAGACAAGAGGAAAACAGTTCACAACCAACTAAGTTTACGCTGCAAGAGACTGAATTCACACTGGGCATTGTGCAGTGTAGAGGCAGGTGCAGGACTGATCTAGAAAAAGTACCTTGAGCCACGTTTGCATCAGTCCTACCAGAGTCAGGAGTTTCTGCAACCCTGTTATCACGAGGCTAAGTACTGTCTTATGTAAACTGACACAGCCCCACTGCCTTCTACCTACAAATTTACAGCAGCTGAAAACATAACCCATTATAAAAGTCTCCGTCCCTGGAGCTGGTCAAGGCAGGATTGGACGTGGCACTTGGTGCCATGGTCCAGCCTTGAGCTCTGTGGTAACAGGTTGGACTTGGTGATATATGAGGTCTCTTCCAGCCTTGGTGATACTGTGATAAAATAAAACATTAGCAGCCTTTACGGGCACTTCTGGTTGTTTTTAAAGACTATTCAGAACTACCCAAATAAGACAGGATGAATCAAACCCCTAACACTGTTTTCAGTGGTGTTTTGGGGCTACATGCTGTTACTGCACAAGTTACCTACTTCAAAGTGCGGTAAACCTGCTGTTTTGAATTCCATCAGCCTCAAAATTGTAAACAGGCTCGTGATTTTTATTGCTGTAAACACGTTATGTCCCAGGCAGACAAGTCTTGATTTGTCCAAGAACCGGAACAAAAAACTCTGCAGCCTGAGGTACCAATTCAACGTAAGCCTTACGTTACCCTTTAACACACACACTCACTCAAATATACCATGGAAAACTCACTCGAGATTAAGTGTTTTGCTGAATTAGGGCAGTTTGGTCAGCCCTAAGACTTCAAACTTCCTGAAAAGGTTTCAGGATCGATGAGATGCTTGGTGGACGCGCCGATTGTACTCCAATATCTCAGCAAAAGCTTTCCCAGTTTCCAGTCCTATGTGAGTCACTTCCCAGATGGCTCTGGGCAAATCACTTGTGGTCTCTGCCTCCAGTGACACCGGTGCTCCCAAGGAGCAACAAGTCAGTCTTCCAAAGGCACTTCCAGTGCAACATAAAGGCACCGTCCCACACATTTATAAAGTGGGCTATGAATTCATGTCTTGTCTTGCATCATGCTCACTTCTTCAAGAGGAACAAGGCTTCAACTCTTGCATTCATCACTCTCAACTCCAGGTTTATACATCTTCAGAGTCCAGTCGGTTTAGCTTAAGCCTGGAGCCAGCCTTTCTGTCTCCACTGACTACAGAGGCAGCCCAGAATGATGAGGTTTCCATACAAGTGCTCCAGAAAGTGCCTGAGGTTAGGTGTGTCTTTCATCTACAAATCATGTTCAGCAGTGTCAAACTACAGTGGAAAGGAGGTTTCAGTTAATGGAGCTACATCACGACGATGTCCCTGCTCACCTCATTATTATAAAGCAACATCTTCATCTTCATCTTCATCTCAGTGCGAGCCCCGCCATGGCGTGTTGTGAAGCAGAGAGCCCACACCACGAGAAGCAGCTGAGTATCGTGGTCACCTAAAGGCCAAAATTCACAGGCATTTTGAATGGCAGAGTCTGGTTTTTGGAAGGGACTATGGATGGTGTCCTGAGTGGAAATACGGGTTTTGAAAATGTTCAGTGCTCATTCTCTGAGCTTACAGATCAGTTTACAGGCTTCAGAAGCAGGAATGGGAAAACGTAAGGTTCTGCTTCCCAGGAAATCTGTAAAATTAAACTACATCCAAATCTCTCAGA
The DNA here is from genome assembly GCA_028565055.1 of Phoeniculus purpureus. Lineage (NCBI taxonomy): Eukaryota > Metazoa > Chordata > Aves > Bucerotiformes > Phoeniculidae > Phoeniculus > Phoeniculus purpureus. The sequence continues at coordinate 66,134,825 of JAOXOE010000256.1, read as the reverse complement.
TAAACTCTTTGCAAGCAAATCCTCAAAACATGTCTCCGTCAGAGACTTGCTTCGTTTCAAAATGGGCTAAATCCTAACCCTACATAGTGCACGTCAAGCTTCCCAAGTGCTTCCCAAACACACTAGTGTGAAATTTGTAGGCAATGTTCAAAACCCACCCCAGCCTCTAAGGGTCAAATACACCACAATGTGGGTGTGCATCCCATTGACACCAACTTTACACGTTCCATGGACCTACAATGTCCCATTGCAATGAGATCACAGTTGTCTTCCAAAAACAAACAAAACCAACCCAAGCCTTCGGTAGCTTACATTGCTGAACATCTGCAATGTCTCTAGTGCATGGAGTTAGAGACACATTTTGCGTGGCGGTGTCCTCCTTTGGTTGCATTGTTGACTCTGTCAGAATCATCCTTTATCTTCTTTGATAAAACGTGAGCAGAGAAATGACCTGGAAGCCTCTCACAGAGTTTGTACATGAGACTGTATTTGGAACACCATTGTATTCACAGCTTCTACACTGAGGTGTCCTCTTTGTGGTCATCCAGGTACTCTGTGCTTTGATGGCTCCTTCTGTTAGAAGCAGAATAAATAATAGATTGAACATGAGCAGACTTATCGCTTTTATTTATTTTGGCAGTTTCTGAATCATAGAATCACTGAGGCTGTAAGAGACCTCTAAGGTCACTAAGTCCAACCATCAACCCAATACCATCATGCCCACTAAACCATGTTTCCATGTTTTTTGAACACCTCCAAGGATGGTGACTTCACCACCTCCCTGGGAAGCCTGTTGCAGCACTGGACCACTCTGTCAGTGAAGAAGGGATGACTAGGAGCTGCTGCAGTGATGTTGATGCTGTTTGCTGCCAGTTCAAACCTACCTTAATACTTGAAGTGCAAGCTTTGTTTCCTTCCGACTTTCTTCAGTGATTGGGTAGAAAAGGAGTATAAATAACCCTAGGAGGATGAGGATGGCAGGGACTGCTCCAATGAGGATTTTCAGAGTGAGGATCACATCGTTGGGCTGTTGGCATATCCCCGGCTGGTATCCAGTAAACCTAACCAAATGGAAATAGCAGTGGTGTGTGCAAGTCCAAAGCTCAAAAGCATTAGTTCACCTGAAGATTCCCTTCTATCCTCCAACGCTCTTTAAGACTTTCCTCCTGTTTTCCCTACAGTTTTCTTTTTTCCTTCAAATATGTTTCCTTTCAAAGGAAACTATGTTTCCTTTGAAACTATGTTTCAAATCTTGTTTTTCAAGTCTCAGTTTCGCTCTCGATTTCAGGTTAACTGCATTACCTCTGTGTTTGTCTCATTGTGATGACTAGTATATAATGCTTAAGTACCTGGAGGAGCCTGGAATCCCTTGAAAGGAAATGAATGTTACGTGTTTCCTGTTCAGCAAACTACTCTGGCTCCGCTTTATAAGCATGCAAGTAATCTGACCACTCTCAACAGCAATAATGAACTGTAATTTAAACACCCTCTTAAGCACTCTTCTCGAGAGAGACAAATTTACTCAAGTGCTTAGAGTTCGGTACACACTTACAGTTCATTGATGCGGGGATGCCGCGCATCGCCACAACTGCTGGTACCCCCAAACTTATTTCCCTCTGAACATGCACCCGTGAAAGCTACAGCCTGATCGGCATCATCTGTCTTCTGTGTTCTGCCACAAACATCTGCCTTGGCAAACTGCTGAGTGCTAACTGGAAGGCAATTGAAAAGGGGCTAATTGGTGATCAGTGATTTGTTTGAGGGTGTCAGCAATAAGCACAGAACATTCCCAAACCCAGAGCCCTCAGCCTGCTACTTAGCAGTTTCAGCTGAAGTCCCTGAAGCAAACCATTCTGGTTGCCAAAAGCTAACCTGGAGCCAAGAGCTGGGGAGGTTTTCAGGCAAGTGTCTACTTCACGTTGCTGTGCTCTAGCAGCTACAAGAAAAGCCCCTTTCTGCTAGGTCACACACAAAAGCAGGGCAGGAGATGGCTGAGCACTTTCTCAACCTGTCTGGAGAAAACAAAGCAGGAGCAGAAAGAACAGAAAGCTCCTTTTAAACTGACAGGGCCTAGGGGATGGGCAGACTGCTCCGTGCCCAGTCTCCCGACAGCATGCAGGAGTCCTTTTATGCTGAACAGGTCACTAAGCAGACCTGAAAGCCCTGCAGCTTGCACGGTGCGTACACATAGCCCAGCCCAGGTGCAACAGGGAAGGCAGCAAGCAGCTGTGGGGCACCTTCACCTGCTGAGCTTTCACGTCTAGTTTTTTTAACGCATACAAAGCACAGAAATTTACATGGGTAATCTGGAAAGAAGAAAATCTCAAGGGAATTCAGGTCTTTCTGAGATGAGACATGTCAGGGCAGGTGATCAAACCTCAGTGGTCTGGTCTAGATGGTAACAACCCTGTCTCGAGTGGTTAGACATCTGAAGCTGCCAGTACTTTCAGGCTAAGAGTAAGAAGGCAATGAACTCGACAGGGTAAAGGCAGAGTAACCTCAAAATGCTCTCAGAGTAGATCCACACAGTGGAAATACAGTTACTTACTCCAGGCCTGCTGCAGAAATTCCTAAGCCAATTCCTGCTGACATCTTAGTAAAGAAAACATAAGAAGAATAGAAAATTGTTTCATGTCCTTTGCCATGAGGATTCCGCAGACGGAAGTCATCAACAACATCAGGCAGCATTGACCTGGATGTGAGCAAGATAAAGGAAAAACTCAAGCCAGAATCTCTTTGCAACATCACAAGACTGTTCCTTTTCAAGATCTGATTGAGATAGTCATGCACACGGAAAACTCCAGTTCAAGCAGTCCTGGACAGGATGGCAACAACCCATGTAAGAAATGCCCAGCCACATCCCACAAGGTAGAGAACCAGCTGACAAGCTATCAAGAGCTGGGAGGTGACAACTCTCCAGACTGACTGGTGTTCCAATTAAAAGTTGTGATCTTAAACAACAAATGGAACACTCTTCTGTAGAGTTCAAGGGACTCGGTCCTTGAATAGTTTCACTCTGAAATAACTCTTAACACAATTCTCAGACACCAGTGAAGCCTATTCTCTCACTGCTTCCAAGAGGCTGAGTTTGGTAATGGGTAAAATCAGAGTCACGCTGCTCAAATGACAATGGTGAATTGACATTTTCTTTCCAATATGTGTCATGATTTTCTGCTGGAAAAAAGGGCTTCTCGCCCTCCGTGCAGAAAAGCTTACACAGCCTGACAGCTCATTTCTAACCACGCTTCCGTGATCGCTTTTCAGGGCACTGTACAAGTGAGTAATGCAAAACAGATCTTTCAAGCAAGTCTGGCTTTCTGGTCAGTTTGACCTGGATAATAACTGTGCCTTCTGGAGAAGACACGTCCTATCCTGCTCATCCCTGAGTAGGTTTTTTCCCCCACATATTTTCAGTCTTCAAGAGGAAAAGACCTTGAATCCTCTCCATTTCTTTTAATCATATCCTCGTGTTGTCTGATGGATAGCAGAGGATTGCTCAGGCAGGGATGCGTGGCTCGGCTTTCCTCTGCTACAGTCTCAACAGCTCAGCATTCATTGATTTCTCTAACTACATCATTCCTCTAGTTCTGATAGAAACAAAACCTAAACCATCAATTTACTGCTAATCCTGAGTTCCACGGCTACTTAGATTGAGGATTCAGCCACATACTCTCACGTACAAACAGCAGCTACAGTCACGGCAGATGTAATCTATTAACAACAGGGCAATCAAAGTCACATCATTGCAAATCGCCTCCTACAAAAGGGGGAAGATATTAATGGAAGGGATTCTGCCCCTTTAGGAGACAGCTGCCACGCAGCAGCACATACGTGTAACGTAATAGAGACACACACACCTACCCCACCTCCAGTGTAAAACTCTCTTACCATGGCAACAGAAGAGACGCTGCAATGCTCAGACCAGAGACAAAGGCCACAAAGTAAGCCAGGATCAGGTTTGGAATGGTCACCAGCATGACTGCAAAAGGAATCATCCACTGAGGAAGAAAACCATACATTTAACTTAGAGTATGCCCCGCTCAGTGGTGCAGGTAAGACTCTGTTAGGAAGCACTTCACATACTGAAACACTTCAATGTTCTGCCGAAACGGCATTTCCAAAGAGCTGATTTGTGCTTGCCTGTGCAGGAGATTCCCAGAAAACCAGGACAAGCCCTGGCAGTGCCTTCTCTGTTAGCAGGATTAGGGCTGTAACTGCACCAGTAAATTAAACAGACCCAAAAGCCCATTTATGAGGCATGCGGCCAACTGTCGGTCACTGGCCACGTTGACACTCCTAACCATCCACAGCCTCCAAAAGTGTGGTCATATTATTTGTTGTAAAGAGCCCTCATTCCCACCCTGTGCCCAGGGAATTAATTAGCACAAACTAATGAGTTTGACTTAGTTTTACTTGACTTCCTTTTAGAAACAAACCTTGGAACATCATCACGCTTCATTTCAAGGGAAGGGGTAAAGTTTAAACGTGCGACTATCCTGTTTCACAGATCATCTTCAGTCTTGAATGAAGATGAGTTTGCTCCCATCTTTGCTTCCACTCTGAAGCAACTTAAGTACTCAGCAATAACTAAAACCAGGACGGCAGTGTGGTTTACTCCCACCCCATGCAGCCAGACACTGCACAAGTCACTACAGCTTCCTGCAAGACAAAACGAATTTGGGATGCCTGCGATTTGTTTTATAGCAGTATTTGAAATCCTCAGACTTCCTCAACTTCAACTTGAGGCAATGGGCTTAGAGGATTGAAAACCCACTGTTTTAAATGCTGATTGAATGCTCACAGCCCAGCTGCCCTGTACCCATCACATGCTCCATCTCCCACGCCTGCGAAGCATGGGTGCAGCACATGTAGAATGGAGAACCAGGGGCTTATCTACAGGGCTTTTTAATGATGGGGGATTAGTTTAACATTAAGTGCTTCAATCCTCTATACTTGCAGCTTGGGAGTTGAGGGTATGAGAAGAGCTTTCACAGAGAGTGATTCCTCTAAGCGCTGCTATTTACAGTTCTGTAAGATAAGTGATTCTGGGAGTCCTGGAGTCTAATCCATTATGTTTATGCTCTAAATGCATTTCCCATCTAAAGCATTTGCTCCTAACCTAAGGAAAGGTTATTTTCTGCCTCCTGACTGCAAGTTCCCAGCACAGACAGATAACGCCGTGGCAAAATCGTCAGTCCACCACAAGAGAGCACTCCAGCAATGCAAGATTTTATGTCGCCCATAAGCAATCTGACGACCGCCTTGTGCTCCACATGGGGCACCCACTCAGAAACCAAAGCACTTAAACAAAATTCTAGATCGATAATAATAATCATTGCAACTGTAATTTTCTACTGAAGGAGAAGCACAGCCCACGAGACCGAGGCTCCGATGCCCCGAAGTCTCACTCAGGCAATGGTAGTGCAATCATGGGGACAAGTGCTCCCGCTGCAATAAACAGCTAATGCATCTCCTTGCAAAGCAAATACTCCAGTATTGGAACCCTGCTCCCTAGTCACAGGGCTGCTGCCCTGCAGGAAACAACTGATATCCTACAGTTAGCATGTGTCTTCCATCCACTCCCTGACAGCACCACAGAAGGTGACCCTGCTCGGATGCTAAAGGCAGTGCTGGCCTGTGCAGCAGCACAGTATGAAGGGCAAATCAGCAAAAGATGAAGCTAGGATGAGGCTAGAAGTGGGGATAGGAGACTGGAAAAGTCTTGTGCAGCCAGGACTGACCCAAGGGCACATCTCCATGCTGCACAGTGCTGACAGATGGCAAATAAATGAGGGGTGGGGGGGAGGAGGTGAAACCATTGGTAACATTTTGGAATTTTTGTAGTAAATCCTCCAAAACCCCCAGCCAAAAGCTATCATTGACGAGGATGAAAGCTCGACTTGCGAGAGGGCATGGTCTTCCACTCTTCAACACCTCCAGCCACCAGCGGAGAGACTTAACTGGTTGTGAGTTGAGTATTTGCCCCCTGAGGGCAGAGCAGCCCATCTAAACGAACATAACGTGTGGAAGGAGAAGCAAATAAATGGAAGAAGATAATGTTTATCTTGTCCACCAACCTGATCATGAGAAGAATTCCATCAAGGATCCTGCTTAGGTATGACCTTAGGTACTTCCAGAAAGTCTAGGCTTTACATGTCTAGGAAGTTTAGATATTCAGTCAGTACTTAGGACCACTGTTCGTGTTTTGTGGAGGAAGGAGTAAAAAGGAAGCAGTATCAGTGGAAGGAAGCCAAGATTCTTGTTGCTTATCTGCCTGTTCCACCTTTTATACTCTTTAAAGGGGCACCTTCAACACAGAATCACCCCAAGAGGAAAATTTTGTGTTGGAGCAATGTAAAATTTTTTTATGAAACTGAATGTTCATTTCATCTTCACTCTGGAAACTGAGGAATGTTTTGGGAGGAAAAAACCACAACAACTTGTTTTCTCATGACTTGTTCCTTTCCATTAGAACATTCCCCGGTGACAAACGCAGGAGCCTTAAATAATGTGATATTATTTCACAGTGAGAGATAACAGATTAGCTGCACAAATCACCCAAGCTGGTAGCATAGGAAGCTCCTGTGATGCGTTGCCAGACACAAAATCCATCACTGAGCACACACAGAGTCCCTTGAGAAATTTCTGCAAGGTGAAAGCGAGAGGGGGCTTTTTCAATCCAGCCCTAACTTAGACCGCGATAGTTGAGCAACTCAACTGTCAAATTAAGTTAAACCATGTTTACAGAGCGGCCGACAGGCTTTCCAGTCACGTTAAACTAAATTTATAGAGCCAAGCTGGTTGAAGAAAGAATTTTTCATAGCCAAGTAGACAGAGGAGGAGGTTTCCTAAGGAGGAAATCTGCTTTCCCTGGTCTAGTCAATGGTCCAACACTGCTTTTGGCAACTCGCTTTGCTCAAGCGGCAACAACAAACGAGGATGGGACTTGCATTCCAGATGCCTACTTCAAAACACATAACGAATCAAGGGTATTTGGAACTCGGGTTTTCAAGTGACTTCTGATTCTCTGGAAGCCGTTCTAACACACAGATTTTAATTCCCAAAGCTGTAACTGCTCAATTACATCCCACCATTGTCACCAGACCTAAACTTTTCAGCTTTGTTCTGATTTTGACGTGGTTTCAGGCTGGATTTTCCAAGTGCTTATGCTCTGTTGTGCACAAGCCAGACCATTTTTCTTTCCTCTTTCATAACTAATAGAAGGTAAACAGGGGGGAAATGGGGAAGAACAGCCTGTACAATGACTCACTGAGGATGATGACAGAAAATTGCTGCTGTCTGCACTAAGTGAAGGACTTAAAATAATCCATCGGAGATGAGGGCAGGCTCTCTGAGCTGGCTTTGCAGAGTTGTGTCAAAATTAAACTAGGCTTCTTTTCTCATCTAGGTCACCTATTTCTTTACTTCACTAATAACTGTCCATCTCCACTCAGAGGGATAGGGGCACCCCTGCCACCTTATGTGTCTAGAGAAGGATGTGTTACAGACTTCCCTTTCCTCCTCTGGGACTGCATTACAGATGCGGTCAACTCAGCACCACTGTACAAAGACAGAACAAGACTCACACCACAGATATCTTGTCAACCCAAGGCAACACAGCTCTGAATTTATAAAACCTCACTGGGCTTCACTTCCAAGAGCAGTCCAGTGCAGAGCTTCTGCATATTCTTACATGTACTGCGATGGTCCAGCAGCATCAATTCATTTCTCAAGTGCTTCTCTTGGAAACTTGGAATCTGTCTGAGATTTGTTATAACAATTTAAAACAAACTGAGCTGATTTCATGTAGCTCGAGGTTATAAGCACTTGAAAGAGCTCCTGGAGTTGTCAAGCGAAGTGAGCACAAGCAGATCTTTTTTCTCAAAGGATTTGCTTACCGAAATCCCACAGGCTGCGCACTTCTTGCCAAATCGCTGCAGAAACTTCTGCCAGAAGGGAATGCTCACAGCTGCGGATACCTACGATTGACAGAAGATGGACCTGGACTGTGCTGACTGTCTGCTGAGTTGTAAAGCTCAGAGACACCTTTTCTACAGTCTGAAAGTGAGGTGAACTTGCACAGTCCTGGTTCCTCATCCCTTCAGTGATTTTGTCTAAGGTTCACTATTATAGATTAGAAACAAAAGCTATCCATGCGACGCCAGCTTTCACCACCACCACCACAGAAGGCAGTGTCTTCAAAATTCCTTTTCCTAAGGCAAGCCACAGCACTTAAAACTAGACACATGAGAAGCTCCAACACATTGCACAGAGTCATACGTGGTGATAATGCCATTTGCTTCACTATCCAAAGCTGACAAGAGATAAGTGAATGAAACTCTACTCCGTCGTGCACAGCGCTGAAGCGTAATTACCTTAAGATATACTTAGAGAACATATTCCTAGGAACAACCTTTAAGAGAAATACTCACTTGGAGTCAACATTACCATTACCATTAGGCTTGAGGTGAGGAGAAAGTTCTTCACTCAGAGGGTCATTGGCCACTGGAATGGCCTGCCCAGGGAGGTGGTGGAGTCGCCGTCCCTGGAGCTGTTCAAGGCAGGACTGGACATGGCACTTGGTGCCATGGTCTAGCCTTGAGCTCTGTGGTACGGGTTGGACTTGATGATCTATTAGGTCCCTTCCAACCCTGGTAATACTATGATACTATGATACTATGATTTCATACACTGTAATATTTACCTGGAGGCAGCAGCAATTACACACTACCAATGCAGTACTGAAGTACTGCTACTAAGGACAGTCTTACAGGTGACCTAAATTCAAGCGTAAGCTCATTGTTACCGTTATACTCCACTCTTTGCTGACCAGTTCTACTGTCTCTTGGTGCCCGTTACTTGCAGAGCCTTAAGATAACCAACAGTCATCCCTCCAACATCTCTGTTTTAACCACTGGAAAAGAACTGTCTAACAATATGGGGAAGGACTCAAAAATGGATAATGAGGGTGGGAGGCTATAACCAAGAAGTGGAAATTAGGTTTGCATCAGATGGTTCCACTATGTCTCTGAGTCAAATGGGTCTCTCTGAGTCACAGAAATCGTGCAAACAGCTCCCCTGGACATTGACTGCTGCAGTATCTGTATGCCAGACGAATGCTATACGGACTAGTTCTTAAGTGTTCCACTAATACTACTTGCACTCATAAAGTAAATCATGCAATACAGGAACAACGTGTAACTGAATTGTGTTGCCTAAGCAAGCAGAATTCTACCTCTGCGTGTCAAAAAATCCCAAAGACTCTGAGAAACTATTTTTCTATCACACTGCCAATTGTCCAAGAGGGAAATCTTCGTATCTCTGGGTATTTTAAATATTTAGTCTTGTAAGCTGCCTAGCCCAGACAGCTCACGTGTATGAATACACAAGGGTTGAATATTCAGCGTATCAAACCAGGGAGAGGGAGAAAGAAGTTAAAATTCCAGACTGCCTTTCTGGCAGCAGCTTTTGTCCTTTATAGAAGCAGAAATTGTCCCACAGGTAACAGCAACAAGGAATGAATTAAAATCTCCGAAGCGTTGACTTTTCAGAAGTACAGTAGGGAACACTGACTTTATTGCAAACAGGCAACACAAAAGACTGTGTAACTTCTTCACGGCCGTGTCCAGACACCAAACTCTTCTTGCTCTCTGTTATTTTGTGCCCAAAAACCCAGTGAGAACCAGCCTGCTAAACAAAAATTAGGAGAGTCGCACAACTCACCAAGATGGTCACCACCAAATACTGAAAGTGATTGCGAAGACCGGCAGCGTGAGTGCAGAATAGGACAAAGTTGCTCTGCTCCAGCTGTTGAAAACATTTGTTGACCGCCATGAAAGGAAGGAAAATGTGAGAAGACAAAAATGATGTTACATGACATGATTTCCCTCGTTGACAGCCATTTAAAGAACCAACAGCTCCCTTGCTGTTGCTGGAATAGCCTAACAATAATACTGGGACAAGCAAGAGGTAAACCATGCTCCTAACAGCACAACCCCCAAATGACCACAACAGGGACTTGCTCATGTGGGGATTCTGTCTAAAGGCTTTATCCCCTGAGCTGAAATTGCCTTGTTTTGTTTGCATGGCTGCAGACTACTGTAAGACATTGCCCTTCCTCTCCCACAGCAATGCCATCAGTCCTTCAGCAGAAGCTCCGACTCTGAAACAAGTTGCACTTCAGCTGTGATTACACTCACACCACCCTCCTGTAGTAAAGTTGGTAACTGCTGGTTCTGTACTCAGCCGTGGCTGTGGAGTGTATCCTTGGGTGAGGTAATTCTGAGTACTCGCTGCATGGGAGGATCTGGCTGCACTATTATAGCAACAGACGAAGCCACCGATACTATGGTTTTGCAGAACTCAGGGGGGCTCTGAACATCCAAACAGGGTTTGTGCCCAGCTCTAGCAACTCTGCAGAAGTGGAATGACATTGGAAGATTTAATATTCATGCCACAGCAGTGCCATCAACTCTACCCTTCATGCACTTACAGATCAGAAGTGGCAAATCACCTGTGTGCCAATTAAGATAGAAGTTATACCCATTCTCGATTGCCATCAAAGCCTTCCCTAGCTTGTGGTCCAGTTTACGCTGCCTTCATTTTAGATGTAGGGTATCACACTTTGGGACTGTGGCTAGTGCACCTTTACCTGCCTATTCCTTTGCTCACCAATAATCCACTCACTAAATTCCATGAAGTCAATGTCCACCCCTTCGATAACAAGAAAAATAAAGTGATATGGACAGACAGAAATCTTTTCCTCTCTGGGTGTTGTCAGCGACTGGTCGGCTCTAACAACCAGATGTTCACTGTAGCCTGACTGGCTGGAAGTAGATGCTGGAAGGATCTGGATTCATAAGGGACCTTTCATCTTCTCCCTGTCTCTGCTGTTTCTCACAGTGCCTGCAGATCCCAGATATAACCAGAAAGCTGCTGCTATTGTTTCTCACCCTTGGGCCTTCAGCAAAGACAGATGCTTTAAAGGTCAGCCGACCGACTGTGCCAACGGGGAGCTTCAGTGCTGCTTTGGCAAGCAGACTCTTAAGCAGCACCTCAAAAGAACTCACTAATTCACCAGGACTGCTGGCGAACACAGTGCTGCTCTCTTGCAAGTCGTCTTCTCGCCCTCTATCCTGACACTCACTTGAGCCATGGCTTGTGCGACCAAGAGTCCGATAAAAACGTGGGTATTATTTGCTTTCCAAAATACAGCCAACTTCAGCTGACACATACAGGTTCTCATTAAAAGAACACATTTACTGAGCTGAACATAGCTCAAAAGTCAACGTTTAGAAAGACTGCTGGACGACGGGGAGCAAGGGTTTCTTAGCGCGTGGCTTTATGTGTTTCTACAGCTCCTCTCTACGGGAGGATGCATTGCGTGTTTTCACAAGAGCCACATTCAACTGCAGGTCCTCATTTGAAAATTAGCTCTACCTAGCTCTGAGACGGGTAAGATCTCCTGCCTCTGAACATCTTCCTACTCTGACCTTCCATCACAAAAGACTCCATTAGGACCAGTTCAGCCACCATCTGAGAACAGCAACCCATGCGAAGGAAAGGGGCAATGGTTTAAAGAGAAACACACTATAGAGGAGAACAGAGAGAAGACAAAAGGTATTCTCTAAGCAACTGAAACCACAGGAGACTGCAGATGGATAAATATAATGACCCAGTCTGGGTCACTAGGACTAGTTCCTCACCTTTTATTGAAAAAAAAAAGCCATCTTTAAACGGTCAGGACTTGGGTTTTGTTTCTCATTGAAAGAACCATCTGCAGCCATACAGGATGCCAGGCACCAGAAAAGGGCTTTGGTTCCCTACTGATTTGTAGGGGAGGGCACCACCCCCTAGATCAGCACCTCCAGTAACCTGTCAAAGGTTATTGGCATTTGAGCTGCCGCAGACTCTCCCATGCTGGGACTGGAATGAGGACAATCCACAGAGAGACTGAAGTTACCTGAACCGCCGTGGAGATGAGAAGAAACGAAGCCGTAAGCTTCACGTACGGGCTGTGCTTCATAGTGAGCGCGAGCCCCTTACAGAAAGGAATTGCTCTGTCTGACGATAAGGCATAAGGATCTAAAAAGAGCAGAATACGTAAAATAACAACCTCCATCAGAGACAAATGTGCAATAAATATGGCTAAATCTAGAGACATGTAAAGTGCCTTACCATCTTTTTCCTTTACTCCAAGGAAAAGAACGACGGTTCCGAGAAGATACACACCGCCTATGACCCCTGCCGCAATCATATAAACTTTCGCCTTTGAAAGCAAAAGAAAAACACGTTTGACATTGTGACAAGGGAATGACAAGTCGTCGTGAGCATTTCAGTCACCTGCTGATGAAGAAAAGCCTGTCCACAAACAGCCAGCGGTCTGTCTTTTACCTCTTTGAAAAGCGTTCACTGCTGCCACTCACTTATAGACACCCACTTTAGGATAAATGCAGGAACACTGAAGTGTGTATTTCTTGAAAAAAGAAGCTGCGAACACAAGGGGTTACTGTGATGGCAACACGGGTGCTTTAAAGATGTGCTGATGTTGGAGTGCCCCAGGGGTCGGTGCTGAGACCAGTCCTGTTCAATCTATTCATTGATGACTTGGATGAGGGATTAGGGTGCACTGTCAGCAAGTTTGCTGATGAC
>JAOXOE010000256.1:66101569-66113577 GCA_028565055.1 Phoeniculus purpureus | reverse complement strand
GGAAGCAGCGGGGGGTGTCCCACCCCGCCCAAAGCTCCCTCCGGCGAGGGGCGAAGGCGCTATCGCTGCACTCCAGGTTCGAGCAGGACAGTTGCCGCGAGAGAGAGCCAGGAACATTCGCCCCCTCCTCATGTGAAGAGCGGGGCAATTCCCGAGACACCAAGGATAAGGGCTACCCCCGCCGTTAGAGCAGCGCTGTCCGCTCACTAACCCATGGCGGCTGCTCCCGCCCTGCCCCGCTGTGAAGCACTTCACGATCCGCTGAAGGATTCTGTTTCATCCCAAGTCCAAATATCCCAGTCCTAAGCTGCTGAAGAGATGGGCCGTTCCCTGCTCCCTATGGATGTGTAACCAGTGGCCAGCAATGGTGTCCTCAGACATCTGGACAGCTTGAGAAGTGGCTGCTGCCACCCCAAAGATCCTGGAGCTGACACCCTGATTTTGGCAGGACAGACTTACCACCATCACTAAAATGTTCCTCTGCCCACAGAAAAATGGTCTCGCAAAACATGCTCCACAACAGAGAAAAAACCTGAAATCTGCATCTTGAAGTATGAATTTTTTCAATGCTGAAACAGCCCAGAAGAGTTTGAACAAAACCAACAAGTGTAGCAGCACTCATTGATCAGCTCATCTTGGGAGGATGACATTTTATCTTACGTACCCAAGGTTTCCAGTCTCCACTGATTCACAGTGACAGGGCCACTTGGTGGGTGCTGGAAAGCAGATCTCAAAACCTCGTAATTACAACAAATTTGCAAAATTATGAAAAAACAAGGCATTAAAATTTTCCCTTAAAAGCAGATGGTCAACACAAACCTCTATAAAACTCTAAAACTTTTGAGCCTCCAAGGGGTCCCTAAAGGCTGGGTCCCACTGCTCCAACATGCGATTTGTTCCAAAATGCCAAGCTAGGTAACAAGATGCACAGAACATCCAAATTCAGGTTGAGATTCTTTGGTTTCTCTTCATACGTCCTCCTAACACATTAAATTTTTATTATCTGCACTTGCATGTTTCTTCACAAAGGAAAAGGTACAGAAAACATTTCCCTTTTTTTTCTTCTCTAGGCTGTTTCAATTTTGCTGTGCATTATGTTAAGGCACAGGCTTCACTCAAAGCAGGGAGGGTTTGTGAAGAAACAATGAGTAACTGATAGTACTTGTGCATTTCCACAACACCAGTATTGATCAAGCTCGTTTTACTGTTGTCGGACCAATGCACAATAGCTGTCTACAGCGCTAAGCAAGAGATTAGGCTGTCCAGACACTACAGGTAGCTAATCAGTCTTTACAAATGGACTGAAACCAATTAGATTTAGGAGAGCCCTGTATTCATTCCAAAGATTTTCTCCAAATTAGGAAAGAAGTTATCCAATCACAGCTCATTGCCCTTTTTTAAAGGCACTTTCTAGTCTAACATGGGATTAGTGCAGTCAGCACTTGACTTCTTAAAGATTTGCTCTCGTTTTGTAATTAAGATCACGGTGCATTTAAACCACAAATACTCAAGAACACCAAGGCTGTAGCCAGAAATAATCGATTAAGTCTCTTAAAACACTTGTAGCAGGCACAAATCAGCACTGGAATGGTGAACACTTACCACTCCTTTCCAAAACCAGAGTCTTTTGATAACAAACAAAACCAGATTTACCTACCTTAAAATTTTATCCCCCCTCCCCCCCCGTTCAACTTCAAATCAATCTTACACTCATATTTCTTTGAGTTTTTATGTCGCAAATGCAGGAACAGCATGTTGTTACTTTGATAGTTCATGCACCTTCAGATAAGAACAATTGAGCTTACAATCAAACACGGGTGGTTTTTACATTAGATTCATAACCACAGATGAATAAAATTTACTGTTCAGGAAGCTCTGCAAATGGAGTGTTGGATCTGTGTCTCTAGGTGACTTCTTTCTCCAATTGTCTCAGTGGATCTGTCTGCACATTTTTTTCCCACTGTGAGAGAGGTCTGGCAGGCTTTTCATGTAATAGAGGGATCAGTGCAACAGCAAGTTTAGTTGAATTATTTGCCATATAAACCTGTGTGACACAGCAGTACGTCAAGTTCATAGCACTGAATCAAAGCTGTTCGCTGCATAGTTTTCAGAGATTTGCTTTCTGAATACATTAAATAAGACATTTGTGCAGTTGACTTTCATTTCACTACCCTCAAATCTACCAGAAAGAAGTGATGCTGAACATTAAGTGTTTCATCCCTGGGAATGTCATAAGCACACACCGTTTGAAGTAACACAACTTTTAGATAGAATTCAAGTCGCTCCAATTCAGGATTTCTATTTAGCACAAAAGCAGGAAATTCCAAAGCCATCTTTCAACCGCACAAAAGAAGTGCAACTCCAACAATTTAGCTAGGTAGCCCAAAGCAGTCAGCACTGACTGAAGGCCCCAGGATTAAGTCTTACCTGGGAGACTCTAGTTCTGTTCCCAAACCCACATGCAACATAGCAAACACAGCACACAATACTTAAGTCGCTAGGTTGATTTTTTTCTTTTGTAAAACACGGGATAGTTTGCTACAAATTTTATGCCTCGAGTACATGGAAAACAGCAAAATTAAAGATGTGGATGAAAATGGGACAGCAGGGAAAGAAACCTCAGATTTCAGATACAAAATAAACTATGCCCTGATAAACCACTATTCCTGCATGGTAACCTCCAGAAAAGCTGAAGCTTTTTCGTGACAAGGCTAACAGTGGATCTCTGTGCTGACGGGCTAGGTAGTTTAACATCACCCTATCTTGTAAGACACTTGTACCAGCACAAGAGAGGCAGAAACCACTTCAACCATTGGAAATAACAATTCCTTCAGAGCTTGCCTTGAGGCACTTTGTATGTGGTATGCGTCGGTCTGCCTCATTTCTCTCTCACACATGCACCTACCACTATGTGAAAACTTGACAGAACACTACATCACAGATCATGTGACAAAAGTTCACTCCTGAAGGTACTGCAAGTGATTTTTCAAGTCAGTTGAGATCCAAGTGAGCTTCCCTACAGCTTGTGTGGCCT
Organism: Phoeniculus purpureus; assembly: GCA_028565055.1. Taxonomy (NCBI): domain Eukaryota; kingdom Metazoa; phylum Chordata; class Aves; order Bucerotiformes; family Phoeniculidae; genus Phoeniculus; species Phoeniculus purpureus. The sequence continues at coordinate 66,110,543 of JAOXOE010000256.1, read as the reverse complement.
GAAAGTCACTACGAGTGCAAACCACAGGAGCTTACACAAAGATGAAAGTGAAAACAATTAGTTCAGTTTCACTTTTAGTCCAAAGTGCAAAAATAAATAGATTTTCCTTAAAAGGTGCTATCAGTAGTAATTACATTTGGAGAGAACTATACCCCCTAAGCATTCTCATTAAAGAACTAAGTAGCTTTCAGCCTAAGGGAATTCTAAGGGTGACCGGCTGTACAGTTCTCTGCTGTGTTACACAGCCAGGCTGTGACCACCCAATTTAGTTGAAAATACTTTAATTACAGCAGACAACAGCACAAATTTTGCTCTTTAAGAGCACAGTATGCAAGGATGAGAGTGCACCCAGATACTTCTGGTTACGTATTTGGTTTTGTCTGGTTCTATTTGTATGTAGCTTTTGGCTAGTTAAAAACTAATTTGATCTTGTATTTTTTATAGCATTTTTCTTCTCATTCTTGAGCTGTCCGTTTGGTGTAGCAGCAGTTTTATAGTCACTGTCAGGTGCTTTTATCCCTAAGAGTCTGAAAGGTTCAGTTATTTTCTGAAGTCTCTGAACAACAACAGCATTTTCCAGCTTTGCTTCCTGTAGTGTGAGTGTCTCATCTCGCAGCTCTCGAAACGGCAGTGAAGTAGTCAGTGAGAAGGGAGCACTTCCCTCTGGTCCTTGGTACTTTGTTATGAAGTCTCTGACGTGGCTTATTCTGAGAAGGAAAAAAATGAAAACTCAGCATTAGAGCACTCTAATCCCAACACAGACCCAAACAGAGCAACAGAAAAAGAATGAGCACTCAAATGCTTCAGGATGGCTCTGACAGTAGTTACACAAGGCTACCATTTCTTAACCAGCTGGTGGAGCTCTTACTAGAGTTGAGCTAGAAAAACATCTAAGTCACATCCTTCAGCTCCCAGCTGTTGTGCTGTCTCTGCCCAATGACTAGCAGGCTTTTACTAAGTAATTTCCTCCAGATTAAGTAATTGTGTGAGAGATCTGACATCTTAAAAGCTGTTTCATCTAGTAATAACCAATGTATCACTTTAACTTCCACTAACCTACTAGTCTACTAACTCTTACAGTTTCCTCAGATTTTCATTTATGCTCAGTTACATGGTATCAACATCAGTTCACATTCCTCTTATGTTTCAGTTTAAAGCTATCCCATAATTTGAAACAAAGGTTTTCTAGATACAGTGGCCCAATGTGAACTGAGGAGACAAATTATTCACACAAATTGGAGACTGACCATGTGTTCAGGCACAGAACAAATAGTTCAGATGCAAACAGATATGAGTGTGTTACAGTAAGTCTTACCTGTGAGAAACATTGAATTTCTGAATTATCCTTTCCCCATCAGCTAACCAGATCTGGATGTTAGTGATACGCTCTAAATCATTTAAGGGTACTAAAGGAAGGTGTCTTTTGTTGTCAGGTCCTTGATGATAATCTCTTACTTTAGAGATTATCCTTGGAGTAGCACTGAAAAGTAAAGACATACAAGGTTATGCCTCTTGCACACACATGTGAGATATGAACCTCCTTCCAGACCACTGCTCCTGCAGCTTTCTGCCCTCTGTCAGGGTGCACTGGTAACTTTTTTAACAAATACAAGAATAGTAACCTAAAGGTCAGTGTTTTTTTAACTGTATGCTAATGCTTTCTCTTAAGGACTTCCACACGCTACAGAACATCAGTTTGATTATGTTAAACATTTTTACAAGATGGAAAGGAACTTCAATATCAAAAGATTAAATATAAATACACAAAATTAAAAAGCCTGAAGATTCTTTGTGTGCTTTCTGGACTCTAACCACGCAGGTGAAACCTCAAGGTGTTCGAGTACTGAATTTGCATACTCAATATTAATTTTCACTGTAATGTGATTACAGTAATTCAATGTAACTGAACGCTGTTAGCCTTGAATTACACACCAGCTCAGAATCATTACTCATTAGAAAACTTAACATGAAAATCCAGGCTGATGCACACACCACTTGGATTTTGCTACGGCATTTTCAACAGCTGTCCTTACCATAACAGCAAAGATCCACAAAATGACTTACCAGACTACTGGGGCTTCAGTCCAACTGCATAGTCTTAAGAAGTAAAACACTGCTGGCAAAAAATTTTATTCTGAAGAGAAGTCTAGAGCTTAGTGCTTCTTTCAGGACTAAGCTTGTTCAGTACCTACTGTCTAAGTCATCAGAAGGCCTGACCCAATCGGCACATCCTTAGCTCATGTGAGTATAACCAGATGTTTGCATATAACCAGATGCTGCAGTCACAACATCAGTGACTTAAGGGAGTTACTATTTCTTTCCTGAGCTCAGCTGGGGTCACTGACTACACAACCACTTTATTTGCAGAAAAGTTCACTTTGCACAGAAAATGAACAAGGTATCATTTCTTAATGGAGAAGTTGGTAACCACAGAACAACAGTCTTCACCATATCATGTCTGCTCTGCAAACCCCATCCCTGTATCCTTGTGTTCTTATACCTGACTTAAGAATCACAATTTATTATTAAAACAAATGTGGCTAATGAATTAATACATTCAGCTAATAAAGTCAGACTCAAGTCCTTCTTCGTCTGCAGTATGTCAACTCTTATCACCTAATTAGGTGTTCTAGGCTATCAGCCAACAGAGGCACTTCAATGGAAGAAAATGAATGAGAATCAAGGGATTCCATGCCCAAAGTGAGTGATGAGAGATCTTCACTGCAACTAGAAACAGAAGAGAGGCACAGAACTGACTGCTCTGCATCACAAAGAGATCAGCTGGGGCACAAAAACGTGGCAACAACAGATTCCAGAAGGCACCTCTGTAAAACATTCTGGTTCTCCAAGTACAGGTGACTTAACATCACCCACCTGCCTCTACTGATTTTTGTTATCTCACACTCAGCTTCTCTTCATGCTTCATCTCAACACAAAATAAACCCTAATTGCGCTCCAGGTCTGGAAAAAAGCTTGAGCACCAGCAAAATAATGTTAAACAGTCTCAGGAGCAGAGCAAAAATAGGGTCAAGTCATACTGCAGCAGCGATCAGTTATGCAGGTTATATCTACCTGATTGGCAGCATTCAGCTCCAGGTTCAGGTGCTGAAGTACTACCACCCATGTGTGAGCTAAGGATTTCCAGTACAGTGGAGGCTGGAAAGGCTGCCTGGTCTCCGGCTTTGCCTGGGCTGAACTATATTTTAGCCTATCAATCACAACTCAAATCCAGACGACTGTATCAAATGGATACAAGCATATTTTGGTGTCACTCTCAAACTGACTTCCCTCATGGCTGTATCTTGGAATTTGCGGTAGGCACCGTAGATGATTCTTTCAATAGCAAGCATGTGTTAAACTGAAGCAAATGCATTAAGCTGAGCTGCAAGAGAAAGTCAGAAGATCTACACTGACCAGAGTTTAAATTATTTTCATATATAATAACTCTGCTCTGGGAGAAATGACAAATAAAGCCATCTAGTGGTCGAAGCTTTGACTAAAGCTGCAAATCAAGAATTAAGTCTTTTACTAGCCTGAGATCAAACTATTAGCAGCCCTTTTAAAGGCTTATTCCTTTTGTAAGATTATCAAAAGAAGATGGAAACTGAAGATCAAAGAGACATAAAAGACTCTTGTCAATTTTCTGAAAAGAAAAAGCCCAAGAGTTAGGTATCATGCCCTCCCCTGCCTAATGGCTAAGCAGTCTAGTGCACAATGTTTTACCCTAATGAGGTTATAGAGCAAGCCCACTTTGCTACACGGCATTTCAGTCAATAGTTTAATTAACATGCGTCTGAGGCAGTCTTTAAAATGTATTGATAAGCTCAACAGAAAAGTGCAGTTGTCAATTTTGTTATGATCCTAAACTATTAAATGCAGCTGAATGATGGTAGATAAAACTGAATATAGCCACAAGTCATACAAGTTCATGAGGTATGCTGTAAAAGCCTAATTCCATCTCAGTTCTTTGTCTTGTACACCCAAAAAAAAAAGAGGATCCAGCTCATGTGAATCACGTCAACACACACATAATTTCTAGTTCCCCCATTTTACCTCCTACAACAGTTTTAATGAGGCAGTCAGACCAACCCATAATGGTTCATCCACCACATAATCATCCATCTGGGAACACTGGCAGAAAATCTATAGAGTGGTAAAAAATGTTTATTTGATAAGCAAAAGTTTAGCTACGTCATAAACTGAAGTAAACTGTTCAATCATCTGCCTCTCTCGTTTCTTCTTAAGCATGTGAATGCAACTATGGAAAGCAAATTCTGTAGCTTAAAACTTGGTAGAGATCTCAAGACAGAGATACTAATTTCCCACCAAGCTTTTTTGCTGAAAGTGTAGCCCATGCATGCAATGGACATTTATTAACATCAGGAAGTGAGCACTAGTTTATGTAGAAAGAGCACTTATGGCTCATGTTTCCAATGTCAGCAAAAACATTTATTCATCTTTACAGAGAAGGCTCTGACGGCATAAGGCTGAATAGACTAGCAAGAGTAGGGGAAAAGGAGGCTTTTTTTCCAGTCCATTAAAAAAAAAAAAGCGCCGAGCAACTTGTAGGATCTCTCAGCGTACAAGAGCAGTGACCAACATTCACACAACTGCACATTTCCAGAACTCAACTGACCTACTGGGAAGTGAGATGATCATTACTTGCTGTAGGCATGACTGAGCAATGACAAGCAAGCAAACAAGCTACCACTTAGCACAGAAACCCAGCACAATGAAGATCTTTTTACTTTTGCTATACACAGGTATACTCATAGATAAAATAAGATGAAGTTCTTGACCCTCATTTGTTCAGGATTCTAGCGCTACTAAAAGAAGACTTGCAGCATCTCATCCATCTCTCAAGGGAAGATTCTTCCTATTGACCATATCTACTAAAGCATGTAGCAACGGTACTACAGAAACAGAGGAAACAGATAAACCAGATGCTTGCTCCTCTGAGGCAGCCTGGAACCACTCATCCTTTAACATTATCAGTCTCTTACTCCGCGTATTATCTCCTTCCCCTGACTAGTCTGTTCCTATCCAGGTGTCAAGGGCCATGCTGGGGGGCTGGTCACTAGACCAATGACAGATACTCCCTGTTAATCCACCTCCCTTCACAATGGGGAAGAGAAAGGGGATAAAGGAGAGACATTTACAAAAACTAAGACTGCCTAAATGAAAACAACAAGAATAACATTAAATATATACAATACTAATGCTCAACCCACCCCTGCAGCTCCTCCTCACCGTGCTTTGAAAGGCACATAGCTCTTACACAACATGGATACAAAAGGCAGTTACTTTGGCTGGAGTGAGCAAAAGTCACATGGATCAAATACATGAACTCCTGGCCTGTCCTTCCAAAATACAGTACAGTTCAGGTATACATCAGGTCCAATTCTAGCACTGGCATCAGTGGCTGCCACTCTCCAAAACACAAGTGTTATGGAGTAAAAGAAAGAGGACCAATGTAAGACACTATGATGTCTTACAGTAATAAATGCTTTATTAAACACTGAGGAATTTTAAGTGAATGCAAAATGACCTCCTACTACTTCTTTCCCTTTATGGGATTGTCATACCCCCTCTTCTCACATAAAGTATTGCACATACAGCTTTAGTAGATATTATTTTCTCTTAAATCACAGAAGAGGGTCAGCCTTTCAGCTAATATTGAGAACCTGAACAAAGAAGCCAACAGCTCCCTGGCTGTATTAACAGGAATGCAGCCAGCAGACTGTGGGAGCTGCTTCAGATTTGGAACCCAGAAGAGAAAGATCTCAGGGACCTGGACCAAGTTCCACAGAGGGCCACCAAGACTGCCATACACTGAAGCATTTCCCCTGTGAGGAGGAGGGTTTGTTCAGCCTGTGGAACAGATATAGGGGGGGAGAGGGAACACACACCTAGCAGCAACCTGACAGGATCTACAGGAGGTCATCAGGAGATGGGAACCAGGCTCTTCATACTGGCCAGAAATTGGAAAAAGTATAATAAAATGACATTCAGACAGGATAGAAGGAAAAGTTTCTTTCCTGTGAGGACAGACCAGCACTGAAGTAGACTGTGCAGGTTCCACTCTTACTGGATTTCAAGGCCAAATTGGATAAAAGCCTATGCAACCTCATCTAACCACAGAGCTGACCCTGCTTTGAACAGGAGCTAGGATTAGATTGCTCCAGAAAACTCATTTCCAGCCTGAATGATGAGATCCTTTACCATAGGTGTAGTTCCCTTCAGCTACTCAATCACAGATCACAGACTACTCACCTTCCTAATCTGTAACCATGTCCAGAAAAGGGATGAAACGCAGGCTTTTTTGATGACAAATAGACCGTATCTTTTTTATCTTCTACCTTCACATCTACCTCCTCCTTATCAAAAGCTTTTCGTAGCTCAAAAGGTAGTTCCCTTAAAAAAAAAAACAAGGAAAGAACTACCGTAATGTTGTTAGTATACAAAACAGATTAATGATTAATATCTGTTCAATGTTTATTCTTTCTAGGATGTCTTTTAAATGAACCAGCAACTTCTCAAGTATCTTTTAAGAGTTAAGTGCATCACACGTAAGAAACCTCAAGTTCCTGAACTGTGAACTAACTAGAAAGCAAACTATAAGATACAACATCACCATGCAAGTTGCAGAATGATGTTCAGATTTACTCAGCAGTTACCACTCCAAAGGATGCTGCAAAAGGTTCATTTATTTTATCCCCACAGTAAAACAAGGAGAAGAAAAAGACAATTTGCTTTCAAAGAGAAAGAACTGAGTTTAGACACAATGCGTTTAATTTCAAATGAACATTAAGTCTCAGCTTTTTAAAAATGAGATCATGGCTGATAGCTACACTCTTTAGTGCACTAATATCCCCTCGGTAATGCTTAATTTGCATTAAGCAGAACAAAACAATGCCTTTGTCTATGAGCTGTGATGCAGATACTACATTTCAGGGCAGTGGGGCTCAGCTGGCGCAGGGGCTTTACTAAGTGTGCTGCTCTACCCACAACAATTATGAAGGAACCATCTTGTAATTAGCATCTTCACAAGCAAATGGTGGGAGAAAGGTGGCAAGCTTTGGATGTGTGCACGCAAAGAAAGCAAAAGGGCTTTGAACTGTGCCATTAATTGCTACTACAGCAAACACAAGTGACAGCCATACAGAAGAAACAGTGTAAAATTACTATTTTTGATAGGCTAGCAAAGCAGGGAAACAACAAAAACCACAATGGGTTAGTAATTTCATGTACTTGAAAAGGAGTTACTAAAATATATTCTTTTTCTTTGCATGGGGCAAACAAACAGAATACAAACTAGAGACTCAAAATTACATTGTTTTGTGTGGTCAGCCTGCTTTTTGTAAAGCAACATTGCAAACACTAGCAGAAATCAGGACAGCATGCTAATGCTTAATGAGAGTGTAAAAGTTAAGACTGCTGCATGCACACTTATGACTGAAATAGCAAGTCTGTACTTGGAAAAATGTCTGACGTTTAAGACTGATCAGAGTTTCTTGATGTTACATGGAGCAACTGTGCCCACTTTGGGCTTTTCATCAATAAAAAGAAAACACCATAAAAGCTGAACCACTTGTGCACTGAGTTTGTTAGTCAAAGCACCATTTGATCAGCAGCTCCTACTGAGCACTCTGATTTGTTCTTTTATTTCAGTCTATACCTGCTGTTCCCCCTTACCAACACTCACTTTTATCTACTTCATCAGCAACCCTACAACTACAGCAATCAAAAGCTGTATTAAACCTGTTGATGTTAAAACAGCCATTTGCACAGCAGGAACTGAGACAGGCAGTGGCCTGTGCTCCAACAGGGATGCTGCAGTGCAGCAAAGCCAAGCAGCTATGTAAAAAACTTAGAGCATAAGCTAAGTGCTATGCAAAGCACATTAACTCAGGCTGATTAAGGACACAAAACTCACCCTTTTTTAATGGAGTCCAAGAATTGCTGGTTTGCAACATCAGTGTAGCTCCGAAGTTCACCATCGTTTACTGTAAACCCGTTTTTCCAAAGTTTAATGATTACATCAACCTATAAAGAAAGAATAATTTTTATTACAACATTGATGTAGAAGCAACTTGGTATAGCCACATTACCCTATGACTGTAAATCACCCACTGCATGGACTAAAAATACTGAGAGATGGCTCACTATAATCTGTTTCAGCCCTGTGCCAACTGACAGAGCAACTGCAAGGGGTAAGTGACATTTCTAAGTATGTTGCGTCAGTCAGGGTTAGAAATAGACCTTCTCCCAATAATTTTCTTTTCCTTAGGTCAAGAACACTCCTTCAATTCAGCATGATGGAAAAAAAACCCCAAAAGTTGGAAGATCCCAGCCAGCTGCAACTCTTCAAGAGCTAATTTGAGAACACAGTGGCCTGGTGCTGGAATGCCAAGTACCAGAATAGTCCAGCTGGGAATTTATTAGGGTAAAACCTTGTTCTGATCATTCAGAAGGATTTTCTGAAAGGAAAGCACTGAGATAACACATGCAGAAGCCTTTCACTCAGGAAATGCAGTAAGTATCAGAAAATTCACTTTCAGATAGTCACACATGTTTAACCTGGAATTCAAAGCTTGGTGTTAGGGGGATAAAAAAATTAATTCTCAGCAATTCATTCACTTTGCCAGAGAACATCCATTACTTCAACCTGCAGCCTTCACACTGCTCACAGAGTTTCTCCAACTTTAACATGGATGTTGGGATCACATATCTGTACTTATGCATCATGCTGTTTAAGGAAGCACCTGATCCTCCAGGTCTGAACCCTGAAATAATATTGCCTTGACAGATAGTTGGGTACACTTGAGGCTTACGCAGCACATACAACTTCTTATGTAAAAAGTAGTTGCCATTTCTTGCACCCCATGATTAGCTCACTCTCACAGAATCACAGAATCATCATGGCTGGAAAGGACCTCCAGGGTCATCGAGTCCAACCTTTATCCTATTATCT
>JAOXOE010000256.1:66075628-66088920 GCA_028565055.1 Phoeniculus purpureus | reverse complement strand
GTCCCTCCCTCTCTCCACGCCGGCGGCGGCAGCGGCGGCTTCGGCCCCCCGTGTCCCCCCGCCCCGGGGCCATGGTGAACACCAGGAAGAGCTCTCTGCGCCCCCTGGGCAAAGCGGCGGCCGCTGCGGCCGGAGCCGGCAGCCATTTCATCTCGTCCCGGACCCGCTCTTCCAAAAGGGGTACCAAGGCAGATGCGGCCGGGCTGGAGGAGACGGCGTCAGCGCGGGTAAGGAGGTGGTGGGGGGGGGGTCACCGGGGAACCGGCAGGGAGAGAGGCAGTAAGGCTGGTGGGGGGACGGCAACGGTGAGGGCCTTGGCCAGGGAGTCGCTGGGGACAGCGCGGGTGCTGCCGAGGGGTCCGCAGGTAGGGCAGCGGGGGGATCGCCCAGCCGGCCGGGAGGAGGGACCGGGAAGGCGGCGAGGAGCGCGGCGTGAGGGGAGGACCGAGGAGCCCGGAGGGGCGGCTGCAAAGAGCTGCCCACCGCGTCCCGGCTGGGCTCCCTGCTCTGTGGCGGGGAGAGGTTCGGGCCGCTGACAGGGGCGAGCGGGGGCCGTGGGAGGTGAAGCTGCTCCCCGCCGGTGCCGGTGTGTACCGGGTCGGCGGGGGGGGAAGGTGAGCTGGGGTGTCTGTGGACGCGGGGCTCCCCCTGCGGCCGCGCTCGGAGCTGCGCCGGCGGCCAGACAAAAGTTGGGAGCTGCGCCTGCAGCAACTTCGCAACCCGCCGTCCCTGTGCTATTTTTTATTTTTTTTCTCCCTTTTCCCTAAATGACCTCAGTTGGGCTGGAGCCCCGCCTCAGTGGGAGAGAGCCGGTGCTTGAGGAATGGTCACGGTTTTGTGACCTTCCCTCCGCCGAGCGGGAAGGTGTAATTTTTCCGTCGGGTTTAAGTCGAACGGAACTTAACTGTTAACAGCTCGGGTTGTAGGGTCTAATGGCAAGTGAATTCCACAGCCCAGCCTGGAAAATTAACGTTTGGTAAATTCTGCGTGGAAGGAAAGAATTCGGCAGCCTTTTTTTGTTTCCCTTGTTGTCTCTAGCAGAATTGTTGATGACAGCTGCGTTTTTTTAATTACAGGGCTTTTGTTTTTTGCTAATACTGCTTTGAAGATTTTGTGGTTGTAGTTGCCTGATCTGCATACATATTGTAAAAGCAGTGTCAATATGGAAGTGAAGACTGAGGGTCAAAACGGTTGACAGTCATGTACCAGCTGACCGTGTCCTAGCCTCTGGTATAGAGGAGGTTTATCAGGCAGGTAGAGAAACAACAGTAGCAGCCAGGGGTCAGGAGGAGGACACTTGGAGTTGTCAGAAAACGTTTTGTACCACTCTTTCAGTTTCAGAACACTAAAAAGACCTCGGCCACTGAGTATCTACTCAGTGTGCTTGTCTTTTAGTCCTTTCATGCTTTGCAAGTCTTTCCTCATGTTACTCTTCCCGGTTGTCACCCATTTCTTCCTCATTTAATTTTGTTAGACTCATGAGGATGCAGCACCATGGCTGTAAAAAGCTGTTCTGCTTGTTCTGGTATTCAGTTTCTGCTTATTAATATTGTGGGTCTTGTGGTTTGTGAGGCAAAGTTTGGTGTAACCCTTACTGGCTTACTTTGCAGGGAGTTTACTGCTGCTGCAAACAATATGTTGGGCTTCGTTCTACATGCTTTTCATCTATGAGTAGTATTGTAATGCTATAGATTGTTACAATGTTTGAATCAGGTTATTGCCATGCTGTAAGGAAGGGAGATTGTGCAAAATATTGTAATAAAATCTAGATGCATCCAAGGATATTGACCAAGCTTCTGAAAAGAACATTTCTTCTGAAAATAAGTGTATCTTTTGGTGAATGGGAACTTGTTTCACTTCACAACAAATGTCATGTGTTTGAGGTAGGTTGGTTTATTTGTGAGATATGATTGCCAGGGGCGAGTAGAAGTTCTCTAGGAAGGATTACTTTTTTCTTTTCCAGTGAATTCTATAATACACACATACATATCCCATAGTATTTTGAAGTTGTCTTTGTACAACTGTTTATGTTCTTCAGAAGTAAGTATTTGTCAGTGATAGAGCATCTTTCTGCACTCCTGAGTTGTCTTGAAGTAGTGCCATAGAAGGATTTCAGTGATTAGACCATGAATAAGTAGGAGGAGCGGTAGGAGATAAAGCCTTTGCTTTTGGAAGTGACTGTTGGGAGACGGATTGCGAGGCTGTGTTTTGTGCAGAAAGCGCACCGGGATCATTTTCATGAAGTTGTATGTATTTTTTTTCTTCAAAGTTGACTGGAACAGTGTGTCCTTTTGCAATCTTTTGGGTGTCACGTCAGGAAACGAGCCTTACTACCAGCAGTTAATCGGGTTAATGGGCAGCTAGAGTTTGGAGCTCTGGCAGAGATGGTATGTTTCGTATTTGCACTATGTGATTTAATTTTCTTCCACAGGGGTTCTGACCTGGACTCCTAGATAAATGTTTCCAACAATTACCTTTCAAAAAGTATCTTAAAAGATCATTTGTTTTTTCCTTATTAGCAACAAAAACTGAGTTAGTAATCTAATGGCATCCTGTAACATGCTTATTAGACCAGATGAGTGGTTAGGACTTGCCTTCTACCTCTTTTATATCCATTTTCTTTTTCCCCTCCTCTTCATTTTTCCTCTTGGCTTTTTCTGTTTTACATGAAGAATGTTTTTGAATGCATTTACAAGGATAGGCTCAAATCACATCTCTCCCAAGAACTTAAGTTTATAGTCTTCCGGTTCGATATTGTGTTGTTACATAATCATAGTGTCCTTTTCTATTTCATCCGAATGTGGAAGTGACACTCATTCTGTGGAGATGGGCTCTAATAGTCTAGATGCTTTTATCGTGCTCTCTGTATTCCCTCTATAGTACTCACTCATCTTAGAGAAAGCAATGATGTCAGTCTCTGAAAAATAAACTGTTTTGAATTATTGACTGGCGGCCATGCATTCAGTGATTGAGATGAATATGTGTGTGTCCACTGACCAGAAGCCAGATTAAATGAACAAAATCCCTCACTAAATGGATCAAGGAGCCAAGAAGTTTATTCTCTGAAATGATGTCATAGCAGGGTGCATGGAAAGGGTACGGCAAGGAAAAACTGGGCTATGTTTTCTTTCTGTTTCCAGGATTTGTGCACTACTTAATAGAAATAAAAGCCATCCCTAAATAGATTTATATTGTATCTTTTATATAAACTATTTTTTTATCTCTAGCATTAAAACTTGGAGAGTGCTATGGCTTGATGTTAAAGCATTCTAACAGGAAAAGTGCACCAAAATCTTCCTGAGTTTTCAGAAATGTAGAATTGTAATACAGGCTTGTAAATCTAGTGGACTTCATTCACACTATGAAAGAATTGATGATACTGAAACTGTAACTGGATAAAATTGTGCTCTAAGTTTACTAATACCTGATGATTTTGTAGTTGTTAACATTTATTTGGTAATTGAAATTATTTTTCTCAGTCATTTAGAAGTATGAATCAAAAATGTTGATCGAGAGAACTAGTGTATTTATGGTGAAATAAACATCCTTAAATAATGTATGCTTATTAGATGTTTTAGAAATATATACAAGATTAACTTAATTTAATTAGCCAAGAAAGCATTTGCAGTGCCTTAAGAGCTACTTGAGGGCACTGTGATAATTGTAACACGCGATCCTAGCTAAAAGTAGTGCTGCCAACATCATTCAACTTACTTGGTGGCTACCTAGAGCTCTCCATTGTACTTAATTGCTAATAGGAGCAAACACAGACTTGAGGCTTGACATCGAGTGCTGTAGTGTGGGAAGGTATAAAGCTGTTGCATTTTCATGTTCTATAATACCAATATATTTCAGTGTCTCTTACTGTAGTAATTTCTCAGCCTGTAACGGTAAGCATTTTTCCTGATTTCTGAGTGGTAATGCAGCTTTTCTAGCATAAGCTCATTGTTGTGTTTTGCTTCTTAAAAAGTCTTCTAGTGTTCATTTATTGGAAACAGAAAATGAACTTGGAAAAAACTGTCTTAAAATAGTGGCATTATCCACAACCCTTAGAGCCTTCTAAAATTTTTCCTTTATCAAAGAGGATTGTACTGAGGGTATTTTCATTGTCTGAGTTGCTAAGTGTCTTACAGTGCTCTTTCTGGATGTTCCGTGGTTTAGAATAAAGCTGTAGAAAGTTAGTTTCCTCCTTAGGCTGGAAGAATTATACTTGTTGGCCACCTGCATGTAAAGCTCTTCAGGGGGAAAAATCTCCTCCCAAATACCTATGTTTCTAAAGAAGTGCTTTGTCTTACTGTTTGAGTTTACAGTAACATCAATGAAGGTGCTGAGGCTAATGCTTTTACAGTTCTTTGAAATATAGAGCCTTGTGAAGTTATTCCAAACAATTTCATTTAAAGGAAGATTCCCAGGGAAGTGTATCATTTCAGGGTGTAATAAAATGTCGAATTCTTTCTGGTTTAGTGGTCTGCTGCTCTTCTGGGACTTAGCAGCAGAAAAATCAGTTGATCTAAACTGAATCACACAGGCTGTTCCTTGGTAGCGTGGTATTAATACAGCTGTGAACACTAGGAAATTGAGCAATTGTTGGAAGCAATCTATGTCCAAGTTTCTGTCAAAATACCAGACAGTCAGCATTTGTAATCCTTCCATGTTTCTGAAGGGATTCTTGAGTTTCAATTCTTTGTATGTGTCTTGCTAAATCAATCTGGGTGGCTATCAGAAGTCAGGATGCCTCTAAAGTGTCCATGGTTTGTTTGTGAGGCAGTTGCACCTCCTGTTCAAAGCTGGCTATCTTTGCTGTCACACTGTTACAGGACCCTAAAAGGAAGCAGTCTAAGGACTAATCCAGTGAGTGAATAAGACCTCCAAAGAATATTCAGGAAATGGTGTTGATGTTTGGTGTGCTGCATTGCTTCCTCTGAATATTTGGCTTGTCCCAAAGTAATATTAATAAAAGCTGCTTCTCCAACTACTGTCTCATCTAGAACCTAAAGCAGAAGGCTTAACCCATTGCTGTGAGAGATCCCATGACAGTCTTGCAAGTGTGGCACACAGCTTGGGGTTATGCAAGATAATTAGCTCAGGTAATTACATTCTGATCACCTGCATCCCCCTGCAGTTTCAGTTGGATGTAGTATAGTTTTGCACATTCTGCCCTAGATTGTCAAGTATTTGCTATACTATGGAAAAGTCTTCATTCCAGTCTGATGGTGCCTGAAACAATTTCTGTGTAAAACTTTGTAAAACTCTTCTCAAACCAAAGCATTGAGCAAGTAGCCATCACTGAACAGGTGCTTCACTACTCTCACTTTGTAGCTGTGAGAGCTTTAAAGATAGTTGATGGTTTACTAGGTGTTTTAGTTCTAATGTATTACTGTATGTGTAGGTAGTATCACTTACTGTAAAGGGAGATGACTGTTTTTTCAGCCTATTTTTTTTTTAATACTCTTCATCCTTAGCAGTTTGTTCTAAACAACTTTCCTGTCTCTGCATTTACTCTTGAAATGTTGTCTTTATTACCTTTGATGCTATTTTCATGGTTTATTTTAAACATTAATTTTGCTTTCAATTGTTCCAAGCGTTGTTTTGCATTTATACTTAGTTGTACTCTCTTCCTGAATAAATTTAATTTCTTCTTGCTTGGCAGCTATTACAAGAGGACACTTTTCAACCAGTTGTAAGATTAATGTCTTCTGTAAGTTTTTTCATTTTGCACTCAAGTATCTATGTACTATGATAGATTCAATTCTAGATGAACTAGGTGTAAAGGAGATTAGCTTTAATAATCCAACCAGAAATACAGAATTGAGGAGCTTGTCCAAGTTGTGTAGTTTCTGGAGAGCTGTCTGGCAGAGAGGAACTTGGGGGTTCTAGTTGGCAGGAAGATGAATATGAGCCACCAGTGTGCCCAGGTGGCCAAGAACGCCAGTGGCATCCTGGCTTGTATTAGAAATAGTGTGGCCAGCAGGAGTAGGGAGGTTATTGCTCTCCTGTACTTGGCACTGGTGAGGCCACATATTGGGTATTGTGTCGAGTTTTGGGCACCTCAGTACGAGATGTGGAGGTGCTGGAGCAGGTGCAGAGGAGGGCAACTAAGCTGGTGAAGGGCCTGTAGAATAAATCTTATGAGGAAAGACTGAAAGAGCTGGGGCTCTTTAGTTTGAAGAGGAGGAGGCTGAGAGGAGATGTCATCATTCTCTACAATTACCTGAAAGGATGTTGTGGAAAGGTTGGTGCTGGTCTCCTCTCACAAACAGTTAGTGATAGAACAAGAGGGAATGGGTTAAAGTTACAACAGGGTAGGTGTAGACTTGGTATTAGGAAAAATTTCTTCACAGAAAAGGTGGTCAGGCCCTGGAATAGGGAGGTGGTTGAGTCGCCATCCCTGGATGTGTTTGAAGATCGTTTGGATGAGGTGTTGAGTGATATGATTTAGGGGTGAACTTATAAGTTAGGGTAGATGGTTGGACTCGATGATCGCATGGGTCTTTTCTAACCAGAGTGATTCTGTAGCCTGTTCTGAATTTTGTGGGTTTGTCTTTATGCTCCTAGTTGTGCCTCTTAGCTTTACATGAGCTCAGTTGTTTTGGTGCAAAGTTTGTGTCTGGTTGCACTTGGAGAAGATGCCTCAGTTTGGGCATTTTTCGTAATTTGGTAAATGGATATGCTTTTTGCTTTTCTCCAACCATCAGCCAGTTGCTTCATTTTAAATGGATAAATAGTTGACCGGAGCTATTTAAATAACCTGAAAAGAAGAAGCTATTCGTTCTCTGTACGTGGAAGAGATTACTTGCCTTGAAATTTGTTGCCATGCTTCAGTAATCCTTCATTCCAAATACTTAATAGCTGCCTCCTGTTATTTCTGACTTTCTT
Organism: Phoeniculus purpureus; assembly: GCA_028565055.1. NCBI lineage: Eukaryota > Metazoa > Chordata > Aves > Bucerotiformes > Phoeniculidae > Phoeniculus > Phoeniculus purpureus. The sequence goes on along the minus strand of JAOXOE010000256.1, from coordinate 66,082,044 downwards.
TCAGACCTTGACTGTTGGGTTTTTTTCAATGCATTAATCTTCAGATTTCATATTAAAATGTTACACAATTTTCAATTTTTTTTTTTACTGTCTTCAAGTGTATTGTAGCTAGAGATACAGAAGTGTATTAATGTCATGGTGTTTTTCTCACAGGATGCCACTTCTCTGTAGCTCTACTTGCTACCAGTACTTCCTTGCTTAGTTTACTAAGTCAAGTACCTGGTCATGTCCAAATCTTGGGGGGAAACCTTGTGGTTCAAGAGTTCTTTCTATTCTCCTGTTTGATACTCTCACTCAGATATTTATGCTTTATTTAAGGTTATTAGTACTAAAAGGAGGCCGTGTCCTCAAGACTTCCTTTAGGATGGTACTGTTCAGCAGAAGAGAGATGGATTTTTGAGGGCTAAGGATAGGAAAAGAAGTTCTTGTTTGAGTGTTTTAATTTTTTCCGCTTCTTAATTGTAATGATTCTTGAATGTTTATATAAAATTTCTGTTTTAAAAGTCTTCATTAATAAAACCATTTTCATGAGATTCTAGATTAATGTTAACTAAAAATGCCTTGCTTTTAGTATTCCTTCACTGTTAAATTCGGAAGATCAATGTGTTTAAAAACCTCTGTTCTGGATCTTCTAGAAAAACTCCTCAGTGAGGTGTGGACCCCCATGCAGGAGAGACCTAGTCTCAGTAGATTTTCTCATGAAGTTGTGTGGTTTCACACGTGCTACAAGTTGTTAACTCTTCACCTGCAGAAATGAAAAGGCTTTCAAATATTAGTGCTCACTTGGCCGTTTGATCAGGTGGATCAGGATCAGGTTACTGGTCCTACTGAAACTATCCCTCCTCCGCACATTGTCCTGCCTCCCCTTGCCTCCTGTCCATCCTTCTGATTTGATTATCAGCTGAAAATTCAGTGTCACCCCAATTTTAATGAAAGCACAAAGGAGGAGAGAGGAACACTCGTGATGGAAATGCTTGGAGCAGGGCAGTGCTGATGGGTGAAGGACACTTGTCAGCTCACTGTTTGTGGCCTCTGTCATAGCTTGGCAAAGGCTGCTCTGTGGTTCATTCTCACTTTCTTTCATGAACCTACCAGTAGCTCATAGATTGGAAGAGTTGTTTTGGATGTTGAATGATACTCAACCTGGCTGCAAACAGCTGCTTTCTTCTATTATAGACAGAAGGTAAGATTTCAAGTGTGAAAATACACATTAAAGTGTTGTAGATAGCGGTTTCTGTTTTTACCTTCTAAGCTTTTAACTTTTCTCAGGAGTTTTCACATTTGTTAAATAATCTGAATTGTAGAATTGAGGAGTTCCAGGAAGTAAAATGGAAATCATTGTAAAAAAAAAAAGCACATGTTCTCGTGCAAAAAATGTTTTTTCACCTGAGTGAGTTGGGAAGAAATTATTCTTCTGAAAATGTCTAGATGGCATTATTTATATTCTTCATGGCTATCACTGATGTAAGCTGAGCTTACTGAAAAAAAATCCAACTCCAGAAGCTGAATGTTAAAAGAGTTCATATCATCCTGCAGCTGAGGCACTCTTTACTGTCATTATCACCAATGAAATACAGCATTAATAGTTGTTTATTCCAAGATCATTAGGCACTTAAGCATGAATGTTGTTATTTTTCCTTAACACCTGTGGAGAGCCAATGTCTAATAAATGACTGTGTGCAAACAAGTGGAAATTAGAGAACTGGGAGCTAGAGATGTGTTCTTTTAAGCCAACCTTTTCTCTTTTTCAGGCTAGTGGTAAGGTTAGGTCCTTAATGAAACTTGAAATTCTCAGTAAGGTAGTTAATGTGCTTTTTAATCCAATTAATTTTTTTCCCCAGCTTCTTGTTGTCTGAAGGCACAGGCAGAATACTTAGTGGTTTGTTTAGGACACAGAAAGAGGTGCTTAACATGCAGCAGTACCTCGTGACACAAATATGGTCTGTTGCATTATGCTGTGACCTGGAGTTGAGTCATGTTACGGTCTTCCCCCAGACAAGTGTATCAGGTCTTACCTCTTCCCACCAAACAGGTAGTCAGCTCTCCTGTGGAAGATGGGCTGAGGGCAGTTGCCAGGAAGATGTGGGTTGGGGATGGGGGAAGAGCCTGTTGGTACTGGAGAGAGTGGGTAGTGCAATGTGTCATCCTGAAATTAGGACACAGTGCGATGTGCAAGACAAGGTGTGGTTCTTTGTTTGAGCATGCTGATGAGAGTGTTTCAGCTACTGAAAATTTGTACAGAGCATAAGAACAGTTCTGGTCCTTGGGTTTGTTTTTTTTTTTTTTTTTTTGTGTGAAGGTGCTTATATAAACCAAAGTGGTGAGCTTAAAAAAAAAAAAAAGCTTGAGTTAGGAGTTGAAGTGGTTTACTAGGTTCTGGTCAGCTGACATACAGTCAGAGCCCAACATTTGCAAACAAGCAAAACTAAAAAATATCTCTAAAAATATATAATTTATTTCTTGGATAAAAATATCTAAGAAATTATGAAGCGTTTTGAATTTTTATAGTTGTTTAGTATGCCTAACCACAAAAATGCATTAGCAAGGACCTGACTCTTAACTAACGTTCAGTAGCAGATCTTAAAGTAGATCTTCAATGTGATACATTTATGGAAGTTTAAGTGTTTTAATCCATATTTTTTATCTTTGCAGAAGCTGATACATAAGTGAGTAAGTGGCTTATCCAGAATCACTGGACAGACATTTGTTTTGATGTATTTTATTGGAATGTTTGAAATGCTGTAGTTTAAACACAAAAAGCAAGTTACATGTTAACAGAGTAAGTTGTCTGAGGGCCAAGATGAGTGATCATCTTAACTCTTTTGAACACTGGAGTTGCATTTGTTTCATAAATACAAGTTTTGTTTTTGAAAGACAGCTCCTACCTCTTTATACAATCTGGACAAAGTTGTTTGTTAAGTGCTTTAGATATCTCCAAGTATGTTTTTTATTTCTTAATTATTTGTTAGGTTAGGCCATTTTCACAAGAACTTTGCATGGGCTGGTAGTGGAAAAAGCGGATCAGATTTCTTTCACATATACTTTAAAAATACTAATCCAGATTGTTAATCTTGTGGGACACGTGAGATAATGTGTTGCTATTCACAAGGTAAGTTTTAATTTCTTTTAGAAACAACTGGAGGACATGGATTCAGTTTCTCTAAAGTTAGTAAAAATAAGATTGAGAGATGTCTGAAATCATTCTTGTCTTTTCAGAGTTGAATGGAGGAAAAAGTTATTTTTTAATATTAGAAGCTGAGGTAACTAAAGTTAGAAGGAGAAGGTTTTGAAAATCTGTAGCTGAAAAAGATTACATGGAAAACTTTATTTCATTGTTAGTAAGACATAAGTAAATTTCAGGGTATTCTTTGCTTGTTTAATGGGATAAAAAGAACAATCCATTAAAATAGATTGTACTTGTAACAAAAAGCAGAGGAGTAGGATCAGTCAGTTGGAGGTTGACTGTCGTTTGGTCTTAATTTTGTGTCTTACACCTGGGAAGAGATCACAGATGAGAGAAAAACATAGACGGTGAGAAGTTTAAAACACTAGGTTGAAAACTCCTATTTGCCCTGTGAAATTGAATGAGCAATCATGCCAACTTTCTAGGTGTGGCCCAGAAAGGAGGGTGTGACCCACAAAATGCATGGCAAGGAGAGCAAGTCTGACCACAGTGGAGAATTGCATACCTGTGTTTTAATACAGCTGAACCTGTGGCAAACCAGATGGAGCCCTTTTTCAAAAAGTGCAAGGTGTGGTTGTGGTTTGAACATTAATATCATGCCTTACTCAAAAACTCAGTGAACTCACATTTGTGTGCTTGGAGATGATTGTGATAGACATGGTTCATAGTCATCTTGTCTTACCAAGACTGCTGGATTACACCTTGGAGTGTTCAGGATAGCAGTGTAATGAGGTGGCTGTTCTCTTGGCCAGGAGATTCAACTTACTTAAACAGAAGCAACAAAAGGCTCCTACCTTCTCCCCTTCAGTATGCTACAGGTAGTCTTTGTATTTTAACTTGAAAATTAAGCTGTCACATTTTAGCTAACTGGTTTCTGTGATCTAGCCTGTTGGTGAAGACTCGCTTGGTCTGGTTGTCCTTCTGTCATCTGGAAAGACCTTACTGCTGTATAATTTTTTCTAAGAGAAAAGGTAGAGAAGGCAGAAGTCTAGTTTCTTGATTCATTTATAGTTTGATGTACTTCAAAACAAAAGGATTTGTTTCTAAGGGTTATAAATGAAGCCCTGTTAGTATCAAATTACTCTTTTGGAAATTTAGGAGTGGATGTAGAAGATACTATAGGTAATGTTGTAGCTTGTTTGTAGATGTATGTATAAACATTTTCCATCTTCCTCCTTTTCATTCCATTTTACTCCTGAATCCAAAGATACTGAAGACTGTTTTGCCAGTCTGCACCATGGGTAATAGCCTCTTAACTCTAGCTGTTTTCTTACTCGTCATTAGTGGGAGTGCTTTCCATTAAGAAGCTGTGCTGGGTTCTGATTATTCTGGATCACAGCTACCATTTGGTAGGTCTCTCATTTCTGTTAGATCAGTAAGGTGGTGCTAAATTTTGTTTAGCTCTTTATACTTCTTGACACTAGATAAACTCTGGTTTGATTCCTCTGTGCTCATTTTTTCTTTGTGACTTTTGTATGCTTTTGTGCAATTTCTGTTATGATTAAGATTTTATTAATTCTTACTCTCTGCATTCTCTCAGCATGTGAGTGCTTTAGCTTCACTGCCAGTGTTTCATTAGGAGCTCCAAGTTCAGTGCATTGGTTCCTACTTCTGCAACTGCATTATTAACTTCTTAATTTTCAAGTTTGCTGCTTGTACCATACATATCTTCATACAGTCCTGGAACATTTTAATGATATGTACTGTTAAGTAATAAGTTTCTAGGTTGAAACTGAAGTACTATTTTTAATTGTTATAGGTATAGGTGGTTTGAGACCCAGTTACTTGAGGAAGCAAGCTGAGTGCAGTGGAATCATTAGACCTCTCGCTGTACATGGGAGGAAGCAGTGAATAGGTTGCTCTCTGTAGGGCTTCTCAAATTGAAATTAATTTATTTTCTTGTTCTAGCATATCCCAGTTTGGCTAATCTCTTGGGTGTAATGAAAGTTCCATCTCCGTATTTTACTTGTAGATCAAAGTTCTGGATGGCCAGCTAGGTGTGATTTGATTCCATAGAGCTTGAATGTTAAAGATTGTCTGTTAACTGGAAGATGAAGCTTGGAATCACACTAACAGTTTTAAAATCTCAGTGATTTCTTCTCATAGTAGCTTTGTCCCTACTTCATGGTAAAACCTTCTGTATGTTAGTGCCCTTTGTACAGTAGGTGGTGTCTTAAGTTAGTACTTGGGCTTGACTGTATTGCAATTTAGACTGGTTATGTATGTGCTAAGTTACCATGTAGAGTTAATACGTAGAGAAATGAGGCTCAACTGAAAATAATGTCCTAAACAAAGAGTCACCAGAAGTCATTGCCTCTGTTAAGTAAACCTCTCTTCATTGCTAATCTGGTTCCTTAGGCAACTGCACTGATGTGATCTCACTGATGGTAAGCCAACCTACTTGTCCAGTTTTTGATGCTATTGGCCAGTGGCTGTTCATCTGACAGTATTGGGGAGTGTGAAAATACTTAGCCTTTAGAAATTTTGTGGATCTTGTTAACTCAGTAACAGAGGAAGACCTGAAGTAGCAGATTTTGTCTCCAGGTTGATGGGTAGTATTTTGTTTTCCTTGCCAGCTGACCACTTGCCATGTACATAGCTCAGAAGTAACTGCTGTGCTGTATTGCTTTTAACAGTAAATAGACAGGATAAATGAAGAACACTAGGTTATTTTGAGACTTGGGAACCGAAGCAGGGGACTGGAAGAAAGGTGGTCATAGGAGACCTGAAAAGAGTTGGGATTTTTGCATGGGAAGGGGTAGAGATGGAGTATAGGAGCTTGAGCATTTCCAATTTCACTGCTTGCAAAATAGCTTTAATGTTAGCCCTCATAAAGCTTTGTTACATGTTTGTTCCACTTTCTTAGTTTCATTTTCTTGTCTCGCCTAGCCGGTTGAAAACTGGTTCTGTGGCTTACTTCGAAACTTTGCTTCTGTCCTGCACAGAGCAGCTCTTGTTGTTTCAGAAAGCAGTTACTAAAATAGACTTAGCAGTGATGTATTTGTCCAAGTCCACAAACTTGTGGCTGATGAAAGCAGAAAAAGTACATATACAAATGCTTACAGTGTTCAGAAGTGAATATGTACATTCTTAATGTTTGGTAAAAAGTTGGTATTTTATAGTGCTGAGTGTCAGGGAGTAGTTTTTGTGAGAGAGAATGTTAGTTTTGTAATCAAGACTGCTCCTATGAGCTAAAATTTGTACCTTATAGACTCTTGATTTCTGGGGGGGG
>JAOXOE010000256.1:66028951-66051013 GCA_028565055.1 Phoeniculus purpureus | reverse complement strand
CTTGGATAGGAAAGTGGTTGCCAGTGAAGACTGAGGTAAAACATTTGTTGAGTACCTCAGTCTTTTCCTCATCTCTTCTTACTAGCTTGGTTTTCTCACTCGTAAGGAGGGAATGCATTTTCTCTGACCTTTCTTTCTGGTTCGTGTTATCTGTAGAAGTCCTGCTTGATATTCTTTGCATGCCTTACCAAGTTTTAGTTCTAGCCATGCTTGGGCATTCAGAAAATCACAGGATGGTAGGGTTTGGAAAGGATCTCTGAAGATCATCTCATCTGCTTGAGCAGGATCACTTACAGAGTATCACAGAAGAACACATCTAGTCAGGTTTCCAATATCTGTAGAGAAGACTCCGCAACCTCTCTGAGCAACCTGTTCCATTGCATTATTACTTTCACTTAGATCACTCTGTGTTTTACACTTTATTTCACAGCAGTCCATTTTTCTTGGTGGCTGTGGCCAGCTTGAACAACCGTTAGGGTGTCCAGTGGTTGCCCTGAAGAGCAGAGTGCTGCAGTGACTTTGGGCTGCTCTTGGAAATGCTGCCTGTCATTCCCATAAGTAGTCTGTTCCTCACAAGTTGGCCTCTGCACTGCTCTTATGGTGCAACTGAGTGGCTGGAACCATTTTAATCCTGTTGTTGTAGACTGATTTCTCTGTGGGGAATGAGAATGAGTGACTTAGGGTAACATCAGATGAACTTCCATGGGGCAAAGAAAGATCTTGCAGTTTTTTCCTACTATCAAATCACAGCAGCATCATTTTAATCGTGTTTCAGCACTGGTAGCTAGTTTAGCTGTACTTGGTTTTCAGCTGTTGGTAGTTTCAGCTTAGTGCCAAGTTAGTGTTTTCTGCAGGTGTTTGTCCCCCCAGTCTGTCTTTTGAGTGTGAACAGTCTTTACCTTTTTGTTTCTGAAGGTCTGTATAGAAAGTACTTAGTTAATTGTGCTCCTGTATTACAAAGGAGTTAAAATAGGTAAAGGTACAATGTATGAACGTGGAATGAATTTAACTGATTTTGATAAACAAGTAAATTGGTATTCTTTGGCAGGTTATCCGAAGGTGGCAAGCACTTCTTTCTAAACACACATTGTCTAGGTAGTCATGCTGAGAATAATTTTCCAAGAATTGTACTTGGAAAAATTTGGGCACTCAGAACAAATAAACAAGTACAAAATTGTATATAGTGTGAGAAATTACAGATTTTGTAACTTTGTCCTTGAAAAACGTCTAGCTGAGAAATAAAACCAAAGGAAGCATTTCATAACGAGGTTAAACGTTTGTTGTATTTGTAAAGTTGTTCTGCTTGATGGTTTAAAAAAATAATTATTAGACTTCTACAATATTAAATTTGTCAGTTTTTGAGGTAATAACTATTTTTCTGTGTTCTGATATTTAGACAGTTTTAACTCGCTTTTTCTACATTTGAAAGAGTTATAGTCTACATGAAGAAAATTTGTAATGTCTTTTCTTATTTGTTGTGCACGTAGTTTGAATGATAAGAGTCTAATTGATATATATTTTGGAACAGATGTACCAAGTCTAATGTTAGATGATAGCGAAGATGAGAATGCTTCATCAATTTTTGAGATGAGCTGTCACTCGGCATCACCAAAGAAACAGTCATCAGCTGCTATACATAAACCCTACCTTCATTTTACAATGTGAGTATTTCCCTAAATGCATAGAACCAGAAAGATAAAATGTGGTGTTGATAGTGTATGGACAAGTTTTACGTACGTGAATGGTCTTAGGAAAGGGCACATCCAGCCTATTCCTGATTATTCCAGTAATCGGGAATACTTTGCATCAGGCAGGTATAGCTTAGAATCACAGAACATTAGGAGTTGGAAGAGACATTGAAAGATCTCTAGTCCAATCCCCCTGCCAGAGCAGAATGACCTAGACCAAGTCACACAGGAACGTACCGAGGCGGGTTTTAAACGTCTCCAGAGGAGACTCCACAGCCTCCTGGGCAGCCTGTTCCAGTGCTCTGTCACTCTCACTGTGAAGAAGTTCCTTCTCATATTTATGTGCAACCTCCTATGTTCCAGCTTACACCCATTGCCCCTTGTCCTATCACTAGAACAGCAAATCTCCATTGTAACATGCTGGTTTGTTTTGGAAGGTGAACTGGTAAGAGAGCTGTATAGGGATATTTTGGAGGGATTGTTGCCTTTTTCTGGATCCAAAGAACGGTTGAGGTTCAGACTGTATGCAGCTGTTTGGATGCAGCTGTTTGGATGCAGCATATAATGAATGCATTCAGCATTTCTGTTACAACTTTTGTGACTTTTTCATGGAAAGTTTTGGGAAAATGAGAATTTAGAAAGCGCGTGTGAAATTTGTAGAAGTTGGACTGGATACAGTAATTAACAATGATAAGCTAACATTTGTTTTGTGTTAAGAATGGTTTTAGACTACTCTACGTGCTGGATCCTGTAGGAAATCTGCTAAATGAAGAAAATGAGGTTAGGAGAGCTGTTCAGTACCAGAACTGTTTTGTAGAGCCATCTTGTGGAAAACTGCTACAATTTTTGTGATAAAAAGTTATGCCTGAACAGCATTTATTGAGATTAAGCTTAAAAATATGGATTTTAAGTTTAGATATTTTGAGGTACGCAATCAAGTATTTTAAAATCAAATTTAAGCTTTTATTGTGAGGTCAGGAGGGGGGAACCCAAAAGCAAAACAGTGATATATGTGTGTGTGGGTGTGTTTCTAACTAAAATAATCTCAAAGACTGTTTATTTTTGTAAAGCATGTAAGCTTCGCTTAATCTGTGTGACCATTTCTGATTGCTATCTGTGTTTGTAACCTCCACTAGCAGAACAGAAAAGCCAAAGGTCAACGGTGTTCATAGCTGTTATGAAATATTTAACCTGAGATAAAACCAGTCAGTCTTGTTTTACTGCCTGAGCTGACTGATGTGCAAATAAACATGCCTTAAAGAGAGAAATGCAAATTGATTTTGAAAGTTTCATAATATTTTTTTCTATAAATGGACAATACTTTTAATGGAAAACAGAAGAATGCTTCTCTCTTCATGTCTTACTTGACCCCAAAACAGGGCAAAACCCCCCAAAACGAATGCAAAAGCCCCACATCCTTATATGGGCTCCCTAGGAGTTCTTAGAAAAAGCAAAAGCAGCTTACCTTCCCAGTTTTTCCTTCAAATTTTTTTCTACTGTCTGGAAGAAGTGTATGAATATTCTATAATAGAAGATTAATAGTGGTTTTATTCAATCCTACTTCAGGTCCTATTTCTTCAATAAACAAAGTAATGAAATGTTAGGTTCTTGGAAACCTTAAGTGGCACTTAAGAGATGAATGGATTAAACTGGGATTCCTGAGGCTACTGAAGAGATGCTTCAGTAGTTAGAACTGATCAAGGCATGATTAAATAGGTACCTTCACTGGAAGTCCATTTAAGTCTTTTTATATCAAGGAATTGGTCTTAAATTAACTGGCTATAATAGTAGCTTTCATTAATTGAATATGTGCATGGCTTTGCACAGATGAATTTGAATTAAATTGTTGTGAAATCGAAGAGACAAAGTTCAAGTTACTGAGACTTAGAATACTGTTGAGGTGTAGTACAGTTAGCTGAATCTTTTTTAGCCTATTGTAAGAAAGTATTACCCATTACTGAAAATCTTTCTAAAGAAGGATTCTAAAATACATTGTTACATATATCTGTCCATTGATTACATTGACTTGTTAATTGTATTTTGTAACTTGTATTCTGCTGCAGGTCAGCTTATCACCAGCCAACGTCCTACAGACCAAGATTATTGCTATCTGGAGAGAGAGGGTCGGGTCAGACTTCTCACCTTGCTCCAGCACTATTGCACAGTCTTGAAAAATTCTCTGTACACAGGCTAGATCTGCCAGCACTTTATTCAGTCAGTGCCAAAACGCCTGAAGAATCATGTGCACAGGTGACATTTGAGATTCTTTTATAATGAGCAAATGATGTAATTCTGGAACAGATTACTTCTGAAACTATAAATGCAGCTTACTGGAATGTAACTTAAAAATTATGTTGTCTTAGGCTCCTTCTCTTTTTATTCTAAAAAGAAAGGGGTCTCTAGAGGGTGATTGAGAGTCTCTGCTGACTAGGGGGAGTAATTACATTTTTAACTTGCCCCCCTCAGTCACATGCCTAATATTGGAGTAACTTTAATCTGTGTATTCAGTTTGTGATTTCCATTGTATTATGTATGAATTGGTGTGCTGTGCTTTTACGTTCACTTAGTTACTTCTAAATGTTTTAGGTTTCAAAACAGTTTGTGGTGAATTTTGTATGGATTGCTATTCAGTTTAATTTTCATCTTGATGGATCAGTCTTAGATAGATTTTAAAACATACATGATGAGTAGTTGTAGCCTCCCTAGCAAGTTGACGTAAAACAATGGAATGATACAGCTGACAGTCACAAACACTTCTTCAGAAAACCTTTGTCTTTAGATAATTTTATGTTACTGGAGCTCTGGTATGTACAATACCAGTCATTTCCCAGTCCACATGAATTTTATTGCTCAAAAGTGATAGTAACAATTAGTTTATTAGTTAAAGAAACTACTATTTCTTTTCATTAGATCTTTCGTGAAGCTCGAAGAACAGTACCTAGTATTGTTTACATGCCTCATATTGGTGATTGGTGGGAAGCTGTCAGTGAAACTGTGAGAGCTACTTTTCTAACTTTGCTGCAAGATATACCATCTTTCTCCCCCATATTTCTACTGTCTACCTCTGAGTCCATGTACAGTGAATTGCCTGAAGAGGTGAGTTTATTGTGGAAGAAACTGTAGTTAGGGAGATGTGTGTTCTTCAGACTGTTCTGATCACGTATAAATATTCTGGCTTGCAGTGGTTTCTAACTTAATTTAAAATATGTCGGGCTGAAAGTGCAGTATTAATGGAATGTTTGTAATTTTAAGGAGGGATATATGTCCACACTACCCATATTCCCCACTCCGTAGTACTTTGCTGAGAAGACAAAATTGTTCATTTTGTCAGTTGTTCATTTTGACAAATTATGGCAGTATAATTAAATGCAGATTTAGGCTAAAGGCTTAACCTTTAGCTTTACATCTTCTGAGCCTTAGGACGGGGAGGGGAGCTCCTGTTTTTATATTCAGCATTTTCTTTTGTTTTTTTCTTTTTCTTCTGCCCTTTTTCACTGCAGAGGTGGCAGTGTTAGGATCATGGGATACTGGAAATTTAGTTACTACATAAAATTCAGTGAGAATTACAAGTGTTTGATTTCCCTGGGCTGTGTATGCAGCTTTGGGTAGAGTTTACTATCTTTTCTCCTGTGGCTAATTTTGAAAAGTTTGTAACTGGTGTTTCAGTGCGGTCATTAATAATGTATTTTTGAGTAGGGGTTCAATTTTCTTATGGGTTTTCAATTTTTTTTAGGTGAAATGTATTTTCAGAATCCAATATGAAGAGGTTTTTTATATTCAAAGACCAAGTGAAGAAGACAGATGGCGATTTTTCAAAGGATTAATTCTTGATGAGGCAGCAATGCCCCCACCGAGGAGGAAACAGGCTGGTAAACTAAGTTACAGTAAAACCAATAATGATGTGATCTGAATGCTTTATTTTGTGGTATTTTCCTTTTTCAAAAGGTGGGGGTAAATGCCAGAGCAATTAACATTTAACAGTATTAGTTATAACTTTTGTGCGTGATACTTACCAGTTTTGGAAAGTTGGGAGGTTTGGGGTTAAGGATGCAGTGGTAGTTAGATTGATGAGGCCCATTAATTGCGCAGTGAAATTTAGAGTAGCATAATCAATCCTAAGAGCTGCTGTGTTGTTAATATTTCTGTTGTCTGACTTCTTGCTTTTTTTCCCTAGCTCTTCGTGCTCTGGAAGTTCTTCCTCTTGCACTGCCATGTCCTGCCCGTGAGCTGTCGGAAGCAGAGAAACAGAGAATGGAGGACCAGGAAGAGAACACGTTGAGAGAGCTGCGGTTGTTTCTCAGGGATGTTACCAAGAGGCTGGCCACAGACAAACGCTTTAACATCTTCAGCAAACCGGTGGATATTGAAGAGGTCTTGTTTCAGTAATGTGCAAACAATGAAGTTGAAACTGTTAGGAAAAGAATATAAGTTTTAAAAAGCAGATGGATAAGTTAATAAGAAAAACATAGATGTTTGATCCATAATCTTTCCAATCTTAAAATGTTGATTTTTATCTAGTGAGTTAGTCACAGCTTCATCTTCTGTCACATAAGGATTTTGGAGCAGGTTATCTGGCCATAACAGTGACCTACTGAAAAACTTCGTGCATACCTGTAATTTTTGTAACTGAAATCAGCATTTAAAAATGCTGTTGCTCCTGTTCCTACCAGTGCTCCTGAAATATTTCAAACTATAAATATAATTCTTTAATAAAAGCTTTTATAGCATTGTAGTCATAGGCATGGTAAGGTTGGGAAAGTTCCACATTGCATTCAGCATTAGTATTGTGGAATAATTTCAGCAGTAATGCATGTGGATGCCATTAATCACAGATGTTAGCGCATTATAAGGCATTAATGGGTCGATTATGGAGTGTGCACACCTAACTGATGAGACAGTTTGATCTGGAAATCTATTTTTGGGTGCCACTATATGAATAGGATTGTGTTTGGTCTGTCTTTGAGATGCTGGCTCACTGCATTAAAAACCCCTAAGCATCTCTTTTGGAAGACATTGATATGAATATGGGACATTAAAAGTACTGCATTGTAAACAAGCAGATTTGCAGTGTAAATTCCATGTAGGATGGAACAGGCATCTTTTTTGGATCCACACAGGCCTCTCTTAATTTGAACTTTCCGTGGTGTTTGGTAGCTGACTTTTTTTGAAAGACTGGCAGAAGCTGCTGAATATGGCAACTTAAAGTGTGAGCATGGTCTGAGCAGTAATTTACTGTGGTGAAACTGCTTGGGAGGTCCATTATTGTAGGAGACTCTTCATACTTGAAGTAAAGTTTCTTTCCCCAAATAACTTCCAAATTAAACTTACGTGAGTAAGGGCACATAAAGAAGGAACAAGTTGCTGTTCTTGTTTTGTAAGTGGAGAGAATTAAATGTGAATTAGTTACTTAAAGACTTGCCAAAACCCCTGCTAATGCATCACAGCAGGAGAAATCAAATATAAGCCTTTTTGTCTCACCTGGTTCATTTAAGCACAGGACTATCATTTTCTACCACCTTTCTACTTGACTTTCTTAGAAAATGGGTTAGGTTTATTCCACTCCTACTTGCTATGTGATAATTCAGCAGCTGTGTTTAGGGTTTTCAGTGATGATCCTTTCTGGTGATGTGCTAACAAGAAAAGAAAGCCTGCTGCTTGGCCTTCCAATCTTTGAACCAATTATCTTCAAATTTCCATTGAGAGACACAAAACTACAATTTAAATTTTTCATCATAAATTTCAAATTGTATATTTAAGGAATTAGGTGGTAGGCTGCTGTCCACTGAAGTAATGTGCTCCCATTAGTTTATGTTGTAATATATTTTTGTATGAATGTCTGCAGATACTTTATTAAAAAAGTTCTTAGGGAGCTGCTATGGTTTGATCTTGGTATCTGTTTAATTCTTCAGTAGTTTGGCAGCCACCATCATATCTGGGTGATTTCAAAAGAAAAAGCACAATACTGTTTCTGAGGCTGCCAAGTCTTTAATTAACTAATCTTAATTACACTGAAACATTCAAGTACAGTTGTGGGGTGTTTTTCCTTGAAGTAAGCAACAAATTCATAGTTTGGTTTTTTTTTGGTAGGCTTTGTTAGAGCATCTGTGCTGATACATTTGACTATTGAGTTTGAGACCCTTGTGGTATCGTTAATTATGTTAAATACTTTCTAGTGTACTGTGGTGGTTGCTAAATCTCCAGCTACGAGCTAAGCTCATAGTAAACTGAACTATGACACAAGGCTTTATTTTTAAACTGACCTTCTCTAGTCAGGCTGATGTCTTCAATTGGCAAAACTGACCCTTTTTGCTTAATGAGGAATTGAAGAAACTTAGCAAGAGAAGATATTTTAAAGCTGGTAAATTGACTGTTCAGTTTAATGACAACTTTATCAACAAGTTGAACAAAATATAGGTTCCTTAGTTTTTGGTAGAATTTTTAATTGGAACGATTGTTTTTGCCCAACTGAAGTCAGCGTTATACCATTATAAAAACCAGAACTGTCTAAATAAAATTAAAAATACTTTAATGTCTTGTCTCAAAAATGCCACTACATTAATTTTGAAAGATCAGTTGGTGACCTACTGGTGAAAAAATGGCTTTGTAAGTCTCATGTTTTATTTAGTCTGATAAAACTTCTGTTTTCAACATAAATTTGTTTAGAAATTTAGGTGTTTAGTTACTCATTCCGCATGCTTAGCTCTAATGCATGATGGGTATAAAGATGTGACGTTTTTGATGCTCAAATAGAATGTGCATGGTCCTGTGTCACTTCTGTATGCTCTTTGTTCATAGGTTTCAGATTACCTTGAAGTTATCAAAGAGCCAATGGACCTATCAACAGTAATAACCAAAATTGATAAACACAACTACTTAACAGCCAAGGATTTTCTCACAGATATTGACTTGATCTGCAGCAATGCATTGGAGTACAATCCAGACAAAGATCCTGGAGGTAAGAACCTACTTAATTTTCACATACCTAAAGCTGGTATTTAATCATGTAGTTGGTTATTATTCAGACATTTAAATAAATTCTGTGCTATATTGTAATACGCAAGTCCTGAGGGCCTGTGCTTTTAGTGTTCTAAGGCATGTGGTGCACTGAGGGACGTTGTAGGAGCAGGACAACTGCAGCATTCAGAGTTGCTTTCTAATAAATTAGGTTTTGTACTTCCTTTTTCAAATTTGATAGCTCCTTTTCAGTGAGTAGGCTGTGTATAGGCAGCAAAACCCCAACCTAATTTGGAGAGCTCAGTAGAGAATCCTGCATGCAGTCTGGCAGTGGCTTGCTTTATTTCCATGTTGGCTTAGAACATGAAATTAAGAACTATGTAGTTGGGGATAGAAAACACCCAGGATAAATCATCAGGCAAGGAATTCAGTTGCAGCTGATTAGGAGAGATTAGAAAGTATTGTCTTGACAAAGTGTGATGGGATGCTTTCAATTAAAATGGAATTTGTGGATTGAAATTCATGTAAAAGCTGTGCTCAAAACTAAGGAAGGAGCACCTTATGTACTCTTTGCTAGGACTGCTTATAGTGTTTGCCAAACAAAAGCCTTTCAGCTTGCAGCTTCAAGAGTCATCAATAAAATAACAACAACATAAGCAACCCTTTAATCATAGTCATTTAGGTTGGAAGAGACTTTTAAGATGACAGAGTCAAACCATTAACTCAACTGTATCAAGCCCACTGCTAATTCATGTCTGTAAGGTCCATTATCTACATGACTTTTAAACATGTCCAGAGAAGACGGTTCAACCCCCCCTCCCTGGGCAGCCTGTTCCAAGGCCTGGTAACTCTTTCAATAAAGAAGTTTTTCCTTAAATCTAAACTAAGCTTCCCCCAGCACAACTGAAGGCCATTTCCTTTTGTCCTACCAGTTATTACTTGGGAGAAAAGACCAACTTCGATCTCTCTACCACCTCTTTTCAGGTGGTTGTAGGCAGCAATAAGGTCTCCCCTAATGTAGTTCTATTTATGTATGCTTAGAAATCTAGGTCCTTCTACAGATGTAGTCCAAGGTGTTAAACTTTATTTCTTTCCCTTCGGACAAAAAAAAAATTTAGGGAACCAAAGCAGAAATACTCGTTGACTTTCCTTGTCATCAAGACTGAGCTGGGAGAGACACCTCTGTTATTTCTAGGTTCACTTCTGGGTTGGAAGATATTTCTGTCCTCTGTTTTGTGAACATCTGACGACTTAGTGCTTTTCTGGCATGTAAGGTTTCCTGAGTTGTTCTGCAAATACACTTCTTGAAACAGCACATTTCTGTTCTGAATAAGCGTTACGTGTGTTTGGATGTGTTAACTGAATGTGAAAGTGGAGCATATATATAATTGCTTCTGCTTCTTGCTGAAATCTGCGGAAGAATCATATGATATGGTACCTGCTTCCATCCTATTGTTCATATGGAAAGGTGATAGAAGTATCAGACTAACTGGTTTTCTATGCAGTACAGATACTGAAAACTGGATTTTTTTTTTTTCCCCATGGTGCTTGGATGGAAAAATTTAGGTTATTTCTTTATTTTTAGCTTTTTTTTTGTCTTTCCCTCCTTTGCTTGATGAAGAAGTGTTCTTAAAGGTGATGTGTGTTATAGTATTTGCCTCCTTAGAGCACTGTTTATGGGAAAGTCTTGCCTGTCACGGGCTATTAGGAAAGTGGTAGCTGAATCAAATACTCTCAGGTTGTTTTTTTTCCTTAGGGTTCTTTCTTTGTTCTTGTTTTCCACCCTCTTTCTTTCTTTTCCAAGGGTATCTTCAACTTTATTGTCTGACCAACTTCTTAAGGTCTGATACTGCACACTTATATCTGCAAAGAATGTCGTGTAATTTTTGTAATATAAAACATAGCACTTCACAGACATACCCGGGTAAATATTTGTTGTTTCCAGGTGGTTTGATCAGTGGTAGATTTCCCCAGTAAATATATGGAGGGTTTATTTGTGCTGGATACTGGCTGTTGTTTTCCACTCAGCAGTTTTTCCAGCTGTAAAATTTGCTGCTTCTAGAATTATAAGCCTTGTTTAATAAATGCTCACTAATATTCTTAATTGTTGTCTTTAGTGATTATTAAAACAGATTAAATTCTAATTGTATAATATATTGTAGACATTAATGCTGATGTTTGCTGTTGAAGAACCTCCATCAGCTGGAAAAAGTAATTCAGTATGGATGAATTGACAAATCAAATTTGTTTGCCCTTAAAGCTAACAGTGTAAGTTGTAGGTTTCACTGGAAAGCAACATTCTAGATGCTTTTTCTCCACATAGAGAGTTATGTATTAAGTTACAATTACTTTTCAAATTTCAACAGCATTGGAACAATTTATTTTGTGTATTTCAAAGTTACAGAAACCGATTTTTTTTTTTAAAACATGTTTTTTTCATGAGTCACATTTAAACTCGGCACAGGCAATATTTTTTGACCTGTTCCCCAAATAGAGATGAAAATGTAGCAAATTTCAGGACTTGGTTCTTTCCAGTTTTTCCTCAATGGATTAAAATGAGAAATAGATTTTCAATATAAGCAATGAAGTAATTTGGTTTAGCACAATTTTGAATTTTCTAGCACTTGTTAAATTAAGCAATAATTTAAGGTTAAAAAAACACTCAAGGAGGAATATAAGCTAGCTGGATCTCCCTTACAGATTCAGGAGACATCCCGTATATGATTTTGCAGGCTGTATAATTGTATTAATGTTCCTAGACCCCGGTGTGTAAATTAATTCCTGGACAAGTCAGCTTTTACTTTTGGGACTTTGCACTGTACTCTATTATACTGTGTAGATTTGCCTGTAGAAACTGGTGCACTTGCTGATTTGAGCAAGTTTCTAAGGATTGCAAGTTGATTTAGGAGTTTTCATTGTTCACTGTTTGCATTTATTTACAAATGCTGCTATTGATTAAAGTAACAATTTTTACTTCTGAAAGCTCCTCTGTCTCTTAAGTAGCTGTGCTCTGGTTGTTGAGCATGCTGCAGTATTGACCCATTTCAGACGTTTGCAATGCATCTCAGTTTCTTTTGTCTATATTGGTGTTTAATATACAACACAGAACAGCATAAAGTGGTAAAGAATTTACATAATGATGATAAAATTAACAAGCATGCTGTTCTGTTTTCTAGATAAAATAATTAGACACAGAGCTTGTACTTTGAAGGACACAGCTCATGCTATCATTGCTGCTGAACTCGACCCAGAGTTTAATAAGATGTGTGAAGAAATCAAGGAAGCGAGAAGAAAAAGGGGTATGTTTAACTTCATTTATCATAACACAACCTATATGGGATAGAAACCAGGTTTTAGAAATGTCCTTATAAAAAATTTAAAGTTAAATATAGGATGCATGTCAGACTCAATCAGTGCGCATTAAAGTATTCCGCAGATCAAGAGAGGTTCTCCTCCCTCTCTGCTCTGCCCTAGTGAGACTGCATCTGGAATATTGTGTCCCGTTCTGGGCCCCCCAGTTCAAGAAGGACACAGAACTGCTGGAGAGAGTCCGGTGCAGAGCCACAAAGATGATGGAGTAGAACACCTCCCTTATGAGGAAAGGCTGAGGGAGCTGGGTCTCGTTAGCTTGGAAAAAAGGAGACTGAGGGGTGACCTCATTCATGTTTATAAATATGTGAAGGGTGGATGTCAGGAGGATGGAGCCAGGCTCTGCTCAATGCCATCTAGTGATAGGACAAGGGGCAGTAGGTGTAAGTTGGAACATAGGAGGCTCCACATAAATATGAGAAGGAACTTCTTAAAGATGAAGGCGACAAAGCATGGGAATGGGCTGCCCAGGGGGGTTGTCGAGTCTCGTTCTCTGGAGAGGTTTAAAACCCACCTGGATATGTTCCTGTGCAACTGCATCTAGATGATCCTGCTGTGGCAAGATGATCTTTCATGGTCCTTTCCAATTCCTGATGTTCTATGATTCTGTGATTCTTGGGCTTGAAACTTGTCTACTTTTTCCAACTATGAGCCGGTCAGATAAGAAGGATTCATTGGTTATTGGGTGCAAGAAGTATTGTAGACCATGGTGAAAGGTAACAGTTTGGATTGCTAGTACTAACTGAAAATGGAGTAAAACCAGAGATGCATTTTAAAAATGCTGTGTAATGCAGTGTTATACCAGTTAGATTAGGAAGAATGGCACTTAAAACAGTGGATGCTCAGTTCACCTTAATATGTGCACAAGTGCACTTCTGACGATTATCTGTTCATTAAGAAACAATATATATACGCTGAGGACAGCGTAAGGTTGACCTTCTACTAGTCCAGCATCAGGACATAGAGTCCCATACATTGGGGAACGTCTCTGCTTGCTTTTGTTGAAATGAG
This sequence comes from Phoeniculus purpureus, assembly GCA_028565055.1. Classification (NCBI taxonomy): domain Eukaryota; kingdom Metazoa; phylum Chordata; class Aves; order Bucerotiformes; family Phoeniculidae; genus Phoeniculus; species Phoeniculus purpureus. The sequence continues at coordinate 66,037,991 of JAOXOE010000256.1, read as the reverse complement.
TGCAGTTATCTTCGGATTGTGGCCCACAGACCTTTAAATATATGATCAGCTTCTAAAGTGACCAGTAAAAGTGACCTAAAGCCCGAACACATTCTCAATGTTAGAACAAGTGTCTGTTTCGTGAAAGGTTCTGTACCTCTGTGTTGCAAGTTCTGAAGATTGAAAAAGGTTGAAAACTACAGAACTGTAAGATTAGAACACAAATTCATGCTGATTTAGGGATTACCAATTTCAATAATTCCAGCTTTGCCTTGGCAAGTTGCTTATTTGATTTCTAAGTTGCTTTTGGCTGGTCTTAATTTTCAACTACTTGTTTTTAAAAGACTTCTATCAGTAGATTGAAGACCCTTTATTAAAAAATTTCTTCGAATTGTTCAAGTATCTGCAGGCTTTCCTTTCTTCAGGTTTTAACAGATACAGTTCCTTTTATTTTCCCATTCAGTCATGCATTTTTTGGTCTTAATTCTGCACAAACTTCCAGTGTGTTACTTGACTTGGGGAAAGAGAATCGATTGTAATTCACAATGGTTGTAAAATAAAACTAATATAATGCCTGCACTTCTCCTCTGTAGTTTTCTCTTAGAGATATAAGACTATTCACAGCTCTGGCCTTACGGTCACCCCATGAGCTGTGCTCAGTTAATTATCTGTTATGAGTCCCCCATGATTGGTAAAGGTTATTACTTACAAGGTTAAAGTAACCATTTGTAAGAGCTCTTTGTTACAGAGAGTGACTAAATCCCTCCTTACAAGTCTCCCGAGAGCCAAGTGCAACACTGCCCCTTTCTTTTGTGGCTGTGACCAAGTAATGGTACATTTCTGGGGGCAAAACCCGCAGACTCTGTTGAAAGGGGACAGTTTTCAGAACTCATAATTAGGGCTGGTAGGATATCATGCAATGAGCTTGTTAGAAAGATACTGTTGATGTCAGATATTGGTTAGTCAACCAGGTATAGGCAGGTGACTAGCAGTCCCAGTTGTTTGTGAGTGACAGTATTTTACACACAATAGACAGGTTTCACAGTGCCTTCTGTGCACTGGCATGGAAACTGCCAGTGTCACTATATCTGCATGTCACATTTCAAAGCTGCTCACGCCTTTGGGACAGTATTGTGGTGGTTTCAAGAACAAATGAGCTCTGAGGCTGGCCCAGTTGTAGAAGGCTAATATTCACTGGATTAGCAAGGACAGAAGAACTGGGATGTGTGGAAGAAGCTGTTAGATTAACTGGTTATGAGCAGATTTAAAATGCATCAAGCTCTTGAGGTCTGAGGAAACCTCATGCTGTAAGGCAAGCACAAGAGATCATCTTATCCCTGGATTAGAAGTGATGTCAGGCCTTGTGGTTTAGAACATCAAGAAGATGGCTCTTCAGGCATGTAGTGCACTGATCATTGAAATGACTAAAAGTAATGTCAAGCTGATCCACCCTGTCATTACTGCAGTTTTTCTTTACAAAATACGCTCAGCAAAGTCACAGTGTATCTGCATGGAATATGTTGGAGAGAATGATGGAAGCACGTGCTTGCATTTCTTCTTCTGGTTGGATGTCCACAAAGTTATTAAGAGATTTCTAGTTTGTCCTTTGGATTTACTACCTAGTCAATATAAGAATATGTTTTGAAGTGATGGAATGTTTCAATGAGGAATTACTTGAGGAAAACTCTGGAAACAGTCTAAACTACTCCTGTCCAAAAGCTTTGTGCAACTAGCCACTTAAATGGAAGGGTAGTAGCTTTTTACCAGGCTGTTTGCCTAAGAGGAGGTACCTGATGAAACCATGCTGAATGGAGCACCCAGCCTTGTTTGCCTCCTACCCCAGTGTATGAGGCAAAGTGGTTGGGAATTGAACCTTTCAGTACCACTTTTTAATATGAACAAGAAATGTCCAATGAGGCCGTAAATGAGCATTGAGACTGCAGTGGCAGTGTCTGTACTTCATGGTATGACGCTGGCCCTTTTTTTTTTTTCAGCTCAGAGTACTCTAAGCTTCTGTTTTTATCCCACTGTAAAGGTTCCAGGTTGGTGCATATACAGGCTGACAGGGGAAAAAAAAGCCCCTGAACATCTCAACACTGAACATACAGGTGTCTCTGCATATATTTCTGGGCTCAGATCCTGCCTTCAAGCTTTACCAGAGTTACAGTTCTTAGCTTGCCTATAGGATTCTTGGGAAAGATGGACAATAATGCAAACAGTGGACTATGGAGGAATAAAAAAGTCCATGTTTATTGTGACAATCTACTAGCAGTTGTTGGACTGAATATAAAACTTGTATTAGCTCCTCAGAAGGTAATGTTGCAGTCAGAGATTGAATGAGATTGTGTGACTGTGACCATCATAAAGGAAATTTGTCTCCTGACAAAGAGACCGTGAGTTGTTCTTGGCCAGCCTTTTTTTAGCTATGTATGGAAAGACATCAACATTCAACATGAGATTTGGACACAATTGAGCTAGCTGATCTGCATGAGGCTTCTAATAGATTCTCTGGAAATGTTACCAAGTGTTTCTGCTTGGAATCACAGAGTAGTTTGGAAAGCAAGTGACACATACTGTAGGCTTTTTAATCTTTACCCAGTTAAAAAGTCATTGATTTTCTGAGTTGTGCCATGTATTCGCTCTTAATTTATTTCTAGGATGTTGAAGATGAGGGTTAAAGCTAAAAAGCTCCATATCCATTTTCTTGACAATTCTCTTGGCAAGTTATTTAGCAATCTTACATAGCTTTAAAATGGAAGGTATTTTCTTCCATCGCTTTCTGTTCCCACTACTCTTTGAATTTTTTTTACAAATCTGTAACTTTATTTTTAGTACTGCAGTGACCAGTCTCAAAAGTAGTGCTAGGTGTAACAGAATAATAGACTACAAAAAAATTAGTATCTAGAGATTAAACTAGAATTTCTCATTCTTATGTAACTGAAAGGAGTTATTGTTGAAACATGCTACATCTCTATATATTTTATCTGAGATAGCAAGTTCTGTGTTGATAAATTAAAATAAATACCATAGATTACTAGAATTTGCATCTTGTTGAAGCCAGCAGATAACAAATGTAGAAGTGGTGGATGTTTTGAGTAGTAAAATAAGCTTGATGGAAGTTGAAGATACTTCAAATACTGCCTAGAAACCTTTTCTGGTACTATTAACTTCTAGGTGAGAATCTTTTAATTTCTGCATCCATCAGTTTTAGTGTTTCTTGTCAGCTCTTGGTCATGTGGTTCTGGTTACTACTGCAAACATGGCATGGTATTTTGAAGGCTGTTACAGTGGTTGGGAAATTCTAGTTCACAAATATGAAACTTCAGAGATAAATTTATTTCTTTAAAAAGTGCTTATACGAATCTGAAAGCTTGCATTTTTTGAATTAAATTGAAAGCCCTTTGAAATAGCAGAGGCTATGAGATGAACTTATTTCAGAAAGCAAACTAGACTTTTTGTTAGAAGTAGAATCACATTTTTCTTAATCTCAGAGATCATATGGACTCTGCAATGGATCCATTTTAGATAATATAGATCATGGTGACAAAAGTTTTTATTCAGATATTCTTTTTGATATGGCATACAATACCATTATGAATTGCCATTTATTTTGAATCATCTGCATAAAATAAGAAAAAATTGAATCTGTCAATAAGAATTTGCTTTATAGAGTAAATATGGGAAGAAGAGAGCAATCTTTGGGGAGTGAGAGTAGTATTTTTTTTCTGAGCTGTAGGGCTGAGATTTTTAAGACCACACAACCAGCACGTTATTTTATCTGTAGAAAACAGGTATTCTCGATTCTAATCTTTGTTTTCAGTGTCCATCTAAATATTAATTGACATGTTCATACTGCAGCGTGATACTCAGACTTTCTTTGTAAATCCAGTAGTTTGATGCTTGGTTTATTTGAATAGATATGGTTATCTTTTCTATGCAGGCTTGTCAGTAACAGCAGAACAGATAAATCCTCATGGTTCCACCGTACGGAAAACAGAAGCTAGAGTTGAAGAGGCTTTTCGGAACAAGCAAAAACCCACAATGGCGGTGTGGCCCAACTCTGCAAATAAATGTGCATGTGAGTACCTTGGGTGATAATCGTGCTGTATTAGAGGCTCTTCCAGTGGCAAGTATTTCAGTCAGCGTGTCTACTGTTGTTTACTCATTACTTCCAGAAGTAATTTAAGGCATGAAATATATGGGACGTCAGGAAATATTCTTTTACTGACTACAAGAAGTCTCTGTCCAAGAAGTTTGTAAAGAAGCAGGCTATCTGGTTCAGTAGTAATAATTAACTCTTTTAAATATAAAGTGGTTACTAACTTTGTCTTTATAAAATACTTTTCCTGTCAAAGACAATTCTGATCTAATGAAAAGATCACTTTCATGTGTTTGAGTGTTAAGATTTGTGCGTGTATTTACAGGTACATGCTGCTTCATACTCTACCACATGTTCTTTATTTCTTATTGCCAATTCATACAGTATCATCGTAAAAGTTAGGAAAGAGATTACAGATTGATCTGTTTTCCTTTACAATGCCTGGTTTTCGATAGTCAGAACCCATTAGTAGAGGATGTTAAGATATTCTTGCTGCAGCCTATGAATTAGAACAACTAAGTGAATTTTGAGGAGTGACTGTGGTGTGGGTAATCAGAGACACTGCTAATTATTTTCAAGAGGTAGACTGATTACAACAGGCAAATAGACAACAGATATTTTTGTTATAAACAAAGTATAGGAGGGATATACTGATGCTTGTTCATGGCTTTCCTGCTGCAGATGTGTAGCCATTATTAACATGTTATTAATAACACCAGTTACTGCTTAATAGGCAAACTGATATATTGAAGGTGACAAATTTTTGTGGGTCTTTGTAGTCTCCTTCATGGTGCTTTTCCTTGATGATAGAATTTTCTAGGGACACTGATAACTGTCCAGAGATGAACATTGTTTGTATATAAATGATAGTGTTGATGTCAAATGCTTTAATTAATTAGAGGTGTATGGTTTTATTTCCTGAAGCTGTAATTTCTTCCTTTAAAGGAATTAAAGTCAATTGTACAGAGTTATAGCCTGAATAAATTGTTACATAATAAATTGATGATGTGGATCCAAGCTGTTCTTTATTCATTTGGCAGCTTGTGCAAAAACAGAGAGGGAAGGAGTTATCAGTTTGGTGGTGTGGTTTTTTTGTGGGTTTTTTTTTGTTTCCTGTGAAATCCAAGGTGAAGATTCTCACTCTGGCTGATCTGCAGAGCACTTACCTGGTTCTGTAAGCTATGCAGCACATGGTAGGATTTAGAGACCTCTTGGGAAGAGAGATAGCAGCTGTTCCTTGTGACGTATAAAAAGCAGTTCTGGTACCTTTGCTCTCTTCTCCTAATCTTGTGGATGCAGTGGATTTTGTTTGAAGACTAGAACAATAAATTCTGCTATCGTTTTCTGTATGTGAACAATGTTAAAGCACCGTTCCTGCAAGGGTTTTTGTGGTTTAGATTGGAAGCCAAGAAAATTTGAGACTTCATGGTGTTTGGAACTATGATCAAATGAAAACCTGTCTTTTAAGGCTGAGTCTGGGAGAGTTAACTACTCCATGAGGGATGTGATGCATGTAGTAATCAAAGTGAGGGATCTGGGAATTGATGAGCAATCAGAAATCTGCAGAAGGGATTCAAGTATTACATGGGCACACTTAAAAGATTGATGTGGTAAGCTCAGGAGAGACTAGAAGCTAGGAAGAGAAACATCTTAAAACGATGTTTGTGAGGAGGAGGTGGAGTATTGTGAGAGCAGAACTGAGCAGATTGTAGGGAGCTCAAATAGCAGCCCATTATATACGGAATCGTGATTTTATAAATGGAATAAACAAGTTTAGAGAGGTGATTTCTGAACAGATTTTATAAGTAGAGGTGTTTCTTTTTTGATGCCATAAAAATTAATATTTTAAGGTTTTTGAAGACTAAAATGCATTATACAGACAGAGTAGCAACGACAGTGATTCATGTATTTTAATTACACACGATAAAAACTGTACTTTCCAATTCATAATACTGAAAATTTTCTGCTTTTTCTGCTACTTGAACTTAAGTTAGTTTTTTCCTCAGATGAATCTGAGGGAAGAAAAATCACCAACCATATTCTTCTTTTCTTGATTATATTATTTAGGAGCTTTGTTTGCCATGTTTTAGAAAATAGCTGCAAAAAGGTCAGTTTGAATGAATCAGCTGAGAATCCTAAAGAGAAGCTATTTTCAAGTAACTTCTTTAAAAACCGGAGTGGACTAGAGATGTTGTATCAGCCTTGTCCAGTTTAAAGGTCTGTGTACTCTTAAGGGCTACTGCAGTAGAGAAGAAGTTAGTTTATCCCATGTAGGTTTGGTTTCTGAGGTTATGCATTTTGTATAAAACTTGTCAGATTTTAGTTACCTATTATTTAGTGATTTTGTTTAAGTTTTCTAATATATTCTAGATTTTTTTAAAAATTTAACTACACCAGGTGGGCTATCAGAACTGTGGCACAAAATCAGAGTCTTTCCAGACTCAATAATTCTGTGATTCTGTGATAGATGTCTTCTGCAGCTTCTGTTTCCCTTGTTGAAGGTATCGCAGTATACGCGACTTTTAGAAGTATTGCGTTACTAGAAGTTGCTGAAAATGTTTGGGAGGGTTCAGTCACTTATGGTGTAAAATATTTCCGTATTGACTGTGTATTTTGAGGGAAGTGCAAGTGCTCTGATGGAAACTTAGAATGAGACGTATGTCAAAAGCATGATACAAGTAGCTGTATGACCATAGGATTATGAAGCTGGTGTGGGTGGGAGGAATCTCTGGAGATCACGGTTTAAAACTCTCCTGGATATATTCCTGTGCAACTTGGTCTAGGTGATTCTGCTCTGGCAGGCGGATTGGACTAGACGACCTTTCAAGGTCCCTTCCAATCCCTAATGGTCTATGATTCTGTGATCTAGTCTGCTGCTCAGAGCTGGTTGCTCAAGGCCATATTTGATTGTGTTCTGGCTGTCTCTAAGAATGGAGGCTCTACAAAATACCTGGTAAAGCTCTTCTGGTGCTTGGCCACTGTCATAATAATTACATTTTCTTAATTCTGAATTGAATTACTTTTATTTCAATCTGTTCCGATTACCTCTTGTCGCTGCTCACCAATGCGAAGGGCCTTGTTTTGCTGTTGTGTGGAAAAGAAGCTGCCAGCAGTGTGCAGTTTGTTGCATCTGGTAACTGAATCATTGCTAAGAGCTTTAGATGTGTGTTAATGCACTAAGCATTACCACCTATTTAATTATTGGCATGCTGAATATACAACTTTGTATTGCCACTCTATTTTGCCAGTAGATGGAGTATGTTGCATATTATTGCACTGTCTTGCAGTTGCTTCCTTTAGTGTTACATATAAATAAACTGAATGGGGAAGATTTGGTTTTACTTTTGTTTGCAGTATTTAACAACACTATACTGTAGTGATAGACTGCAGATTTTACGTTTTCTTCATGGAGAAGATGTCTTTTATGCCATATGGTAAATGCAATCACTGTGAAAATAGCATTTTTGAGCAAATAAAACAAAATACTTTAGTGTTAGGCAAAGAGCTATAAATCTTAAGTTTTCTGTAAAACTAACTTCACATGATATGACATAAACACACTGCTAACTTTTCCCAATAACTGAAGTGATTAGTGATCTCTCTAGATCTGGGAGATCAAGCAATGGTAATAACAAACTGCTACATAGGTCCTAAATAAATAGTATTTACTCTGCCTTCTGTGTTTTGTTTTGTTGGGTGTTTTTGCTAAATGATGATCTTTGCTGTTATAGAAAACTGTTTATTTCTGATTTATAATAAAAAGATGATTTGGGTTTGGCAGGAGTACTCTTAAATAAGATTTTTAGAAAGAGTAGGTTTATTGTTTATAATTATTCAGAGGCACCATTTTATTTTCAGTCTGTCTGATTTTCATGTGTTTGGTCTTTTTTCTTTGACCTGTCTGCTGCAGTGGTGGCAGTGATGGCAGTTCTTTAGGCGTTGGTATGGCTGCAGTAATGCCTTACTAAGGGACATAGGCGAAACTGGAATTTGTGCTCAGACTGTACGCTGCAGCGAGAGCGCTGGTCCCCAAATGCTATTTTATTGAGGTTTCTTTGCAATCTGGGGGTTCCCTGAACGGGAAAGCTCAGGGGAGCCAGGAGGCAGTCACTGGGGTTTGGGTACTCTCGTGGCATTACCGGGCAGACACTGCAGCAGGGGCAGACTCGGACCTCTTTAAGGGAGGTGAAACCGGAAGTCGCGCTCAGACCACACGCAGCAGCGAGAGCGCTAGCTGCTTTAGCTGCTTCAGGTGCTTTAGCTGCCAGGGGACAAAAAAAAAAAGGTAACCACGTGGTAGTAGGTTACAGTCACCACTGCATATGGATGTGGGAACTCAAACAGAGGTCCCCCAACAAGATGAGGCAGTGCAGGTGACAGGCTGCCAGGAATGTAACACACTCTTGAGTTTTCCTGGCTGTGTACGGTACGAGCAGGTGGATTATCAGCGCATCTGCAAGATGAGGTTGAAAAGCTACAAGTGGAAGGAGAAAGGCTCAGGAGAATTTGAGACGCTAAAATAGAGGTAGACTGATGGAGCTAGTCTGGACAACAGCCAGATAAGAGCCAGGAACAAGGAGCCCAAGTATCCTGCACCTCTCAGATGGAAGACAGAAGCCCGAGTAGAACCAAGTGTAGGGCCGTGGCAGAGGGCGAGCACCACCCTTGCCTGCCTCACCTTCTCAGTTGCCACTGAGTAATAGATATTAGCCCCTACTGGAAGACAGCTGGTCTAATAAGGATATAGAGGACAGGGAACCCATACTGGAGGTCCTAGCAAGGTCGCATAAATCAGGGAAATGTTCCAGAAATATGACGACCTCCTCCACAAAGGAGACAAGGAGGGAATGGTCACTTGGGGTGATTATAAGGCTCTGGTGAGAGAGTGTAGGGATGCAACTAGGAAAGCCAAGGCCTCCTTGGAATTAAACCTTGCAAGAGAGGTCAAGGGCAACAGAAAGG
>JAOXOE010000256.1:66009830-66028851 GCA_028565055.1 Phoeniculus purpureus | reverse complement strand
CAGAGAGTAGTGGTCAATGGGACAGAGTCTAGTTGGAGGCCTGTATCTAGTGGAGTCCCCCAAGGGTTGGTACTGGGGCCAGTCCTATTCAATCTATTCATTAATGACTTGGATGAGGGATTAGAGGGCACTGTCAGCAGGTTTGCTGATGACACAAAGCTGGGTGGTGTCGCTAACACCCCAGCAGGCTGTGCTGCCATTCAGCGAGACCTGGACAGGCTGGAGAGCTGGGCAGGGAGCAATTTAATGAAGTATAACAAGGGTAAGTGCAGAGTCTTGCATCTGAGCATGAACAACCCCAGGTACCAGGGTTGGTTGGGCACTGACCTGTTGGAGAGCAGCGCAGGAGAAAGGGAACTGGGTATCCTAGTGGCCAGCAGGATGACTATGAGCCAGTAATGTGTCCTTGTGGCCAAGAGGGCCAATGGCATCCTGGGGAGTATTAGAAGTTGGGTGGTTAGCATATCAAGAGAGGTTCTTCTCCCCCTTTACGCTGCACTAGTGAGACCACATCTAAAGTATTGTGTCCAGAGTATTGTGTCCAGTTGTGTTTTGAACTGGGCCCCTTAGTTCAAGAAGGACACAGAGCTGCTGGAGGGAGTCCAGCATGGAGCAACAAAGACAATGAATGAAGTTGGACACCTCCTTATGAGGAAAGGCCGAGGGAGCTGGGTCTCTTCAGCTTGGAGAAGAGGAGACTGAGGGGTGACCTCATTAATGTCTATAAATGTGTGAGGAGTGGGTGTCAGGAGGATGGAGCTAGGCTCTTCTCAATGTCTTCTGGTGATAAGACAAGGGGCAATGGGTGCAAGCTGGAACATAGGTTCCATATAAGTATCAGAAGGAACTTCTTCCCAGTGAGGGTAACGAAGCACTGGAACGGGCTGCGCAGGGGGATTGTGGAGTCATCTTCTCTGGAGATGTTTAAAACCCGCCTGGATATGGTCTTGTGTGACTTGGTCTAGGTGATCCTGCTGTGGCAGGGGGATTGGACTAGATGATCTTTTGAGTCCTTTCCAATCCCTAATGATTTCCTGATTCTATGACATGACAGACCAGATGCTGTATTGTTTTTATTAGCTATTTTCTACCTTTGAACTGGTTTCTGGATTTGGACACCAGCATATTAATAGTCACCCAGATGCTAACATTAAAATTTTGGTAGCTGCTGCTGTTTTTTCACAAATCCTGCACTTGCTATGGTTTTCTTTTCTCCTGCTCCCCAGAAAAGGGATTTGACTTGGATTTATTCTCACTTGAGACAGAAGCAAGTGCTGTAACTTGAGAAACAACATTATTTTCTGGACTCTACTCACAGTGGAGATGTATTTTTTGTTGCTTTTAAATTTTTGACCTGGGTAGTGTAAGAGTTGGTACTATGGATGAGAATAGTATCATCTTCTCTATCTGGTGTGGCTTCTACCAGATGAATTAAAAGGAAGTTGCAAACATTTGAGAACTTAAATGTCTTTTTTTTGGTCCCTGTGTTTGAAGGAAATGCCAGTTTAGCTGTTTCTAAGTTAGTTAACAGTTCTTTAAAGCCAAAAGGCTTTGCAGTTCTTCCAATTTAAAATGCCATCTAATGAATTGGTGAAAGTTCTGATAGATCCTGACTGCCTATTCTTTTTTTTGAGATGCCATCAACTTTTGTACTCTATGATATCTAGTGGCAAAGAAAATTTCTTTCATCGCTATTAATACCTGCCTCTTAAATTAATCAAATGCCTATTTTCTCTCATAGAGGGCAAAGAGGATCTTACCATTTACCTGATCAGTGACTTTGTTCTCATATGCTCTCATTATTAATCTCTTTTCAAATTCAGTAATAAGATTATTCAACCTCTCTTAAGAAGGTTTTCCTGAATGTGGTAAATAGACTTTCTAGAAATAGATTTTTTTTAAATGAGTTGTTCTAAAACAAGAACTGCTGGAGAGATTCCAGCTCAGAACCACATGATAGAGTGGAACATCTCCCTGATGAGGAAAGGCTGAGGGAGCTGGGTCTCTTTAGCTTGGAAAAAAGGAGACTGATGGGTGTCCTCATTAATGTTGATAAATATGTGAAGGGTAGGTGTCAGGAGGATGGAGCCAGGCTCTTCTTAGTGTCATCTAATGATAGGACAAGGGGCAATGGGTGTAAGTTGGAACATAAGAGGTTCCACACAAATATGAGAAGGAACTTTTTAAAGGTGAAGGTGTCAGAGCACTGGAACTGGCTGCCCATGGGGGTTGTGGAGTCTCCTTCTCTGGAGACGTTTAAAACCTGCCTGGATATGTTCCTGTGTGACTTGATCTGGGTGATCCTGCTCTGGTGGGAATATTGGACTAGATGATCTTTCGACGTCCCTTCCAATCCCTAATGTTCTGTGATTCTGTGTTACTCTGCAATTGGGCTTTCTTCTAAGTGGTATGCACAAGTGATGCAGTAAACAGTTTTCAAAGGTATAACAGTTTTTTGAGGTATATTTTACTATTCCCTCCCTATTGAAAACTGTAGCAACATTTGCCTTAAATTGTTTTTAGACTTTATGTAAATGTTTTGTCTGCAAAAGTTGATTTCTCTTGTGATTACTTCAGTGTTCTATGGGTTTGGTTTGGAATTTTTAAACTTTTCCTCTCTTGAAGTAGAAACCAACCAGCACCCATGAGCCTTGTGATAGAACTAAATGGTGTAAACTGTTGAATGTAGTTTTTAATCAGAGTGGGGATCTCTTCTCAGCTTATGAAGTTGCAGGAGCACCTTGCATCTGTTCATGACTCTCTTGCAGCAGGGAAGATGTCTTTCAGTCATTCTTAAGAGCCAGCTGAATGTACCAAAAATGTGTATAGCTGCAGTATAGTATTGTATGAAGCTACTCAGCAGAGGGAAAATATGCAGATCTCTAGAGATGAAAAGTCTAAAAGTGATCCTCTTCTGTCTTTTCATTTTGACATCGTTTTTCTCTTTAGTTTTCCTGTGTGACTGTGTTGTCATACAATTTATTAACATAATTGCTCTGGTTTCATGTAAATTACATTTTTAGTTTGGTTTCCTAAGAAAATAAACCTGTGTTCTCTGTCCATCTCTGCTCCCCTAATAACGTCCAAATCATTTAGCCACGTTCAGACAGATTTGACAGGAGTTGAGGGCTGCAAGACTAGATTTCTGCAGGTTTTGTGAAAATTGGTAGCTGGATAAATCTATGCATCTACTGAAAGAAAATGATGGGAAATTGTAGTTAACCTTCTCAGTCTGGCCTTGTTATCTGATCAGTTAAAACACTGTATTGACCAGTCATGGCACGTATATCTCAAATGTAGAGTAGCTCATAGCCCATTCAGCTGGGGTGGGGAGGAGCAGAAGTTATTGAGAGCATTACAGGGCATGGCAGGGGAACGCGGGGATACAGCAGAAAAGGGTTTTTTTAAATACGCTTCATCTCCATAGGGAACTCAACTCTTCCTTCTTGAGCAGAAGTGCCCATTTTCTTCAAGTATTTGCTTATGGAACATAAACTGGTTTATATTTTTTTTTTTGCATGAAAATACAAAATGTTTCAAATAATTTGCATACAGTTGGTATTAATCAGATCTTTGCCTTGAGCTCTGTCTGTCTAGGTGAAGAAAATGATGCATCTTTCAGAGGTTAGTTTCACAGTTACTTCAGGCTGGTCAAACTGCAGGTTACTACTACTGAAGGTACCGTCTTGCGTTTTGGATGGTTGCATATTCCCACTATATCCTCTGTGCCAGCACCATCAGCCATGAGTTGGAAAGCTCAACTAAAGATGTTGAAAACTAACCCAGAAAAAAACCCCATAATGTTTCAGGCGGATTTAGTTCCCTTATCTATTTTACTGCAGGAACAGTAGTGCCGGCACAAATGAGGTAGTGGAAATGCTATAGCTGGCTTTGGAAGGAGAAATGGCTTTGTCTGTTAGTGGAAACTGGCACCTCATCTTGCTTTTCAAGCCATTGTGGAACTGTGCTTAGTTCGTTCTTGCTGCTTATCTCTGACTGCAGTTTGGGACTGAAAACTCCAGAGACTTTCAAGAGGACTATTCAGTGCCCCATGGTAAGGAATGTGGAGCTAGTGGAAGCAGCTAAATTGCTGTAGCAGATATATAGATATCCTGGATGCTGCATAAGAGAGTGTAAATTGCTGGTAGTAAGTGCTTTCTCAGTGCTTTGAGTTACTTTACACACAAGACATCAGAAAGACATTTAGGGTTTTGATCATGGAAGAAGAACTTGAAACATGCATTACTTCAAGTGGTTCTTGATGATACTGCAGGCACAAAATCTAGATCCGTGGCGATCTTGCTTGCCATGAAAAGCTCTTTTGGATTTAATCCCCAGGAGTTCTTTGCGAAATAAAGGCAACAACAGAGAATCTACTGTTTGATGGATGTGAGTTTTAGCATTTAATGACAGAGAATTCACATTTTCTGATGGGCTTCTAAGCAGTGCAGAGGCATGTAAGGGTCTTCTTTTCTGCGGCATGAAGTGAACTTGTTAGCTTCACTATTAGTGTTCTACACTAAATACACTGGAATACTCAAAATACAGACATTTCAAGAGAGACATATGTGCTTTGATGGCTACACATTCTCATTAGAGTTCATCTGCATTAAGACAAACAGACTTGCTTGTTAATGATTGAGAATCTTCTCATTATATCTGCTTTCTTTTCCAACTAGTCACTTTATTTTTACATAGTCTACACTGTACTTAGTCGAGATTAGTTTTCCTGAGACTGTACTAGACAAAAGGTTACATAACCTTTTAGAGAACCTTCTGCAAGAACCTCTTCTTGCAGAAACTCTTAAGGAATATGTAAAAGAGTTTGGATCTCTTGTTAGTATTAGTGTTTTTAGACTGTCTCTGATCTTTAATATCTGATAACCATGCTCTGCTCTGGACAGAGCGGGTGCACACGCCCAGATAAGGGTCTTATTTCACTAGAAGATGTTGTTGCTTGTTGGTGTGTTTGACTTAAGAGTAGAACCTGTCAGTGGGCAATAATTCAGAATTTTTTGAAGCCAGGTTCTGCTAACTTATACTAGAGGGTACTCCTTCTGAAGAAAGTACAGAATTTCTTTTTTCAATTGTGGGAGGCCACCTCTGAGGGTGGTGCTGGCTGGGCACCTTTCAGTTGACTCCTAAAGTGTTTCAACATAGGAATGGAAGGTTTGAGTAGTAAGCCTCACTTACTACTTAACACCTTGTAAATTTGTATTTAGTGATTAATTGCATTGTATTGCATTGCAGTTCTTAAAAATGCTGTCTGTATAGATGGTGAAGCTCATTTAAAAAAAGTGAGGAAGGTTTGTTTTTGATAGGAACTTCATGTGAACCCAAGTGAACTGTTATGTGCGACTTGTGGTCAAACAGGTATTTATTGTCATTAAAAATTGTGATTAATGATATACAAAAAAGGAAACCAGAGAGAAGCTAGAACTGAAGTGCACATCCCCTTGGCAAATCTATAGAGGTTATGTGAAGATTATAATGAGAAGAGTTCAGCAATTCAGAAGGCAAGTGAACGTATTCATGTGTGAATAATTGGTATTATAATAGTTTGAGTTGTAGAAACTCAGTTCTGTAAAGGAGAATTCCTCTGACAATAGTATTTCTGCTGCCTCTGGCACAAATACTGCCCGAAGACTGGGTATCAATGGGTAGACTTCAGATGAGTAGTTTTAAAAGGAATAATTGAAAAGGTGTTAAGGCGTTAACTTGCAATTGTATAGACTCTGATAATTTTTTTAACAAAAAGTGGAAGTTTTCTTCTGTAAATATTTATCCTATTCTGTTACTGAAAACGTTTATGTGTTGTGAATCATACTGAATATAAGATAAAGTGTGGAATTCTGCTCTTGATAGTTTACAGTCTTAGAAAATATCAACATTAAGTTAGAGAAGAAAGGACTTCAGGTTGTGTTTATTTTTTAGCAGGAACCCATTAAGCCATTTATTCCTGCTCATTAGCCCTTCATTTTTGTGTCACTTTTGCCCTGGAATAGCTAATTTTTTCCTTTTTGAGTAATATGCAGCAGTCTTGCAGGATTCAGAGATATATTTTACTTTCTCTTGTCTCATGTGACAGCTTCTTATGTCCCATGTTATTCTTACAGTAGTACCTTTTTTTCCCCTAGTAAATAGAAAAGGAATCAATCCAGGTGATGAAATCTAGTGTCGATGTCTGCATTTGATCACATGATTCCCTGCTCCGTTAAACGCTCCTCCTACTTGTACCACTCAGTTAGATTTAATGGGGGAAGGAGCAGGATGAAGTGAGACGGATAGTGCATTTTATTTTTAAATGTTGTGTTCCCTGCTCAAATTTTCACTCTTTCTTGAGGATTGGCTCTCTGTATAAAAGAAAAATCTGTGTAAGTGGTGTTATGTGTGCTGAGGATCTAGAACCAAGATTTCTTCTCATATCCTCCAAGTCGTTCCTTTGCACAGACCGGTGCAGCCTAAATGAGAACGGAAAGGCATCCTGTGAAGGAGCAATTTAAATGTGAGGGCTAGAAGTCTACTTTTGATATGATAAAGAAGATAAACACTTCAAAATGGGCTCAAAAATATATTAGATAAGGAACTAAGAATCTCGGAGTTTTGTGTTAAGTACATTCAGATGATGGATTTAGGTGGGTTTGTGAGAGGCTGAGGAGAAGAGTGGCTGCAGTGGTTGGGATGGAAGGGCTTGAGAGCAGGAAGGCTTTTATTTGAATGACAGAGGAGGAAAGTTGATTGTTGGAAGTATAGGGACATAAAGAATTAAGTTTTTAGGAGTGTTGGTCATGTATTGATTTCAGGTCTGGGTGACTCAGATGAGGGACATCATTTGGTGGTGACTGGCAGTGCTGGCTAAGTGGTTGGACTTAAAAACCTTTTCCTACCAATCAATGATTCTGAGTTCTCTGGACTGAGTGGGTGAAAACCCGAAGTAGCTAAGTTATTGGTTTTGTTGGTGCTGTGAAATAGACACTGTTAAATGCTAGGAGGGCATGCTCTGCAGCATCTGGTAATGAAATGTTGTTGTTCTTTCCTAAACCTCAGGAGTTGGTTGGAGGTGTAAATTTTTTTTTTAATATTGTGACATAAGACCAGTTTTCTAATAATAGTGATGTTTCAACCACAACTCAGTTCTGCGTACATGCTTGGAGGAGGTAGCTGAAAAATTTCCTGCATTTTCTGGTTTTGATGCAGAGTAAACCACAGAATTCCTGCGAGGGCATTGTCTGCAGCTCTTTTTGTGGTCGCGTTGTCCTAATTAAAAACCGCAATAAAAAGCACCATGCGCAATGCACGTTCGAATAGTGCTGCATGGGAGAGAGCGTGAGCTGGACTTGCCAACAGTCATTTAGGGAGACTTGAAATCTAATGATATGTGTAATTCAAAGATAATTTCATTTTACTTTAATGTGATTTCTTCCACAGACAGATAGGAATTTTAGTTAGGAATGTTACCTGTGTGTTTAGGCAGATTATAGGCTCTCATTTCAGGTAAAGTTCATAGAGTGGACAGAATGGGATCAGTAGTAAAATGGGGATACTTAAAGTACAATTTACTCTCATAATGTCAAATATACTTGAAATTATATGTGTCTTGCAGCGAAATCAGGCTTAAAAAGCCAAAACTAGTATGTCTTTATTTCTACTTAGTAATTTGCACAGTTTTAGGACAGTTTTAAATTTCTTTTATAAGACTTTTACTCCACTGTTTTATTTACTCATCCTTGGAGTTGACCCGAGGCTAAATCCATTGCCTAATAGGGGAACGTTTTTGTCTGCAAGTTTACATCTCCCTATCTAGATTCAGATTTCAGATGCTTCTGTTATTAGTGGATATCTTTTGCACAGTCTTGGGAAATAACTACGTGAGCTCCTGAAAAGTTTATGTGAATAGGTTGTAGTTTGTCATCAATAAAACAGTGACATGGACTGTGAAAGCTACTATCAAGTCTGCAAAATAACTGGAGAAAGGGCATTTTTTCCACACTCAGTTACCCATAATGATTACTTAACAATATATACACATTCCAAATGAGACTGTGTTTTTTTATTTCAATCTGATCGTATCTTCAGATAGCTAAGAGGTTTAGCTTTATTCCTAATGTAGTGGTTAAGCTACCTGTGTAGATATGCCACACATGGAGAGGAAATTCTGAAGTACAGCTGTGTTTCTCTGAACTTCTGTGAATTAATTTGCAATGCTTGTAGCTGTGTGTAGTCCTTGTTTCTTCAAAGCAAGGCTTTTGTAGCTCAGTGTGAGGTTGGCAGACACAGATCTAGGGCTTAATACCCATAAAATCAAAGCAACCTACCAATACCAAGAATCTTTATGTAGGTACTCAACATTTTGTTTTTGAAATGTAAGAAAACCTGTTAATCTCTAGTAACTAGTGACCATGCTTTTCAGTTGTAATCACTTGGCCATAACTTCAGCAATTTAAAAAAAGAGTTTGCATCATTACTTGAATTTGAATATAGAAGTTTCAACTTTTCCCTTAGTCTTCTGAGCTGTGTCTTGTTAGTGCTGTATAGAAGGACGTTGACAATAGTATTTGGTTTGAGTGGTTTTCCTTTTGTATTTGGTGATTATATTGCAAGTGATACATCGCCAGTTCCAAACCTTGTTTAGGTGTCTTATTTGCATCTCACAGCACATAGGTTAATTTACTTTCTGAAAGGTGTTTTTTTTATTCAAAAGCACAGAAAGTATAAAAATGAAAAGGAAAATGAAAAAAGTAAGGATGCAAAAATAATGCAGAAAGGATCACATGTCAGTGTTGCTTTAAGCTGCATAGTATGGAGGGAAGGCATTGGTGATGGGGCCAAGGTAACTATGCTTCCTGCTCTGCTTACAGATGCTTTGCATAAATGCGGGTGTGTTTGAGCTCTTGCTGTGGACAGGGTTGCTAATAGCCTGTGTCTAAAACAAAGACCATAACTTTTTAAACCCACTTTTTGTAACTGTAGTGAACTTGTATACAGAGGTGGGAATGAATGGAAAACTGAGGAGATTTAGTCAGTTTAAAGAGGGAAGATGACTTTGACAGTGGACATAAATTGAAATGAGATATATTGATATCTGATTATCTGACTGGATATAGAGCCAAAACCCCTTTTCACTTCAGCAACAGTTATGCATTGGTACAGGATGCCCATGCAGGTCTTTTACTCTGCACCCGTGGAGGTTTTCAAATACATGGCTGGATAAAACCCTGAGCATCATATAGCTGACCTGTTTTCAAGTAGTAGGTTGGACTGGAGACTTCCTGCTGTCCCTTCCAACCTCGATTAGTCTATGAATCCATGAATTGCACTTGTTTGTTGATACACTGTATAATGATTTCAGTGTTTCATTGTTTACAGTGTATAATTGTATAATGATTTCAAATTGCTGACATTCTAAAAAGGGAAAATGAGGATAAGTGTCTTTAGAGTCTGCATTTCCAAAATGAGAATGACCCATCTCTACATCATTGCTTAGCTGTTTTCTTTTAGTGCTTTACCTGTAAGTAGGTATATAAAAATATATTAAATAGGAAAGGCTAGCAGGTCCTCCTTCTTTCTGCAGTTTAGAGTAGGAATTGTGTACATGACTGAGTTCACTCTTTGTATTTTTAGAAGCGCATGGTATCTGTAATTTGCTGTCATTGAAATGAACAGGCAGCTTGCTTTTTCTTTGAGATGGGAACCCATTTGATTGCCTCACACTCAGTACAGCATATTCTAATATCCTGTTTACTGAGGGGTACCTGTGCATCTAAAAGTTCCTTTTTTTCCTTTACAATTCAGTTCGAATAAGGAGGAAATCAAGACGGCGCTCACAATGGGGCAAAGGCATTATTAAGAAGAGGAAAGTCAATAATTTGAAGAAAGATGAAGATGATGCAAAGTTTGCTGATGATGAAAATCATGGAGAGGACAGTAAATTGCTGGAAAATGGAGAGCTAGAGATCAGTGCTGACTGCATTGAGGAAAATGGGGAGGAAACAGGTGATCTCTCAATGACAAATGATGAATCCTCTTGTGATATTATGGATATAGATGCAGAGCAGAGGCTTAACAATGGGACATCAGGAAAGGACAACAATTTTGCATCCACGGAAGAAGAGAGCTCAAATGAATCGCTGTTAATAACTGACAGCATTACCCTGAGTGCTGAAAAGGAATTAAGGAAGGACTCTGCATCAAAAGGAGATTGTGTGAATGGAGAGACATCTGTACTCAGCTCAGAGGGTGTACCTGTTCCAGCATGTCATAATGGTAAAATGGAATCAGTTGATGCTGTTTCACCCTGTAACAATAGCGATGGGTCTAGTAACAAGCAAAGATCTTCATCTGAAAATCAGCCAAAAGAGGAAATTGAAGCTTCTAGTGAGAGTCAAGCAGCCAATCCAATGAAAGCTGAGTTACCACATTGCAGCAATAACGAAAAAACACTACAGAGCACAGACATTGAAACTAAAGATGCTGAAGCAGATAAAGAAGGTATAGCTTGTTTTCAATGTTTCTGCCCTTCTTTTAGTGCTCAAGTTAACGTGCATGTTTTAAATTGTAGTAGCTCACATTAGTTATTATGCATTCTCTGTATCTGAAACTTTCACTATATTTTCAACATCTGATTCCACTCCATACTACTACTATTTTTTTTAATGGTTTTGTGGGATAGACTGTAAATACTGACATAACATGTAAACAATAATTAAAGAGTTAAAAAAAACATAATCAGTGCAGATAAATATATGATACGTGTTTCGGTTTACAAGTTCTATCTGATCTATATTTTGATGTATATGATATGATTTGACTTTTATCACAAATCTCTAACAAAATGTCTTTGACATTGGATGAAAGATTATGCCTTTAAAAATGTTTGCTCTTAGCAGAAGTTAAATCAGTTTAACCCATGGCAAAAGCCAGATAAACCGTTGTTTATCTTTTGGAGGAAAGTATCTGGCTTTGAGTTTAGTCAACACAGTAACAGTGCAACGAGAAGATAAGAGAAGGAGAAGGGAAATCCTGGTAGTGCATGAAAGAAGAGGCCACGTCCTTTGAAGACAAGAGACGTAGCTTCCTCAGGGAAGAGAAATAAAAGCCTTACGCATGAGTGCCTTTTTAATTAGCTTCTTAGAATTATCTAAAAGAGTGAAATTTTTACTTCAAAAGTTAGTTCTGAGATTTACAAAGTAAATGAGCTTTAATGAGAGATCTGAATTGTGAGAATATCACAATATACACGTTGGCTGTGTTTGTTACATACATATTTTCCCTAAGGGTAAGGAGAGTAGTAGAAGAAAGGTCCTAAGAATATCAGAAGTGTGTGATGTTTGCTTAGAGCCTTTACACTTCTAAACTCAGTTGAATTTTGTATACAGTAGGAGATGAGCGTACTAATAGGGCATCCTCAGAAAATAAGGCATTTTAATTAGTTGAGCAGAAAAATAGCAAATGAGCATAGGGAGAGGTTCAGGAGTTACAAAATGTTGTTCTGCACAAGGTTGGACAACAGCTTTAATGCTGAGGTGGAAGGAATCAGAAATGTGTCACAAAAGTATGAAGTTTCAGTACTAGAGCAGATGTTAGGATTGCTGTGGTGAGGAAGACGGAATGTCTTTGAGAAAAACGTGAGGCTTTCATTCGCTTAAACAGAAGAGTTTTGAGTGTTACTTTAATCTCTGAACTTCCTTTAGAAGCCGTATAACTTGACATGGCTAAGTAGAAATGATACAGTGGAAACACACTCATTGACACTCCCAGGTTTTTATTCAGATTTGAGAATTAATTTTAAAGTTCACCATTTTCTAAACTGTGATTTTGTGCACATGTGAACGTTCAGAACTCTTCAAAACTGATAAATAATGTGCAAAGCCACAACCATGTTTGCTTGGTTCAAAAAACTCGAAACAAATCCAACATGCAAAATCAAACCAAAGTGAAGAAACAAGCTGTTCATTTTGAGATGCTGACAATGCAGCTAATCGTTTTTCAACTTACAGGAATATACAAAAGCAAGAAAACCAGAAAAGTTGCCATGGAACAGTCAAAGCCTGCAAGTTTGGAGCAAGTCCCAGAGGAACCATTTGATCTCATACCTGCTGTAGTTGTCGACCATGACAGACTAAAGGTAATAAAACTGAAAATTAGGTAGAACTGTACCAGACTCCATGAAGAATGTTTCCATTCTGTGTTCTCAAACAACGCTTCCTTTATTTTTGACTACAAACAAGTAGTATAGCAGCAGTAACTTCTGAACATGATTTGTTGATCAGTGTTTTTGTGAGGAAAAAGTTAATAAAACTACTGAATCCTCACTGTCCCATGGTTACTGGCTTTACAAATCCAGTAATGGCACAGCAGTCCACAGTTTTAATTGCAGTTTTTGCAGGTACTCATATGTGTTAATTGGACATGCAAGTTACTGAGGAGCTGCTGGGTGCCTAGTAATTAGGAGTGAACATTGTCTTTTCCCTTCCTGCGTATGTATACTTGGTGGAAAGAATTGCTAGTGGATTGAAAAGCAAACTGGAATTTGTACTAATGTTCTTGTGTCATAGACTGAACCCCTGGTAGTTAATTTTCTTTCAGTTTTGTCTCTTTTTAAGCAAAGTTACAATGAAATCTGCAGTCTTCTGTTGTAAAAACTAGCTTGACCTACTATGAAATGTAGATCCTATTTGTTGTAGAGTACAGATTATAATCTCTTTGGAAACATTAGAAGTGTTTAGGAGGAAGAGAATTCTTAAATTTAACTCTCTGCTACTAGGCAAAATAAATATTTTAACCTTTTTTTATGAGCAGTTGTATGTACATTGTCCCCTCCTTTTTTTGTTGTTCCAGTTTTCAACATTTGTAGCATTCCAAATGTGTTTCCATTTCATACTTCTTACAATTTCATGCAAGTCTAAGTTCTTAAAAATCTCTACTTAAGCTATTAAAGTAGCTTTTGTAGTTTGCTTTGTCATAATTATTGTCTGAGATTAAGTAGGGTGAAGTGCCATTCAAATAGAATAAATATTACCCCAGCAGTACTGAAAAAAGAGAAAGTGTGGTATAAGCAGAGAGTTGAAAAAGAGACATTAAGTCCTTTTTGGATCTACATAGAAGCAGTGGCTTTATGATAGCCAGGTGTGGTCTTTTTTTAATGTATCCCTCAAAAACAGGTCTTCAGAAGGACCTTCTTCTCTTCTTATCTGTCTCTTAAAATAAAAAGAGATTATAAATGGCTCTTAACTTCCTCCATTGTTCCAACAGAAACTGCTTGATTTGGTGGTTAAGAAAAGTGACAACCTATCTGTTGACCAACTTGAGAGATTGTATTCGCTCCTTAGTCAGTGCATCTACAGACATCGTAGAGACTATGACAAATCACAGCTGATACAGGTGATGTACAATTTCTTTTATTCTTTATCTGAAATCTGCGAGACTGATTTATAAAGAAAAATGTTGATCTCTTAATTGTACCAGTAGGCAAAAGCTTTAAATAAGAGTTTGAGGATGGTGTCTATAAACAGAAAAAGTATAACATGGTAATGACTTAAAAACCGGGGATTGTTTCTCATAATGCTTTCCTCAGAGAAGGATTCAGAATTTAACCTGAAAGAATAGAGGAAAAGGAGTAGAGAATACAGCAGTACAGAGAAGCACATTCTGCCAGAGTGGAAGTGGAAAGGAGACTGATGGGTGATCTCATTAATGTTTATAAATATGTGAAGGGTGGGTGTCAGGAGGATGGAGCCAGGCTCTTCTGAATGTCATCTAATGATAGGACAAGGGGCAATGGATGTAAGCTGGAACATAGGAGGTTCCACATCAATATGAAAAAGAACTTCTTCACAGTGAGGGTGACAGACCACTGGAACTGACCAGAGCTGACCAGGGAGGCTATGGAGTCTCCTTTTCTGGAGACACTTAAAACCCACCTGGATATGTTCCTGTGCGACTAGATCTAGGTGATCCTGCTGTGGCAGGGAGATTGGACTAGATGATCTTTTGACTTCCCTTCCAATCCCTAATGTTCTGTGATTCTGGAATTCTGTGAAGTGGAAGACATTTCCACATTTGTGGAATCTATGCAGTAGATGTAAAGTGGCTGCTTCATAGGCACACTGAGCCAACATTGCTGCCATTGCTCTTACTTGTGTTTGTGTTACTAAGTAAAAAACACCCACAATCATGTATCTCTGTACCATGCGGTTTGCTGATTGTGACTTTCATACAAGACCTTAGAATTTTATAGACTTTCTGTAGATTAATAAGTATATACTTGGGAAAGTCCTGTACAGCACGATGTAATCCAGTTGTCTGCTGTCATCCTTGGCCTCTTAGTGTTTGCTATCAAAGGTCTCCTATCTGTTCCAGTATTAAGTTGGTCATTTCACCATTGGTGTAGGCTGATCTTGACTCTGAACATGCATTCCCTCCAGCATCCTTGTTCTAGATGTTGAGTGGTCTAGCTGATCCAGAGAGAGGAGTCTAGCTGATCCAAAGATCAGCTTGCTGATCCAACCCTCCTAAAGAAAGGACAACTGCTAGTTTGCAGCTGGATCACTGAATACTAAGTATTTGTCTCCGTGTATATTTTACAACAAAACCTGTTAACTCCTTAGCATAAGGTAGGACTTAGGTTACACTATCTTAGGATATTGTAGAGTTCCTTCAAAATGATTACCAAACCATTTTCATGCTGTTCCTCTGCCATATTCACTTATAAATATGTTGAAGGTCTGTGACAAGTGTTAAGTAGGTTAAAAAGGCATTCATCCAGCAGGAGTATGTAGAGACCAGCCATTACTTTTCTTCTCTGAACTGGAATGTTCTATGTTTACAGCTGGGTCACCAACAGCATAAGTGTGCATCAGACAAATTCATGCAGGGTGCAGTTGCAATGCTTTCTTAATCCTTACTGAGTACATTAATTACATAAATGACCCTAATACCCTTTGGCTTTCTAATGGGCTGTCATAGCACAGTGCTTTCATACATTAATACTTCTTTAATTAGATTCTTCTTTTACCGCATTTTGACAGCAGATAGCAGCTAATAAACAGAACTTTCAATTTTCCTATTAACTATTTGTTCAGATGTAAAAAGCGTAGCCCAATAGATACAATTCTGTAATGCACCTTTATTTCTGTCCCTGTATATTGATGTATATAATCAATGTTCTCTGTATATTGCAGGAGATGGAAAGAACAGTTCATGTATTTGAAACATTCCTGTGAACTCGTCAAGATGGGTGGGTTTATCCTCTCAAACTGCTCACGGGAGAGCAGCCCTCTGAGCCATTCAGTTTCCATTTGCACCAAGTATGTGCAGAGCCTTGGTCTTAAGTGCTCTCTGTTTTTCTTTCTGTTGAATTTGGTGCTATTGTCTCAGGTACCTGAAACCAACCAGCCTACAAGAACCAAACGGAACTTCATATAGTTGTATCTGATACTAATAAAGAATACAATGCCACAGCTTGGAGATTTTTGGTGCTACAGAAACTGTTCCCATTTCTGCTCTTGTTCACTCTACATGCATTATCTTTGGGGAAACTTCAGGCAAAGTGGAGACCAACACATACAAGAGGACTGGAAAGAGCAGATCTAAGTAGGAATATTTTTAAACAGGCAACCTTTTTTAATTTTTTCCAATTTTTCTCTTCTCTGGGGTAACGGACAAAAAAAAAAAATCTGTTCTAAAGAAGGCAGTGATGCATTGTCGTAGGAATCTTGAGTAACTGGATGTACAGTATTTGAAGATGAGGCTCTCTAGAACTGCCTTAAATGTGCCTTTTAGTCATTTGAGAAAGATAAGGCTAACGAATTAGTTTGGATTTAAGAGATGGCAATGTTAAAAACTGTCTTCAGAGTGAAGATCTCCAACAGGATGATTTGTATTCTCTTCATTGGATAGCAACCAGTACTATGGTTCTATAATGCCTGTCTTACTCTACAGAACTAAACTAAGACACACTGAAAAAGCCACATACTTTACCAAAATGGTGATACTCCTTTTTTGTTCGTATGCATTTGTTTTAAAAACAAGTTACAGTGAAACTCTTCTGTGTTGCTAAAAATGAAGCAGTTTCCCACCATCTTGTATTCTGTTTTGAGTTCCTTAAGAAAACCAAGTTTAATACTGGCAGGTTTCTTTCTGAAGTTCTGTGTTTGTAATATGGCTTGGACTGTGCAGTGCAGGTAAGAAGACACTGTAGTTGGTCAACGTCCTGGAGCCCAAGCTCACTTGAAAATAAAACTTAAACTAGGCTTCAAAACTTGGTCCGTTACTGTTGGAGGGATTGGAGGACAGCCTTTGAAATAGAGCTCTTCGGACCAAAGTTCTCTGGGTCTGAATTGTGTAGTTCAAAACCTTTCCTGCCTGGCAACTGGAGAGAACAGTCTAGGCAGTTTCAAGAAGAACATATTTTATCAGAAGCTCAATATTAAAACATTACCTGGGCTGATTTATTTCAGACCTACATGGAAAGCGTTTTAGAGAAGTTGGCCGGTGTTACCATTGTTAACCGTTCATTGTGACTGTCCCTACGTAGCTGCGGAAGAGTCTTTCCAGAAATATGCAACAGTGTGATTAGTTTTTGATTAGAGAAAACAGTCTTGGACTACTGCAGAAATACTGAGCTACCTCAGCTTTTTTGTATTTTAGTTACCAACAGTGTTTATGGAGGACTGTAATCATTCTGCTCCCATTTATAAACTGAAGCTAAGGTACTTGTCTCCACCTCTATGGCTAATAGTAGTGTAGCGCTGCAGAGAATCAAAACATGGGCCTTGGGCTACTGCAGTAATCCAAAGTGCTTTGTGTGTTATGGTTAAACAGAATTCTGTATTAGATCTTTTTCTCCCCGAATGCCACTGTTCATCTTTATAGCTAATGGCAGAAAAAGGTTTTAAGCGTTCATGTACATCTAGTTACACCTTCTGAATGCAACCCATGCAGAAACACTGTATTTTTTAGGTGGGAAAGTGCGATTAAAAAAAACCAACAAAAACAAGCAGAAAACACATTTTGAATGAGATTCTTTGATCTCAGATTTGATTATGGGATTTTTTCCATGTTTAATTTAGTATTTATTAGCATCATACCTGTTTGAGATATTTTTGTGTCTGGTACATTAACAGCTTTTTGTATTTTGATGGAAATTGTTACAAACTTTAAGATTTGATTAAATAAAATGTAGCAGATTTTTTGTAGCAAGTTTCTGATAAAAGGGGGTTTTGCAAGTCTCAGGTTCTTGCTGCAGAATTTTTTAAAAATATTTATTCCAGTTTCACTTACTCGAAGTTTTTGTTCAAGTAACAGCAGCACTTGTGGAAGATAAAACTGCATACATTTCTAATGAGATAGTAAATTTATATGAATAAAAACAGTTGAGGATTCTAGTCACCAGTGAGCCTGACAAGCAAGTTTAAGCTAATGCCTAGCATTAAAAATGGTTCTGCAAGGCCAGGTTTCTAAAGGAAAATTTCTACTGTCAGTTGTTGATTGGGGAAAAAATTGTTAGAGGCAACTTCACTATTTGAGGAGCTGCCATGTTGTTTTAGAGAAACGTAGCCAATACCAGATGTTCTAGTGGACAGCTTACCTAAACATTATATACTCGCCTTCCTAGCCCAAATAACCACACTTCAGTTTTTGTTTTCCTTTACAGATATCTGGTGGTTATAGAGTTAAAGCAGCTGTTAATCTATCCATGTGGTCTAAACTTGTTTACTCCTTGTATGTTTTTAATTTGTTTGCCACATAGCACTGGCAAGGATTTGTACAAATTGACCTCTCTTCCTTGTTTCTTGTTGTGAAAATTGCAAATAAACTCCTGTGTGAGTCCTTGTGCTGGGGTCAGTGAAACATGGCCGGCCAGGAGAAAGGTAGTTTCTCTCTGGGGCTGGTGGGGGCTGTCTTGGAGATAATAGAGTTGCTCTTGGGTGAAGTTGATGGCTATGGAGTTAATTGTATTTGCAAGCTTGAATCTCGCCTGTGATTAATTTGTTTTGTTTCGTTTTGTGTCCTCTGTATTGTTACTTGATTTCCTCATATGCCAATGTATTTATAGGAATACTGTTTTTTGTAATATCTTGTCTTCCTTTTTGTTTTTTTTAATTAATTTGATGGTTCAGCTCTGGTTTTACCTTCAGGTCCCTGAATGGCAGGTCCTGCAGCTGATAGTCATTTATTTGTTCTTACTTTATTTTGTAATCACAACATAAGCTTGAATTTGGGCTTGTACTTGCATCTTTTGTATCTTGTACATTGGGTTATTTAGACATTGGGGAGTCCTGTTTGGTTTCATTAACGTGTGTCTACTTTGTGGGTTAAGTAGACTTTCTTCATCAGCTATGGTATATTTTGGATTCTATAGTTTTATTCAGAACTGTGTTTAAATTGATGTTTTGCATTTTGACTTCATTTTACGTTAGTTCAAAGTAAGTTATTTAATTTTTTTGAACTTCTGGAGATTTTGAACATTTTACTGTAATTTGTAATATAACTGCTGTGAAATACTTGAATAAAGATGACAAGAAAACACAGCTCTAGCTCCTTCAAAAATGTTTTTAAAAAACCTGGTGCCTCTGAGTTGATTCCACCCTTTTCTTACCAGACCTCCTTGATTTCACAGTTCAGATGTTTTAGTCTTGCTGTTTAGTTATTTTCAGCAGTGTAGTCTGTAACTTTTCCTTTTAGTGTTTGTCCATTAAAGAAAAAAATCTTCTATTACCGATTTTTACTGAAGAAGTGAAATGGGCATTGCATGTTGGCAAGTGAGTAACGTAACTGGGGGGGAAGTTCTGCTCTGTGCTTAGAAAATGTTTGGTGTTCAAAGGCAGGGCATCAGAATCCAGGTAATATCAGAGCACCTCGAGTACTGTGTCCAGTTTTGGTCATCACGGCACAAGAAGGACATTGAGGTGCTGGAGCGAGTCCAGAGAAGGTGGAGGGGCTGGGAGACATGCCCTATGAGGAGAGGCTGAGGGAGCTGGGGCTGTTTAGTCTGGAAAAGAGAAGACTGAGAGGAGACCTT
>JAOXOE010000256.1:65989222-66006350 GCA_028565055.1 Phoeniculus purpureus | reverse complement strand
TCTAGGTGATCCTGCTGTGGCAGGGGGATTGGACCGGATGATCTTTCGAGGTCCCTTCCAATCCCTAATGTTCTGTGTGATTCAGCTGACAGAAGTTAATGCAGATCTGGTTACCTTTGGGGTGGAGGGGGATCCCCCATTGGAAACACTCTGATGATACCAACTTGAGGATTACTCAAACGTTAGATAGTCCTCAATTAATCAACCTGTTCTTAGCCTGTTTAATATTCGCTGTCTGAATATTTTACAGTGAGAAGGTTGAAGTATTTTGTCACATGCTGTTGAAAACCTGTTGCCTTATCAATCAAATGTGTAATCCTGTCGAAGAGTGAGATCCAGTTTGTGTGAGGTAGCCGATTTTCAAGAAATGCATCTTACCTCTCAGGTAGATGCTGTCTCTTCAGTTTTGCAGGAGGTGGATGTCAGGTGAAGGCTCTGTAATTACCCAGTCATTTCACTTGCCCTTTTGATAACTGTTGCTCTTCCTGGAACACCCATCTGTCATGAAAAATGAATGTCAGGGCAGAGGCTCCTGGGCTTCATGGAGGTGTGTTTGAATACCTCCTGAATTTGAAGCCCTTATCCATGAGGTAAGTCAGACCCTCTCCAGGCAGAGTGCTGCAGTGTGGACTTCCTAACCCCACGGGAGACACCTCTTGCCAAACAGAAAGCAGTCAGGAGCCATGCCCCAAACACTCCCCGCCACATTTCCAGTCTTCGTCTTCCCTGCAAAGGCTGCGTGTGGCATTTGTGTGTTCCCGTTGGTAAGCAGGCAGCGTGCAGAAAAGCTGGGTGTGAACTGCAGCAGGTAACATTGACCTTGATGTCACAAGTAATGGGCTCTGCATTCAGCTTTTTACAAGAACTTGTAGTGATAGGATGAGGGGAGATGGATTTAAGCTAGAAGAGGGTAGATGTTAGCAGGAAATTCTTTACAGTGAGGGTGAGGAGGCAATGGAACAGGTTGCCCAGGGAGGATTTGGCTGCTCCATCCCTGGAAGTGTTCAAGGCCAGGTTAGATGGAGCTTGGGGCAACCTAGTCTAGTGAACAGGTGTTTCTGCCTGTGATGGAGGGGGGTTGGAACTGGGTGATCTCTAAGGTTTTTTCCAACCCAAACCATTCTATGATTCTATGAAAGCCATTAAAAGATGATCAATTCATGGAACCAGTGTGGCTAGAGTAGGCTTGGAAATTTGGGGTTGATTTGTGAGAGCTAATTATTTTTACTTGACTATTTCTGCTAGAGCGTAGTGCTCACTAAATTCTCAAGACTGAAAGCTTTTGGCACATCACCGTCACTGTTCAGCTCAGCCATCCCTACTCTGGTGCTGTCCACCAGTACAAGGACATTGTATTGGGAATTAGGGGCTGCTCTGTTTAAGATCTCAAGGAATTGGTTTCTATCTACTTTGCAAGAGCAATTATGTTTATGAACGTTTGTAATGAGGCAGGAAGCTGCAGGTTATGTCAGAGTGTCACTGGTGACCTTAGTTGGGCATCTGCTCTTTAGCCGCAAAACCATGAGAAAAGGTCACCAAATGCTGGACGAGGAAGAAGACGTAAGTATTGCCTGTGGTGTGAGGTGTGACTTGAGGCAGCCTTAAGCTTCTTAAGCTCAGCCCCAGCTGTCACCACAGTTCCAGTTCTGTACTAATTTGCTAACCTAACACACAAGCTCTGGTGCTGAAGTTGCCTGTCAAGCTATTAAAACCCTGGGTTGCCGGTGCTGTTCTCTGGACAGGTTGTGAAAGAGTTTGATCCAGTTGCCAGTATGAAGCTTGTGGTGTGTGATCTGTGATCTGAGCTCTGAAGGAAAAGAGAATGCTGTTCAAAAAAACCAGCTGATCAAATTAAAACCAGCAGGCAGCCTTTCGAACCTTCGTTGTACAGACCACCACTAATGAAAAATTCAGAGGCAGATTTGGCTTGATGACAGGACTGGAGCTTCTTTCTCCCAGGTAGTTAAAACATTTAATTCTCTGTGTATTGCTGCTGCCTATTGAAGCAGAATCTGTTTCAATAAAGAAGACTGGAATTTGTTGCCCTGTAAGGAATTGGCTGTTTAAATGGGAGTTGCTGCAGGCAGTGTGTTACCCAAAGAAGAACCACAGGTGACTAGCAGAGGGGTGGTTGTTTTTCCAGGTGTCTGCCACTTTTGCTTTTGGGCCCATCAGAACATGAAGGTCGTTGAGGTGCTGGAGCATGTCCAGAGAAGACACCAAAGCTGGTGAAGGGCCAGGAGCAGGAGTGCTCTGGGAGCAGCTGAGAGAACTGGGGGTGTTTAGCCTGAAGGGAAGGAGGCTGAGGAGAGACCATCTCGCTGTCTACAGCTGCCTGAAAGGAGGTTCTAGCAAGACAAATGTCGGTCTCTTCTAAGTAACAAGTGGTAGGACAAGAGAAAAAGGACTCAAGTTGTGCCAGGGGAGGTTTAGCTTGAATATTTGATAAAACTTCTTCACCAGTATTTGACAGATTTGTAGAAATGGTGCTGAGGGACAGGGTTTAGTGGTGACTTAGCAGTGCTGGGTGAGTGGCTGGACTCAATAATCTTAAAGGCCTTATCCAACCTAAATGATTCCATGATTTTTACTTTTTTGGGTTTGTTTGCAGGCTCCAGCAGCTGGGGATGGTGCTGGTTGGCTCGTCATGCTTGCACAGCTTGGCTAAGATGCTTGCAACGGCAGCTCTTGCTTTCACGAGTTCTGCCCTCAGTGAGTGTTTAATCATGCCTCAAGCAGATTGGCTTTTTTTGAGAAGAATAGTGTTTCTGCTCTGGTAGCGTTGTCCAGCTTAATCTAATGAGTGATGGAGTGTCCATCTGCTTCCCTCCAGACCATGTCTTTTTGATTTTTTCCTACAGTCTAAAGTTACCAACCCGGAATGCTCACTGGCAATGGGAACTTCCTGCTGCTCTTGTGTCCGTGTTGGTATTGCTGCCTCAGCCAAAAGCATGTTTCAGCTCCTGCTCTTGAGCTGACTTGAAATGGGAAAGAAGGCATCAGGAGGTGAGCTTAAGGGTCTCATCCAATTAAAAAAGCTTGTATTACCATGACGAGTTATAGAACTGTCCCAGTGGATACAGGGTCAGCATCTTCCAAGGGACCTGGAACAGGCTGCAGCCTTCCAGGACTTGACTGCAGACGGTGTTTGTGGGTTTATCCCCTATTGTTCCATATAAGTCACCTTTTCTGATGGGTGATGGGGAGGCAGTGTGGTTCTGAGACCTTGTTCCTTACCTTTGACGCAGTGGGAAAAAATCTTGGGACCATTTCCAGTCATCTCAGTGGGTTTCACAAGAAGTAGGGTGGGTGGGTGAGTACTTGAAACAGTCTCTGCCGATTAGAGGTAATGGCACTCGTGAAGTCAGGCACAAGCGCAGGCTGTGGCTCCTCTCCCAGCTAATCCCTGCGGCTGCGGAAAGTGGGTGCTTGTGCTGGCGTTCAGTTTGTCTGGACTCACCAAGGGCAAGCTGAAGTGTAACGAATGCTTTAATTAGTTGCTCCAATTGCACTGTGCTAAGCTCAGCCTTAACACCTAGCTGCAGTTAATTAAAAGACCAGGTTGCTGAGGTTTTATTAGTACTGTGTTTGCCGCTAGATGAAACAACGGCAGAGAGGTGGATGTCTGGTGTAAATTGTCAGGGGTAGGTGATTACCTGAACGCAGCGAACAGCCTCGTCTGGAGATCACTCCCTTCCCAGGTGAGCCAGGGGAGAGTCAAACTCATGAAAAAAGAGCTTTTTATCATTATCAGGCTGCTGAGCCAGCCTGTCCCCTGCATTTCTTAAAGCTTTTTAGATGAAAAACCTCCGAGCAGATACGTGTGCGTGATTCACTCGGCAAAAGCGCTCGGCCGACTGCCCGGAGGGGAACTAAAATCATTTCCACATACAAGTAAAGCAAATAGCCTGTGTCTTGTTCATCCTACCAAGTACTATTGACTAGTGCTGAGTAAGGGATCTCTGCCGCGCGCTGATGAAAAGGTTAGCAACACATTCCAGTAGGTCTGGATTACTGCAGCGTGGTTGTGTGAAATATTGAGTTGCAAGGCTGTTAGTAATCTTCACAGGCTCTTCAACCTGAGCCACTAAGCCTAAACTAAAATCTTTACAAACTGCAGCTCATGCTGCTAAAGACTTGCACAGATGTGCCCTGCAAGAAGCGGAGACAGTTTTGATATAAGCTGGGTTCTTCCTGTTAATGTGTAGAACAGATACTACCTCCTGAGGTCCAGCTGAAACGTTCCACCACCGCGGTGTTTGCGACTAGTTATATTTGGCTCATCTTTGTTCCACAGCCAGTTTTACAGCTAACATCAAAGAAAACACCAGCAGTGGCACTTAAGTGCTCTCTGAAAGATTTATCCA
This sequence comes from Phoeniculus purpureus, assembly GCA_028565055.1. Classification (NCBI taxonomy): domain Eukaryota; kingdom Metazoa; phylum Chordata; class Aves; order Bucerotiformes; family Phoeniculidae; genus Phoeniculus; species Phoeniculus purpureus. The sequence continues at coordinate 66,001,983 of JAOXOE010000256.1, read as the reverse complement.
GTGAGGTACAGAGCTCCCACTCAGGATACGAAGGAATTTGACCACAGGGCAGAAGTGGCTTTCATCTTCTAGACACTGCAGCAGCAGCGCCGCCTGGACCTGAACTTCTATTTAAAACAAACAAATTCCACGATAAACCACATTTCCCCATGGGGTTTTTTTTTTCCAGATACTTTCCTAAACTACCTTAACCTTTCTGTTTTTACTTACTGTTGAATTTGGGAAGGTAGATGAAGGAGCAGTCTTGCTGAATACAATCCTGGATCATTTCTAAGTGATTTTTTTGGTAGAGGAGAATGGAAGTGCTTTGGAAGCTAACAAGCTTTTACAGATTAGCAGCACACTGTTTGCAAGAGAAGCTGGCTGGCTGGAGCGCACAGATCTTCATCTGTGGCGGGGATGAAACCTGAAGTCACCATTCAGGCAGTGCTGTTTCTTTTTCACTTCACAGTATCGTAGAATCACTAGGGATTGGAAGGGACCTTGAAAGATCATCTAATCCAATTGCCCTGCCACAGCAGGATCACCTAGATCTAGTCGCACAAGAACATGTCCAGGCAGGTCTTCAGAGAGGAGACTCCACAACCCCCCTGGGCAGCCCGTTCCAGTGCTCTGTCACCCTCATGGTGAAGTTCCTTCTCACATTGATGTGGAACCTCCTGTGTTCCAGCTCATATGCATTGCCCCTTGTCCTATCATTAGATGCCACTAAGCAGAGCCTGGCTCCATCCTCCTGACACCCACCCTTCACATATTTATAGCCATTGATGAGGTCACCCCTCAGTCTCCTTCACTTATTACAAAATTAATCCAATCTGGATGCTGGATCTAGATCTATAAATATATTTATTATAATATAACAAGAACTTAACAGGAAACATAAACTATGTACAATACCATTACAGATAACCCTGTTTTTAATATTATTCACAGAAATAGCCAGTTTTGTTCCAGTGTGAGAAATGAAGAAATAAGCTAAATTGAAAATGTTGAATGTGTTCAGGTCTTGCTGACAGGTAGCACCTCCTTTGGAGGTAGACACACACCAACACTAAAATTAGTCCTGCCCCAGGCAGTTAGAAACTTGTGCTCCAATCTTTAGGTTCACACTTGCACCCTGTTTGACATAAATACTTTAAATGACATACTAGTATAGAATTTTGTTGTGCTTATTATTATTATCTCTTTTCTTTAAAGAATAAATAAAACAACTGCATAACAAAGGCTGGAACCTCACTGTCAAAATGAGAGACTTGAGTCACCCTACAGCTTGACTCAGCTGACTCGAGCACTTTAAATACTGCAAGATACAAATGTCTTTTTTCTGTTCTTTTTATAAAGGATTATTAGTAAAATAAGATGATTAGCTAACCATCTGCATCGATTGCCCCAAAGCTGTGGGCTGACCTCCCTCTGTATAAAAAGGCTAGCATATTTGGTATGAAATTCACTAGATATTGATGGCAAGGTCTCGCCCACACTCGGTACAGGACCCTTCTTCTTGAATTACTGGCATGGCATTTGGGATTTGAGTCTGCAAAGGCAAGTATGGCAACTTTCTTCCCCTCTACTTGGACAGAAATCAGACAACCCTTAGCTTGGGATTACTCCTATGTGTGAATTTTACTGTTCTTCCCCCTGCCCTCTCTCTGTTACCCGGTCCATCTCCCATTTGATCCTGTAATGTATAAATTTATAAAGAATTTCCACATCACAATGCTCTCTGGATAGACAATATTTTAATATATATAAAAATATAACCCCTGTGCTGTGCATATACTTACAACTCTACAGAATAACCACTTTAAGTCTCTTACACTGGGCTTAAGCCTATGCGGTTTTCTACCATGGGAATTAAACTCATGTGTTTAAAACCTGTAAGTAAGTAGGAGAGTTCCACACCTAATGGGGAAACTTGAAGAAACAAAAGAACCTCCAACTTCTCAGACTTTACATGAAAGGTGGTGGCCTATATTCATTCCAACGTCAGGAATTCTGGCTGAGAGCCAAAACTGGGTGCCGTAGCCACAGCGGGAGACATCTTCTCCGTAGGATGAGAACGTGGAAATCCCACGCTACGCTCTGTGTTTCAACGTGCAGAGTGGGTTTATCAGGAGAATCTCTGGAATCAAAAACCCTTTTCATTTTGCTTTATGGGAATGGAGTGCTGCCAAGTTCGCTCAGCAGCAGAAACTGGGAGGAAAGGTTTGGGAGCTCCCCCCAACCCGTGGGCATGGCCACACGTGCCCCGACAAGTGTCACTGAGAGCAGAAACTCACCTGGCCCAACAGACCCTTTTTTTCCCTTCATCATTTGACATGGAATTTATTACCACTTGTTCTTCCCCCCAGTCCCCACCTCACCCCCGCTCCGGGCTCTGCTCTAGAGGACCGAATGAGTTGTTTGATCCGATGGAAGACTGACATCAGCGTAAGCCATCTGTCACACAAGACTTCTCTCAGTCATTGGTATTGAAAAGCATGTATTTGCTAAAAACAAATGCAGGAATCAAAGTGGTAAGGACACTTTGACCTTCCAAAGGGATTGATGCCTAAAGTGTAATAGTAAAACTAATCTGCATGGTTATTTTAAGAATCAAGCTCGAGCTCTAAAGTAAAATGCAGATTATTTCTTTTTCCTCTCTTCCCCAGATTAAAAAATATGTGAAATTCTATTGCACCTGGGTTGACCAAAAGCCGACATCCAGAACAAGTGCCACTATAACATCTAGTGACACCCTCGTAATAGTAAGTTACAATATCTTACATAGCACGGAGCTCTCTGCTCCTCGTTCACCAAAAGGTGAGGATGATTTTTCTACATTCAATGTAGACACTATTCAAGACTTTAGAGCAATGTGTTCACTGGCTGGCTTTGCTGCTGTTGTTCATTAAAGTAGGAGTGTTCCTCTCGCCTGCCTTCAGCAGGGACCGACAGTTCTCCATTCGACTCCTCGGCAGCGTCAGCCGCTCTGAATGTACTTCTTGATTACGACGCAGCCGTGTCGGAAAACAGGGCAGGGCATGTTTGGCAGAAGTGTCCACGTGTTTGTTTTAGGGTCATAGGCCTCCATATTTCCCAGGGCAGGTCCTTCGCTGCTAACGATACCACCGGTGGCATAAATTTTTCCATCCAGAACCACCGCACTGTGTTTTGTAAAAGAAAGAAGAGAGAAAGTTTTAGTTAGTCGTCTTGCCCAACACTTTTTATGCCTAAAAGAAGCCCAGTTGTTTGTGATAATGGGTCAGCAATGATCACAGCATTTATTCCTCTCTATAGAAAGCTGGGTGGGCATTTCTCTGCCCTCTCTTTCTCGCCCCTGAATTATCCCCTTTTGGTGTTCCTGCCAGGTTGGTAAATGTCTCTGAGGTAAACAACAGAACTCAGTCCAAGTGGGACGTTTCTGCAGCCCACATACGAGATCTGCAGCGGGTGTAGCAGGATGATGGGTAACTCCATCCCCAAGCAAAAGAAAGCCAAGCAATTGGAAGTCCCTTCCACCTAGGCTGAAGTAAACCCTTGCTTCGGTTTACTCCTCTAATTAGCAGTGGATGCCACAGAGCAGGCAATAAAACCTCTGAGAAATACTCTTGTTTTGGAACCTTCCATGGTCGCGCTGTGGTGCAGGAGCCCGGGGGTCCTGTTCACTTGTCCTCCTTGCACACGCAGGCAGGGCGGTGTCAGGGGAGCAGCCAGCTCGAGGCACAGGATTCTGATGGTTGGGGATGTGCAGCTGAGGGATCAGCAGGGGAGCCCTATGCTGGCATCTAAAGAAGAGGAAAAAACCTCACTGCTTTTTTAAAATCAAAGTGTTTGACTCGACACATCTCTTGCAGATCAAGGATAATCGTCCGCAGGCTTTGATAGGAGGGGAGGTACCTAGGTGTGCAAGGTTGGACAGCAAAAATGCCCTTCAGTTTCATCTTCCCTCCTTCCCCTCAACCCCCCCACCAGCCTCTCCAGCAATTGTGTGCAGGACACAACAGTTGCCTTTGACTAATGAAGCCCAGCAACGAGAGACTGGGCTCCTGTGTGTCTCTGGGAAGGGCAGAAGGACAACAGGCAGCTGTGTGGGAACAAGCCTGTGGAGCGCTGCAGAGTGTCCCACAGTTGGGGCAGATCAGCTTTGCATCTGCTGGGAAGCCTGAGTTTGCTTCTTTGAAGCACATTAAGCTGGATGGGATTGGCAGGAGCTGTGGTTCCTTCCAAGTGCAGCTGGTGGAGGAAAGAAAATGGAGACCTAGGAATGCCTCATGTGCTAGAGGACAGCAGGGACAGAAAAAGGGAGGGGAGGATGAGGAATTAATTGCAGCCAAGAAGGTGCCCTAGATCAAAGGAGGTGGAGAAGGGTGGTGGAGAAGGGTAGTAACCCTGTAGGTCTGGTAGAAGCAAAGTCATTTCTCTGGTTCATTTTGAACAAGTGCAGGGAAGGAGAAAAAGCGATAAATGCAAAAGACGGAGAACACTGGAAGACCCTGGGTGAGCAGAGACCAAAATGGCACTGACAAAGCCACATGTTTCTGAAGAACACAAACCCCTGATGTCCTTGTGGAGAAGCAGAGCCCGAGGTTAAAAATAAACCCACAATGACAACAGGGAGGACTCAAATAAGCCTAGTCCCTGGGTACTGCCAGGAAATAGGAAATAATGAGAATCTTGTCAAAATAACTGTTAATCTGAAAGGAGGAGGAAGGAGAGAGAGACTTGGAACACTTGATTAGAGCCTATCCTCAAATCAGCAGGGCTGGATGATACATAGCCCAGGGTCCTGAGGGAGTTTGCTAATGAACTTACTGAACCACTGGTAATTATTTTTGAAACGTCAGGGAGAGATGGGGAAGAGCGAGGGCTGGAGTAAAGCAAGCGGCATCCTGAACGATGACTCTGAAGGAGAACAAGCACCTCCAGAGGAGCTGGAGCTGGCGATGGAGAGGCACTGCCTGACAGGGACTTCGGCCAGGGCTCTGGTCCCTGTGGCCAAGATGGAGGAGAGGTGACAGGATCGGCTGAACCAGGAAATAAGACAAACGTGCAGATTAAATCAGAGTTCAGGGCTTAAATGCATTTGCTGAGGGGTGGGAAGCCCATGTTGGTACTGGAACAAATTAGTACCTGAAATGAAGACAGACTGGGAATTAGAGCTTGCAAAATACAGCACAAGGAGCGGGGCAGATGGTCTCACCTCATACTAAAACCATCCTGATGTGGTTCAGGAGCTGCTAAAACCAGCAGGATGAGGCTTAGAAATGAAGCCAAGGGCTAGTGGTGGCTGTCTTTAACTTTTAACAGTGAAGCTGAAGGAGACGTGAGCTTGTTTGAGTTGGGATGTGGTTTGGGATGTGCCCAGTGTCACAGATGGGCTGTGCTGAAGGGCGGCTTTGCTGCCTCGGTTCTCTAACGAAAGGCTGATTAATCATCACAAAAGCTTGGCAATAGAAATAAAAGAAAATGGGTTAATTTAGCAATTTTATTGGGTGAAGTGGGAAAAACCACACAAACTCCAAAACAAAGACCCCAAAGAAAGATCTGGCTGCACCTCCTGCCCAAGTAATGGCTCAATGAAAAGAAACACTGGTGTGGAGCATGGAGTCTCAGGCTGGTTCCACCAGTGTTGATGGTCCAGTGCCTATTATTGATAAGTTTTAATTTACTGGTGTGACCATCCTAGTGTGGATGACAGCACCCCACACCACCACAGGAGAGGACCTTAGTGGCTGTTACCATTTATGGGGCCTGGCTAATACTTGTTACCCAGTGAGACTGCTCTGCATGGAGGTTTTGATCTGAATGGAAAGAATGGGATGGACAGATGCAGGACTGTGCAGACACATTTCCCTCTACACTGCAGATGATCCTCAGAACAGGAGCCACGCGACTACCCACCCTTCCTAGCTGGCGGTGTGCTGCATGTCTGGCCTTGGGCATAGGGGGTGAGGTCTCTGAATGAGTGCTTTACAAATTCCTGTGTAGTATCTGCGCTCCCCCAGTTCTTCCAGTACATTCACCTCTGTGGCATGTTCAGTGGCAGCTCCTCTAAGCTGGAGCTTAGAGTGAGCAGCTGAGGAGCCAAGCACACCTGCCTGCACTGCTGTGCACCCAGGTTCCTCCCCAGCCCATGCTCTGCACTAGGGGTTACAGCGGGTGGGCACATGTCGCTCTTGTTCTCCAGCACGAGGGCTACAGCACTGAAAGACACTCATTCCCAGTGGCTGCGACAGGCAGCCCGATACTGCAGCCTCCCACCATGGTGCTAATGTGCTGGAGAAGAAATGGGTGGATGCTGAATTCCACCTTCTGTAAGACTCTGTGAATCTTAAATCATAATTAAAGTGGGTTCTCCCCGCTTTGTACGCAGTTCCCACAGACAAGACCAGCACAACGCTCAGCTTGGAACTCATGCCTCAGGTTGAGAAGGACAGAGAGCTACCCCTGCTATCAAGAAACAAGCGGTTCTACGCACACAGTGGGCACTCACGTGGGCAGGGGACTTCGGAGACTTTCGGGCGTCTCCGGGGCTAAGGCGGCAGGTAGGTACTTAAGATCAATTAGGAACTTAGTCCTAGATTGCTGCCACTTTGCAGTATTAAAACAATCACTGCTAATTTCTGGGACCTCAGGGGATAGGAAACTCAAGTGGGCTCTAAAACCTTGAGGAAAGAGAGTGGAAAGGAGTCTGCTCGTTGCTCTTTCTTTTATTACCGTGACAATATTTCTTTTCCGCCCTCCCTTCCATCCCATCAGCTGTAAAAACATAATTACCAAGGCTGACGTACGAAGAAAGAAATAATTACAATAATTAGGATGCGAGTTTATTGCTCGGTGCCATTAATCCTGAGAGATGAAATGATTACAGGCTGTCAGAGCCGGGGAAGGAAGGAAGCTCCATGCTACAGAGCCTTGCTGCAGGGACACAAACCCTCTGTCAGCTTCAGGAACGGTGATTGCCCCAGCTAAGGAGCAGCTGGACCTTCATCTCTCCAGCAGCAAGCCTGGGACAAAGCTAATTGGCATCAAAGTGGAAGTGACTTCACCTGCTCCTTCCAGGGAAACATGTTTCAGTATCCTTCAAATGATTGCCCAGTAGACCCACAACCCTGCTTCCTCCTCCTTGGGTCATTACTACTGTTTGCTACAGAGTTTTCACCTACAGCCCTGCAGCTGGTTCAGCCAAAGTGTCCTTCACTGTGCAAACCATGAGCCGTGTCAGAGGATCACGCTGTGGCTGACACCACCACCACCACTAGTCTGGCCCATCTGCTGACTCCACCGAGCTCTGAATCACACTCCTGTGAGGCTGAGGTGCACTAAGTGCTGCAGGGGAGGTGGCTGTCTGTGGTTGAAGTGCTCACTTACTTAAGTAACTGCCCTTTAAATCTCTGCCTGTCCACCTTGTGCTTCTTCCCCAGCCCAAGCAAACAGGTGGCAGAGAAGATCCCTCTCTGACATCTGGCCATTAGAAGACTCGTTCTGATGACCTGGCCATGAAAAGGTAAAGCACTGATTCCTGAAATCATAGAACAATCCAGGCTGGAAGTACCTTGAAAGATCATCTGGTCCAACCTTTCACGGGAAGAGCGACACTAGGTGAGATTATCTAGCATCATGTCCAATTGCATTTTGAAAATGTTCAGTGATGAGGGCTCTAGCACATCCCAGAGGAGCTTGCTCCAGTTCTCACTGTAGACATTCCTACACTGAGATGGTTCAACGTGTACCTCTTCATCCCACCCCCCAGGGAGAATAGACCAAACTCCTTATGTCTTTCTGCATGAGGTGGGTTCTCCAGCACTTTGTCTTTGTGGCTCTCTTCTGGACCCTCTCTAGTCTATGTCTTTTTTGAATGGTGAGGGCCAGAAGTGGCCACAGTGCTCCGGATACAGCCTGACAAGTGCTGAGTGGAGTGAGATGACCACATCTCTGTCTCTGCTGGTAATGTCCCTGCATTGCAGCAGGGGTCTGATTTGCCTTTGTTGTTGTACTTGACTTTGCTTTTCAATTACATTTTTAAATTGTGGTATGAGCAAAGCCACCCATGCTGCAGCTGAGGCATGGGGCACCAGGGCTGGGCACACCTCAGCTGATGGTGCTCTCAGCTGCGGATCTGCTTAGGCAGCTCAGCTGCCATTTGCTTGGTGACCACCTTCCCACTTGGGAGTCTTAGGGCTCCACATTCAAAAACATCTTATGGTGGAAGTGTCCTGCTGGGCAGTAATTTGGAAGCAAAGTGAAGTGGAGAATGTTAGAGCCTCTTTTCTGTAGGGTCTGGGAGCTCCTGCTGCAGCCCTTCCCTCTACAGTTGTGTTGGCTGGACACAGCATCAAGCAGCAGGTCCACCCGCAAAGTTTGTTAATTCTGCTTGTTCTTCTTATTCTTGTAACATCTCCTGCTTTGTCCTAAAGACCACATCATCTTCATTAGAAAATGTTTACAAATAAAACAAAAAACCCCTGTCTTGTAGTGACTGAGGTTGTAAAACATTTGAAATGGCTGCTCCAGAGCATTGCTTTGATTCCTTGAAACTTAAATGTCTTCTGCAGCCACAAACCAAGCTCCTGTCCCTCCTCACTCCTGGCTCTGCAGGCAAATGTGTGCACTAATGTATTGGAGCAGTTCCATAGACTGTAATAAATACAATCAGCTAGACAGACGCAGAATCTGCTTAAAAGATAAAAAAATCCCCGTGTTTATTAATGGATGAATTTCCTTCCTGCCTTAAGAGTTTAGGAGGCTTTACTGGAGGTGGAATGGGTGGTGTTTGCTGGCTGGGTGGAGCTGTAGGGTAAGGGAAGCCTGCAGGGCACCAGCCACTTGGAGATGCAGCTCCCTGGAGTCCCTGGCAGAACTGCCAGAGCCCCTTCATCTTCTATAGATTTGTATGTGACGCCTGCCCGGTGGTTTGTGGTGTCGAGGTGAAAGGGCTGGTAGCCGCTGTTTCTGTTTGGGGTGATGCTGAGGGTGTCAGAGCGTTGTCCTGAGCCTGGTAGCTGTGCTGACAACCTTGGTGGCTGTTTGCAGCCGGGTTGGCAGCCAGGTTGTTATGTTTGAAAGGGCTCCAGCTTGGGCGGCTGTGTTGTGCTGCCAGGTGTCATCTTTACAAAGAGATGGATAAATGAGGGTCCAGATTAGTCATGGTCAATTAGGAGGATATCATGCCACTTCTTGGAGCGGGATTATTAGTGTGGGTGTCTTGGCCAAGTTCCAGTTACAGTCTCCCCTACTATGTGAGCACTTTCCCTTGCTAATGATCCAAACCCATCACATGGCATCGTTACTTGTTGCTGCAAACCAGCACTGTTTCAGTCTGAAGTCCATGGCGCATCAGTAACGGCCTGAATGCTCTGTCTGTATCAGTTACGCTCTAATGCTCACTGGAATCCTCCATGTCATCAGCTGCTACAGAAATTACTCCTATTAGTCCAGTGCAGCAGTTCTCACCCACTGTCCATGGAGCAGAGTCCCAGCCTCACGTCTCCTTCCAAACAGACTGGAAGGTTCGGCTTTCCCTTCTGGACCGCAAACACTGCCTGCCGAACAGCCTGGCTCCCGCGTCTGCAGGTTGGAGAAGTGCGAGGCCATTAAAGAACCGGGCTCTGTAATAGCTCCACCTGGGAATATCCAGCCAAACAAGCTGTACTCTAACCCCTTCCAGTGCCCAGAGTTACCCTGAACTTGGCGATGAGGAAAGGAATCAGCCGGGGCAGACTGCAGCCGGGACTGCGCATTAGCAATGCCTGGTAGCTAAGCACAGGAGCCACCACGCTTCGCTGTTTGAGAACCAGGGCTTGTTTAAAAAGAAGAGGGCACAAAAAATAACCCACAAACTGACCCTGATTTGGTTCTCTTCAGCCCAAGTCGAAGTTTTATTAAAGATTTCCATTTGGCAGCACCATCTAATAAATCTTCCTGGTTAACAGTCAGAGGAGGAGGAAGAAAATGCTTTTCTGGAGTCTGTTGGGAATTGCTGGTACTAAATTAGCTGTTCTGGAATTATTGCTGGCACCATCCCGCTGCTGTTCGTGGAGCTCTCTGTAGCACAGGCCTGTTTGCACGCTGCCTGCATCCTAAGCAAGCAGAATATGGAATTTTTAATGAGGCACTGCAACGCATTCCGTATTCTTTTTGCTCATGGAAAAATAAATCCTTGAAGGGCATAGCGGGAAGGGAGAACTCCTGCCTGCAAAAGGAGAGCTTGCCAGCGCTGCAGGGGAGGGATGTCCTTGGAAGTATTTCTACAGGGAGGTGTCCAGCAGAGCAAGGTGTGATCATCTCAGCTCTTCATCCCTGCTAACTGCTGTCTGCAGCCTCCGAAGCACCTGCAAACTTAGAGCTGCCAAACAAAGATGGGGTCGATGTGGCAAACAGGACACAGTTGCCCTGTGTCTGAGGAACGTCAAATACATCCCTCACACGTCACGTGGAAGCCATTCGTTCCTGCTTGTGAACTCTCGGTGAATTCTACAGCGCTTCAGGCACATTATTGCTCTTTGCTCACTCCGCACCATCCTCTAAACGTTAATTCTAGGTCAACAGAAATCTCTTATTGACTTCCATCAGGACGGGCTTAATCTGACAATGATGCTCGATTTGCTCCTCTGCTGATTGTGAGCAGGAGAACTGAGTGTCTTTTTTTTTTCCCCTTCATTTTTTCATTAAAAGTAATTTAACTTGATGTTCAAACCATGTGAATTTTTCACACGCAAGGAATGCCTCACGCATTCATCTTCCCCATGCTTGAAGCCATCACGCTCTGTAGTCGCTAACATGTAGAACCAGTGCAGATAAAAATAAAAGTGATGCAGTCAAGATTTTCCCCAGCAAATTCGGTATCGAGTGATTCCCGGTGAGAGAAGATCAATAGCATGCAGTTAATTTTTAAGTTGTTTGTGTTGCTGCTTTTAAACCCTGTTTTTTGTGATCCATGCTAATGAGTGGAATGAGGAACTTATAGATTCGCAGACTAAGGTCAGAAGGCATCTCTGTGCTTAGTTAATCCGAGCTTGTGTGTACACAGGCCATGGACTTCTCCCCAGGCAGCTTCTCTCTTGGAAATGCATCTAATCTCCTCTTCAGAACACAGTGCTGGTGAGCTCGCCCCCTCCCTTGCTGGGTTGCTGTTTAATTATCCTTGCTGTAGGGAAAGTGCTTCACTTGAAGGCTGAGATGTGTAACTTGACTTTGTAGCCCCCGTAACCTGCTACGCCTTTGTCTGAGAGACTGAAGGCTTTGCTGCTTGTTCACAGTTATCAAGTCACCTCTCAGCTGCTCTTTGATCAACTCCTTAAACTTCATGTCAAAGATCTGATTTGCAACCTGGATTTGCAGCTTCTCTTTGAACTTCTGCTGCGATTTCCACATGTTGATGCGTGGACCCAAACCCTGCGTTCATCTCACTGAGGGTGTACGCAGCAGCGCGCTCTCTTCCAAGCCTTACCGTGTTTTCATTTTGGTGTCAGGGCTCATATTATACAGCCAATATTGCACTGACCTTTCCTTCTTCCACCACAGTGCCATGAGACTTTGCGTTACGTAGCTCTGGGTGGCCTTCTTTATGTCTTCTCCTGAGAGCCTGACTTTCTAACGGGAGCAGGGCTGCTGTGATCGTGTTTCCCCCCATGTATTACTTTGCATTTAAAATACTGCTGCTAGCTTGAGACAGTCTACCTGAGACATGCAGATAACTGGCTAAAATAGCTTCTTTTGTAATATCTTTTACCCACCAAGCGTTGTGCCACCTGCAGCCTTTACCAGGGGAGCTCTTCCATTACTTGGATTGTTGGTAGATATATTAAACATCACTGCAGAGGAATCAATGCTTGCTACCGGTAGCTTTGCTCAATGATATCGTCTCATTAACAGCTACATTTTGAGATCTGTCAGCGATGCAGATTTAATCTCTCTAATGTGTGCCTTGTTAATTCCATATAATACCAGCCAAATACCTTGGAGAAATCACAGTGTGTTGTAGCATCGCAGTTGTCTTTAGCAGCCAAGTGTGTTTGACTAAGCGAAGAACACAATTCCCCCCCCCCCACTCAAAAAGCAAAAGACTTCAGGTCAGTTTAACAGGACCCATTTTCCAGGCAAGTGCATTGATTGCTGTTCATCACATTATGAGCATTCGCATATTTGTTGCTGAAATCCCAAATCAGCTACTGGTATTTTGCAGAGGACCAACACGAGGCTAAGCAAGACCACTTAGCCTGATGGTACTTTGCAAAATTAATTGCTTCACTGAAGTTCTCCCCTTCACCTTTTCAAAACACAGAAAAGCTTTGGCAGTGCCCTGATGTATCCTGAACTGTAGGAGTTATTGTAAGAGCTACTGAAAATCAACATTAGTGGTTCAACCAGCTTCTCAGTGAATTCTCTACAGACGCATGCGTCTTGAGACAGACGGGCTGCCTGACTCGAGAACTTAATTTCTGAGTTCACATCTTTTCTTGCTGCCACCAGTAACTGCTTTTGATTCTTCACAGTTCAACTCGGAACCAAACCTTCTCACTCCCAAATACAGATGAGAAACGTCCATCTGATTGGTCTGTGTTACGGTTTGCTACCTCATCAGCAGTGATAATGTATTAAAATTACAGATTTGACCCCAGGTTTGAAGTTACTTCTGTTTTACTCCTATTAGCCCTTAGTACTTTACTGGTTCTCTCAGCCTCCAGCAGCAGCCACCAGTTTTAGAATCATAGAATCATTAGGGATTGGAAGGGACCTCGAAAGATCACCTAGTCCAATCCCCCTGACACAGCAGGATC
>JAOXOE010000256.1:65976566-65989122 GCA_028565055.1 Phoeniculus purpureus | reverse complement strand
TAACCAGGTGGATAGATGATGGCAGAGCAGTGGATGTGGTCTATCTTGACTTCAGTAAGGCATTTGACACAGTCTCCGACAGCATCCTCACAGCCAAACTGAGGCAGCGTGGTCTGGGCAATAGGGTAGTGAGGTGAATTGTGAACTGGCTGCAGGTGGTTAACGGCAGAGTCTAGTTGGAGGCCTGTATCTAGTGGAGTCCCCCAAAGGTCGCTACTGGGACCAGTCCTATTCAATCTATTCATTAATGACTTGAATGAGGGTGCACTGTCAGCAAGTTTGTTGATGACACAATGCTGGGAGGTGTGGCCAACAACCCAGCAGACTGTGCTGCCATTCAGCGAGACCTGGACAGGCTGGAGAGCTGGGCAGAGAGAAAATGAAATTTAACAAGGGCAAATGTAGACTCTTGCATCTGGGCAAGAACAACCCCAGGTGCCAGTATAGATTGGAGACTGACCTGTTGAAGAGCAGTGTAGGAGAAAGGGACCTGGGGGTTTTAGTGACCATCAGGATGACCATGAGCCAGCATTGTGCCTTTGTGGCCAAGAGGGTGGATGAGAAGGGGGGTGGCTAGCAGATCGAGAGAGGTTCTCCACCCTCTCTACTCTGCCCTGTAGAGACCACATCTGGATTATTGTGTCCGGTTCTGGGACCCTCAGTTCAAGAAAGACGCGGAGCTGCTGGAGAGAGTCCAGTGCAGAGCCACGAAGATGATGAAGCGAGTAGAACACCTCCCTGATGAGGAAAGGCTGAGGGAGCTGGGTCTCTTTAGCTTCTAGAAAAGGAGACTGATGGGTGACCTCACTAATGTCTATAAATATGTGAAGGGTGGGTGTCAGGAGGATGCAGCCAGGCTCTGCTCAGTGACATCTAGTGATAGGGCAAGGGGCAGTGGGTGTAAGCTGGAACGTAGGAGGTTCCACATCAATATGAGAAGGAATTTCTTAAAGGTGAAGGTGACAGAGAACTGGAAGGGGTTGCCCAGGGGGATTGTGGAATCGTCTTCTCTGGAACCCTCCTGGATATGTTCCTGTGTGAGTCCGTCTAGGGGGATTGGAATGGATGATCTTTCAAGGTCCCTTCCAATCCCTAATGTTCTGTGATTCTCTGTGATTCTGTGATTCCAATCACTAAAATAGGGCTGACAGAAGCCTGGGGAAGACTGTTCACACAGGCAGGGAACAACAGGACAAGGAGTCATGGTTTTAAGCTGGAAAAGGGTAGATTTAGGCTAGATATTAGAACAAGTTCTTTAATATGAGGGTGGTGGATCCCTGGAACAGGCTGCCTAGAGAGGTGGTTAAGGCCCCATCCCTGGAGACATTCAGGGTCTGGCTTGATTAGGCTCTGGGCAATTTGTTCTAATTAGAGTTGTCCCTGCTTGTCGTAGGGAGGTTGCACTCCTTTAGAGGTCCCTTCCAACCCAATACAGTCTACGATTCTACATAAGCAGAGCCAGTTTGTTTATTACAGTGCCCAAGCAGCAGCTAATATTTAGGTCTCCAGTTTATTCTCCATCACAAAGTTTCCCACTGGATTCCCTTCTGTAGAGCAAAGCATCCCTTCACTTGAGAAACTCTGGGAAGACTTCAGGTGAGACGCTCAGCCAAGAGTCCCCGGTCAAAATCACTCATGCAAGATTTCTCTTGTAGTGTATGCATTTCAGATACCTGATTCCCAGCTCCTGGTTACACTTTATAAAAGAGTAACCAAGGTGGAGGCTGTCCTCCTCTGTGGGAGGATACAGGACTGCATCAGGTGTTGACTTCATTTGTCTGGTTCAGGCTCCAGTCCTGAGCCTCAACCTGTATTTCTGGGTTTCAGGAGAAAAATATCATTAGCAGCTGCCTGAGCACTGCAGAGTCCTCCTCATCTTGTGTATTAGACAGAAGGATAAGGAAGACCTGTCCTTAGTGCAGGATGCACACACATGGCTGCATCAGGCTGTCGGACCCCTTTCACTACAACTCCATCTGCTCTAGCAGCCAAGAGAGGGCGCTCCTCAAATTCATAAAAGAGAGGGAAAACTTAAAACCAGGAAAAAACCCAGCAAAAAGAAAACCTGCTCATGCTTTCCTGGAAAGGAATTTTCTCATCTGCACCAAAGGGAAGGAGCACAGTTGAATCGTTTTTCAACCATAGGATGGGCTAGGGACACTCCTGGGCCAGGGAGCAGAGGTTGGCTGAATGTTCTGAAGATGTGGGTCTGTTGTGGGTCCTGTTCCTCCAGTCTGGGCACTCCCTGGCATAACTCCTCTGCCCTGTTTTTGCTTAGCGTCTCAAGAGGCAACTGCATCGGACACTGGTAACAAACCCGTGCCCAGGGCGCATTGGCAGACCAGTAATGGCTTTTCCCTGCCATAGCTCAGCCAGTCCCCCGTGCAGGATCTGCTCCACAAGGTGCTGGCACTGCTCAAAGCCTGAAACAAACCTGTCTTTCTGTTACAGCCACGTAATAATTTGTCAAAGGCCTTTAAGTTCTGCCAGTACCCGTCATGGGTGCCAAGACTTATTTTTGTCAGCCAAATTGGGAAGTTTGTGAAACCTGGGATTGGGGAAGTGAGCCCAAAACCCAACCGAAAGCACCTCATAAATAATAATGAATTGCCACGTGTGGTGCTTACTCAGGGTTTTCTTTTCTTTCAAGGCTCTTTCAGCTAGCTAGCAAAACCGTTCCACGTTACGGTGGTCCCTCCTGCAGAGGGCATTTATCACCCTCCAGTTACACCCAGCACACTGTGGAAAGCAGCATTCCTGTAGTCCCTAGAGGAGCCAAACACACATCCCTCACCACGATCCATCACGCCTGGATGTGAGGAGACACATGAGCCACAGTAGGGTCCTTGATGAGCACACACCAAAAGGAGACAAGGAGAACCCCAGAAGGTGCACACCTCCCTCCCCCTCTCCCCTTCACTGTTATTGGCTTAGTTACCAGCAGAAAACATCAAGGTACCAGTAGGTTCAGTTTTAATGGTTTTTCTCACCTGCAGAACTGCCTGGAGTGGTTCATGTTGGGACCTGCTTTAATATTGCCCTTCTCTGGGTCATAGATGGTGGTTGCTCGTGCATAAGCTCCTCCAAGAATAAAGATGAACCCATTGAGAGTGACTGCAGGAGCATATTTGTTATCTGTCAATGGAAAGCAACACTGAGATCAGTTTTAGGCTCCGGGTTTGGAGACTGGGTTTTTTTATGTATACATTCCTCTTATTGATAGATAAGTCACGTTTCTCTAAGCCTCCAAGGTTAGGGAAAGAAAAATGAGGAAACCTTTCCTGGTTTTGTTCTCCTGTCTCCAAGTTCTCAAAGGCACTTTTAAAGTTCATCAGTCCTTTAACCCCCAGCACGTGCCTCCCTCTAAACTGGTGAAGAACAATTATCGCTTCCCAAAGCCTAATGGAGTCAACGTGAAAGCTCCACTTTTACACATGGAATTAAGATGTCAAGTTGTTTCAGAGTCTTGAATTGCTGCAAATTTCAACTTAGATGCTTCCCACGCCTGCGCAGCAGCAAAGCACCGAAGAAACCCACAGTGCAGAGACCTACCTAATGGCATCCTGGAGTTGATTCCCTTTTGCGTTCTGCTTTTGCCTGTGGGAAGGTCACCCACGTAATCCAGAAGATTCTCTTAGACCCTTTTCCCCCCTCCCTTCATCTACCTCATAAATTCACACACATTTTTATTTTCAGATGTGTTTGTACCTTCAAGCAGCCCGGTAGTTTAGCAGTAAACTACTGGAGGCTGGAGTTTGAAATGAAGAAAGTCCCTTATCTTAAGTCAAGTTCAATCAGAGTTTTCAAGGATGCTCTAAAATTCTTGTGGTAGCTGCGACATTATTAGAGATATTGGTAAAAATAGCCATAAATTATTGATTAAAGTAATTCTAATTTAATTAGTGGACTTGTCCTTCATGCTGCTGGCACGCCATATGCACATTATTAAATACGAGCCGGTTGGGCTGAAATGCCTCGTGATGGTGTCTGTCCTGATGCGATACAGGGGTTTTTTTAATCAGCATTTCAGTGAAACCAATCAGCAGTGACTGGGAACAAAAGATGGGAAATTCATTGCTGTATTTGAGTTAAAATGAGCCTCGCAATCTGTTTTCTAAGAAGCAAGAGCCTATGGGGCACGAAGCAGGCGTTGTCTGGGTGGCTACCATGGCATGAAGGGACACTTCTATAAAAACCAGCTTTATCTTAAAGCCTCTCAAAAAAAAAAATCTACATTTTGAGATGCACAGAGAAGGGCAATTCCATCTCCAATGAAGAATCAGCCTGGACACAGTCCTGCTGGCTTCAGCCCCTCAACCCTCCTCCTGTGTGTGAAGAGCTGGGGCAGTGCACTGGATGGGAGGGTCTCCACCAGCTTCACCCCTACAACTCTGCTAAGAGCCTCTATGGTAACAGTGAAGGGGTCTGTATGTTCCTCCCAGACCTGAGGCACTGTGACTGTGTCCTCCTAGGAACACGAGATGGTCTTAAACAAACCCCAGCAGCTTTACTTTAGGCATTCGCTCTATTCCATAAAATATGTAGCAAGACATTTAATCACAGAATCACACAATCAGAGAGTCATTAGGGATTGGAAGGGACCTCGAAAGATCATCTTAGATTGGATGTTAGGAAGAAGTTCTTCACTGAGAGGGTGGTTAGGTACTGGAATGGATAGCCCAGGGAGGTGGTGGTGTCACCGTCCCTGGAGGTGTTTAAGGAACGAGTGGACGCGACGCTTAGGGATCTGGTCTGGCAGCTAGATAATAAGATGAAGGAGATAATAAAATAGATAATAAGATGACCGTGGAGGTCCTTTCCAGCCGTGATGATTCTGTGATTCTGTGATTCTGTGATTCTGTGATCTTGTCCAATCCCCCTGCCACAGCAGCATCACCCAGACCACGTCGCACAGGAACCGGTTTTAAATGTGACGCAATTAAGCAAAAGTTGATGAATTTCTCCAGAAGAGAGATAACTTCCTCAACTGGGGCTTGAACTAGTTAAACTAGAAGGAAAAGAATGAGTTTGTGGTGTCTGCTTCTGTTCCAGCATGAACAGCCATGGAGTGCTCATTTCAGCCCACAGCAGCACATGCCCAGGGGGATGTACGGGGTGTAGCGCCCGGCACGAGAACAGACAAAACAAGTTACGAGTTAAAGCTGGGCTCCTATTACAGGGAGTTTCTACAGGCATATGTCAAAAAACCACGGATGTATTAGGAAAATGTCACTGATCCTTGGGAACAGATGGGAAGAAACTAATTCATCCAGAAAATAGAACAAGGAGTATTCAGTTCCTTTTTGGTGCCACTAAGCCACTACAATTTATCAGAAAGACTTATCTGTCCTAACAACCTGTCTTGTATCCCTTTCCAAATCAGACTTGTGTATGTGACATTTTTTCCAGCCGAGGCACTCAGGAGACATTTTCCATATTTAATTATCCCATCTTCTTGGGGCTGTTCTTGTTTGCTTGTTTGAATAGCGCAGTGCTGCAGAATAATGAACCTCCCATTCAAAAACCCCAAATCCCTCAGCTCCCAAATCTCACAGGGAAATGATTTTGGGCTCCCTCAAGGCAGAAACAGTGATTTCTCAGGAGACTGACTCACTGGCTTTGTGTTCCCTTTTATTAAAGAAAGAGAAGGAAACCCCTTGGTTATTTTTATAGCGACTTTTTTTTCCTTTCAAGCAGGCAGACAGCCTGACATTCTGATCGTCTTTTTCTGTCTTTATTTTTAGAGGCAATTGTGTTTGATCCTCATCAATTTTTCAATACATCCCCTACCTGTTGTCTTTTTAGTGCTTTTGGTTTTAGCTACAGTCTCATCAATTGCTATAAAGGAAACCTGAGCCGGAGAAATGGTGAAACCTCTGCTGTTTCTTTCAGGAAGGGAGAAGTTCACAGCAAACAGTCTCCTGATCCTGATGAAGACGTGGCAGAAAGACACGAGGCACACCCCTCCAGAGACAGGTAGAGGGAAAACACTGTGTTTTAGTTTTGTTTTGTTACCATGGAGGCAGACACTGTTCACAGATACAGGGAAACTCTAGCTGTCATCCCCACTGCCTTGGTGTGGATGACCACCTTCAGTCCTTTTAACCTCACTTCATCCCAGGTGCTACCCACACTCTTCCCTTCATGTTGTCCTTTCCGGGGCTCTGCAAGCTCATGCAAACACTCAGGACACTTCAGTCGCTGTCACTGCTCTAAGTCCTTCATGTGCATGTCATGCACAGTGGGTGGCTGGGGAGCCTGATTTTCCATAGCCATGGAACCAGGCTGAGGTTTTTGGTCAATGCTACTGGACATGAACACGAGCTTCTGTGGGTCAGTGTCTTACTGTGGGGTACAGCAGTGATTATTTCAAATGGAAGAGAGGGAGGGAGGAAGGGAAGGAAGGAAGGGAGAGAGGGAGAAAACAGGAGCAGCCTCTCTTCCTCTCCAAAATGCAAGCATTGGGGCTGTCAGATTGAGTAGTTCAGGCTGGAAACCATTTCAGGCTGGAAAATCTTTAATGGGATTTGTCCAGGACACTTAAGATTAAAAGGCAGAATAAATGTAAAGGAAATAACAGATAAAACGCACTCTCCTCTCCAAGGGGATCACATCGTAACATCACTTCCCTTTGCTGTTGCTATGGGAAAATATGCAAGGATTTCTATTCTAGCGACAGGTCACCGCAAGAAGGGGTATGCCCTCGATGCCAATCAGACTTCACATGGGGTTGATAATTTAACCTGCGGGCGCGCTCCTCAGTAACGACGGCGCACGTGCTGTGGTGTGCTCTGTGGCTCTCGGATCTCCCGATACATTATACGGTCAAGCAGCACAGTTCTGCTGCCCCTTCCGTGATTGCTTAAAGATCTCATGTAGCCTTCCAGTACGGCACTCAGTTAAGAGAATGAAGTGGCACTACAATGAGTTCATGTGGAAAAAGGTTGTTAAAACAAAGCTAGTCAAACATTTTCATCAGGAGGAAGAAAACGGGCCATGCCATCATGCACCCTGTAGGTGGCCAGTGCAGGGGAGGGTTTGAGGATGAAGCAGATTGGAGAAAGGACACAAGTTAATAGAAAAGAGATCTATTTTGAGAGCGCATGCCTCTCCCCTCTCTGAATTACTATGCAGACAAGCTCGAGAATGTCACAGTAATGGGTAAGATAACATCCCTTGGCTGCTGGGAGACTGTGCTCGGATCCTTAACATAGCTCGTGAGGCCAAAGTGCAGCTATTGCAATTAACAGCAGGATCTCAGATATCAGCCCTTCTGGAGCAGTGCTCTCCTGTGAGCTTACACAACTGGTCACACAGCCACATGGCTTCCCCAGTGACCTGTGAGCAAACCCTCCTGAGAGGTGAGTGGCCTCACTTGCAAATGCCACATCTTCTTTGCGTGTGGTGGGAATCACCTGTGCCCAAGCAGAAAGCGTCACCTGCTATCCCTGGGCAGTTTCTGCATCAGATCTATGGGCAAAACATCGATGAACTAGAGGGAGGTCAACAAAGCAGGACCACACAAATGGAGGTAGGAAGAGAAAGGGAGGACAGCTGCTAAAAGGCAGATGCAAAGATACTGACTTTGAAGGCAGAGCGTGTGTAGGGGGAACACGTCAAGGAGTGGAAAAGCCATGGTGAATGCAATGAATGTAAGGAGGAGCAATGGGTGAGAAAAGGGAAAGGAACATTCCAGCTTATTAGTGGGAAAGAGTCGTGGGGGGAAAAGAACACTGAAAGATGACATGGGACTTTCATTGCTCTGAGACTTCTAGGTGAGCGCTGGCCAAGCCCACACATGGGCGCTGAACCACTGGCCCTGGGAAGAGGGGCAGGCCAAACGGTACATCTGATTATTCTTGTAAAGCCTAAAAATAAATCCATGGGAATGATTCTGCACTGTAACCAAAATAAGGCATGGGAGAGTGCAGAGAAAAGGCACAGATGTGCCTAACTCGGTGTTCGAGACACTCCTTGCATTCTTAACTCTGTGATAGCCTCGCTTGGGTCAGACACATTACTCTAGGAGTAACTGGTGTGATGAGGAACTAGATACCTGGATTAGAAGCTTGAAATGCTCATACCTCTGGACTCCCTTAGATCTCACCGGAGTTTGGAATTTAACAGTGGTGATGATTACAACACCGGTTTTCTTACAGAACCTGGGACTTGTAAGTCCACCAGTACAAAAAGACACTGACTGCTCAGGCTATCAGCAAAGGTCCCGGCGTAAAGACACACAGTGAACTCAAAGGCTCACTCACAACCACTGCCTTCAGCACGTCTAAGGGCCCACTCTTAAATAAGACAAACCTCGGGAAGCTGGGCATGAAATACAGTTTTAGCAGAGCTATGCAGGACAGCCTGACAAGGGGTGGAAAGGCAGGTGCTGCAAGTGTGCAGCCTGGGTTCATCCAGGATTGTGGGACTTCAACTTGGCAGCAATAAATCTCTTTCAGCTCAAAAGACAAGCAGGGGATGTGCAAGGTCGTTTATGAAAACCATGAAATGTAAAAGCACTGGGAGGCTCTGTTACCTCGCTAACATCGAGCTTTTGGCTGTGCTGTTGTGGGAACATCGGCCACCTCCAAAGGTGGGGAGAACAGATATGGGGCAGAGGATGGGGCATTAATAAAGACCCTCTGCTTTCCAAATACGGATGTGTATAATCAACACCCAGCCCAAAAGCTGCCACAGCATCCGTGCGCAGGGTGTTGGTGAGTGTCATACCTACGGCATGCAGGCGCGCACGTGTCAACTTCACCTCCTGGCAGGTGAAGGGTAAAGAATAAATAGAAACTGGGATTGATTTCACTCCTAGAAGAAATCCAGGCAGAATTATTCCTAGAAAAAAACCCAGCAAATTATTCCTAGAAGTCATCCAGGCAGAAGAGAGCAGAAGCTGAGCTCCGTGGACTTGCTATCAGTCCCCATTCCATCTCTCCTCTGCACAGGCAGGATCTCAGTATCCTTCTGACTTTATCTCCATTCAAATTAGCCAAAAAATGACCCTCTGCCTTGCCAAGGTTTAAGTCAATGTTTCCTTGGGTTAGACTGGCACACTACAGAGGGACCTGGTGGGTTCAAACCTGTGCCGTGCTGTGTTCAACTCAACTATCATGAAGTAGCCCCGAGACTTGAGGCAGGTATTCCTAGTCTAAAAGTCCAGACATCTTGGCTGCTTTCCGCACCTGCATCTACTGTGGCACATCTGAGCGTGCTGGAGGTGTCTTTAAATAATCCGTTGTCCTATTTGAGGTGGAACAGGTTTCACTGATCTCCCAGGTGACCTTAACCACCACAACCCATCGTTAGAGGTCTCAGTTGACTCGGCTTATAAGGACACCTCAAGAATTCACAGATCAACACAAAAAGGCTGTGAGGCTGTCAAAGGCACCCCAGGAGCGATCGTATCAGGGCTTATCTCAGCCCTGCTTTGTAAAAAGCACCCCAAGACTCCTTCTGCTCCCTATATTAGATAAATGGTGACTCCATCGCACTTGGCACAGTGTCCAGTTCTTGGGGGATCCTTCACAAATGCAGGTGGAACTACGGTTCCTATAGAGCTGGAAGAATTAAAGTGCATTTTCAGTGTTCCTTCTGCCTTTTAGTGCACATCAGCTCAGTTCCCAGCTGCTCTCCACTGGGTGCAATTTTTCAGGCTCTGTGTTATTTTACTTTATTTGCACATAAATTGCCATTGTACATTTCCCAACAAAGACACAGAGCAACTCTGCATTTTATGCCTTCATGTATTTTATGTCTTCACCTTAACTAATTAACTTTGCTTACAGCAAGAAAACACAAATGCCATCTTTTAACTTTCATGTATTTTTGTTTGGAAATAACAGCATACCCCCCTCAGCACAACGGGGGAGGAACCCAACTCTGGATGGTTTGGATGATTCTTTCCAAGCATGCATAGTGCTGATGGCTGCTAGACATGATAACGAGCCCAGGGAATGATTTCCTAGCTCCTGTGGCACTTGCACTACTTTGTCAAGGAAAAGGAATACCTCTCTTCATAACAACGCATTCATTTCTGTGATAGGCTGCAAGCGCAGGGAAGCCTCATACTGTCAGTCAGTGGATTAACTGAAGGGCAGCATGTGATGGAGAGAGCCAGGCAACAGGGTTGTTTGCACTGCTGTCTTCCATAAACATGACTTTTGCTGGTTAACACCCTCCTGCTGGGAACTTCATGCTGCATCATATGCATGTCATGTTGTGTTAGGCTGGGCACAAACAGTAGCAATGGAGTCGGAAAGCAGCGGCACCGGCTGCACACAGAGGGATACAGCCATCACTGTGCCTGCTCCCCATGTTATGATCTAGGGAACCCCAAAAAGACAGTCATACTAATTATAACAGCTAAAAGAGCTTATCTTAAGAGCTTCTACAAGAAGAAAACTATTACATTTTCTTACTTGAGAAGTAATAAATTAATATAACATTTATAACAATTTTAATTTATAATAATATAAAACAATAATCTTAAATTAATAAAATAAGCTAAAATAAAACTTATTTTAGCTTCCTGAATATACTCAGTCTTAGCTGGATACCTTATAGTAGTGCTTTTTGCTGCTCCTATTGCTCTTCCAGGATCAATGCTGACACTGAGAGGGTTTTTTTTAAATAAAGCACCTCATGTCACAGTTTCAACACAACTAAGAGGCTTAGAATGGTGACACGCTAGCACGCTACCCGGTGAGGTAGTAGATGCCCCATCCCTAGAAACATTCAAAGTCAAGTTGGCTGGAGCACTGAGCCATTAATCTAGTTACAGGTATCTCTGCTAGCTGGAGGGATATTGGAACTAGGTGACCTTTGAAGGTCTCTTCAAACCCAAATCATTCTATGATTCTACAACTCTAGGGTACAAAAGCTACCCCAAAGCAGCTTTTCTGTGATGACTGTGTAAGAGCTGTCTTGTTTGCCACCTAAGTAAAGCCAGGCCAAAGGCTGCCCGCAGCCACCCAGTGCAGAATAAATGCCCAGGTTAGCTGCCACCCTGCAGGAGTATCCCCATGAAGCTGAACACGAAATGCCATTTCCAAAAGCAGCCTAAACACTCGGTGCAAATCCCCCCAGAAAGCAAGTACATTGCAACCTTCTGACCACTACCCTGAATTTTGAACTACGTCTGCACCTCCGACATCGGGCTGGTGTGGTGGCAAGTTTGGCCTCTCACCTCACTCTTGATTTGGGAGCTCGAGGGCATGACGTACTAATAAATGCAGTTTTAATAATTACATGTCTGAGAGATTTCAGCCTCTGAAGCCCATATGGCTTTGGACACCCGTGATAAATCCCAGTTAAGGATGACCACCAGTTCCCACAGGACAGGTGGCATGTTAACAAAGGCATTACTAATCCTGCATTATCTGAGCAGCGCCGTAAAACCACATGGAGCAACACATGGTGCCAGGATGACGTTTCACTGCACTTTGTGATTTTTTGGATCTCCAATTACTAGTTGTCCATAGCTAATGACTGCCTTCCTTTCCCCTCTGCCTTGAACTCATCACTCAGCTTATAACTAGCTGTATCAATGAGTGACAACTGCCCTTCTGTGCAAGCATGCATTCCTACGGATCTGTGCAAACCTCTCTCCCTGTGCAAACTGAGCATCACCCACCTTCAGTCAAGGCATTAAAATGTCATCTGTAGCACAGAGCCTTCTGGTGTAATATGGGTTAACTCTGACACCACGAATCCCTTACCGATCATTGGAGACTCTATAAAACTCCACGTATTAGTCTGAGGGATGTAGGACTGCAAGACCCCTGCAGCTCGGCCAGCTTCATTCACCCCACCGAAGACGTAGATCTTCCCACCACAAACAGTTGCAGCAGCTGAATGGACGGCCTTTGGCAGAGGAGCGATGGTCTCCCACTGGTTGGTTATCGTATCGTACCTAGGACGACAGCAAGTACAGTGAGCTGAGATGACGCTGCACCGCGTGAACAGTAAAAAGAGGAGGATAGACAGGCAGAGGAAGCAGGGTGGGATATATGAGAAAGGCAGCTTGACAAGGAGAAAAGCAGAGGTGGAAATGTATTTTGTAACATCCTACAAAACCAGCCACTTAGTAAACAGTGCCATTAATGCTTTTTTTAAAGCTTTTAAAACACTGAGAAAAGCCCAGAGAACTCTGGTTCTCTTTTTTGTATCTGCCTCTCAAGTCTCATTATAGTACAATCTAAAGAAACTCAGGACATCTTTGTTGAGATGTCTCCCACTAATTAATTTCTTTTAATGACTATACAATGAGATTATTCTTGCAAATCAGTGCAGTGATATCCAATAGCAACCGCTGGCAGGCAATTGTTAATGCAGTTCAGCTGTTCAGCTAGTGGAACACATCTCACCTGCAACATAATGCGCCACAAGAGCTCTTTTTACTCTAGTTAACTGACCAGCGACGCACCTCTTGCGCCACAGTAAGCTGCTTCCATTTAATTTTCATAGTATCATATCATCATATCATAGTATTACCAGGGTTGGAAGGGACCTAATAGATCATCAAGTCCAACCCCTACCACAGAGCTCA
>JAOXOE010000256.1:65962057-65976466 GCA_028565055.1 Phoeniculus purpureus | reverse complement strand
GACCATGGCACCAAGTGCCATGTCCAATCCTGCCTTGAACAGCTCCAGGGATGGCGACTCCACCACCTCCCTGGGCAAACCAAACAGCCGAGCTTCACCGCAGCCTGCTGCACGTGGTAACGCGGCACTAAGATTTCTCCACCGCATCCACACTCGGGATGGAGCAACCAGAAAAGAGGTTGTACGTGCTAAATTCGTTTAAGGTCATCAGTAGCTGATTTAATTAAGTCCATCGACCATAAGGGATGTGCAGTTAATAATCCATGGATGAAGATTAATTTTAGACAACGTTACAAGTAGAGATGTTGATTTTTTAAAGAAGGTTTCTTTTTTTTTTAAAAAAAGATAATATGGCCAGAATCCAAATAGCTGCTCCAAAATGAGTCTTGGAGACAGAGGAGAATAAAGTGATGTTCAGTCTTCCATAATTCCAGGTAATGGCACAGTCCATCAAACAGGAGCTTCCTGTGTAGCAATTATTCACAATTGTTGACTGCAAGAACAGGAGCCATCATCCCCCATTCAGGGCTTTTGCTCTTAGTATTACTGATAAGCAATATGCAAATACGAAATGAAATCGTGACCGTGAGCTCATCAGTAAAAAATGATTTAGCCAAGGGAATTCTTCCTTCGTAAGTCCCTCAGATTCTCACTTGGGGAAGGAAACAGGATATCTGGTTAACCGGGATATGTAGAAGGCTGAGGCACTCAATGACTGCTTTGCCTCAGTTTCACCAGCAAGTGCTCCAGCCACACAGACCCAGTCACAGAAGGCAAAGGCAGGGACTGGGAGAACGAAGAACCTCTCACTGTAGGAGAAAATCAGATCTGAGACTATCTAAGGAACACGAAGGTACACAAGTCGATGAGACCTGATGAGGTGCATCCTCTGGCCTTTAAGGAACTTGCAGATGAAGTGGCTCAGCCACTATTAATCACATTTCAAAAGTTGTGCAGTCTGGTGAAGTTCCAGCTGTATAGGAAAGGGGAAACACAAATCATATATTTTAAAAGGGGCAAAAGGAAGACTCGGGAACCAAGGAATGGTCAGTCTCACCTCTGTGTCCAGCAAGACCGTGGAGTAGCTCCTCCTGGAAACTATGCTAGGACACATGGAAAATGAGGAGGCAATTGGTGGCAGCCCACACAGCTTCTTTAAGGGCAAATCATGCCCGATGCATTTGGTGGCGTTCTACAAAGTTGTATCCTTCTACAGTGTTGATGGATAAGGGAAGAGCAACTGATGTCATCTATCTGGACTTGTGCAAAGCATTTGACACTGTCCTGTGTGACATCCTTGTGTCTAAATTTGAGACATGGATTTGACGGATGGACTACTTGCTGGATAAGGATTGGTTGAATGGTTGCACTTGAAGAGTTGTGGTCAACAGCTTATGTCCAAATGGAGACCAGTGATGAGTGGTGTTCCTCAGGGATTGGTACTGGGACTGGTGCTGTTTGACATATTTGTTGGTTACACAGGCAATGGAATAGACTGCACAGTCAGCAGTTTTGCTGATGACACCAAGTTGCGTGGAGCAGTCAACACGGTGGAGGGAATGGAGGCCATTCAGAGGGATCTTGATGGGTTTGAGAGACAGGTCTGTATGAATCTCATGAAGTTCAACAAGGTCAAGTCCAGCACATGGGTTGGGGCAGTCCCAAGCACAAAAATATGCTGGGTAGAGAATGGCTTGAGTGCAGTCCTGAGGAGAAGGAGCTGGGGGTTCGTGGATAAAAACCTGAATAGGAGCCAGCAATGTGTGCTCACGGTCCATAGAGTAAATCACATCCCAAGCTGTATCAGTGAGGCCAGCAGATCAAGGGAGGTGATTCTGGTGCTCCACTTTCGTGACATCCCACCTAGAGTACTGCATCCAGCTCTTGGGCTTCCAGTGTTAAGAAAGACAGAGACTCGCTTGAGCAGGTCCCAAAGATGATCAAGGGGCTGGATTACCTCTGCCATGAAGAGGCTGAGAGAGCTGACGATGTTAAACCTACAGAAAAGAAGGGTCCAAGAGCTTTCCACCATTTAAAGGGTGTCTGCAGAAACGTTGGGGAAAGATTCTTATAAGGGAGTAGAAACAGGTCAAGGGCTAATGGTTTTAAACAGAAAAAGGACAGATTTAGATTAGCTGCATGGAAGGAGTTCCTCACTATGCGAGTGGTGAGGCACAGGAACAGGTTGCCCAGAGAGGTTGTTCAAGGTCAGGTTGGATGGGGCTCTGGGCAACCTGATTTAGAAGGACGTATCCCTACCTATGGCAGTGGGGGCTGGAATTAGGCGATCTTTAAGGTCCCTTCCAAGTCAAACCAGTCTGTGATTCACTCTACGACCATAAAAAGTAATCACATAAATGGTGGAAACAGCAGAAAAGAATGCGCTTAATGAAAACGCGTTAATGAGTTTCCGAGTAACATCACTGAAAGTAATTAACACACTCATAAAACTGCAAAAGCAAGAGGGAGGCAACCTTTAACTAAAACAAAATTAGGAATGTCCCTCCTAATGAGCATGGAGAACTGCCTTGTACAATGCTCTAAATTAGTTACTAAGAAATTAAATTCATCTACAACGAGTGATCAAAGGGGAAAGAGATAACAAGATTAAACAACATGGTGCTGGGGGCATTGAAGATGACACACCTCTACTGGGCTGCTTCTTAACATTTGGAACTAAACCTGAGTCTGCAGATGTGTTTTGACTGCACGAGCAGCTCCTCCATGTAAGGCTCCCTATGTTGCATCTCCTGCATTTGCCCATGGCGCCGGGGCAGCACTCATGGAGAAACGCAAAGAATCTTCCTCTATATAAATGATTTCACTGCTTTTGGGCTACACTTCACCAACTTATCTGCTGCCAGAATCTGGGGTTTGGTTTCTTAAGCAGTTTTTAAGCAATTGGTTATAATTGTTTAGAAACTGGAACAGGGAAATGACATGATCTTCCTTTCCAGTTCCTCAGCTTCTGAGATATAAATTCTACCTGCTGCCCAGTTTGTATTGCCTCACATCCAGCCATTCCCCTAGGAACATCTGTGCTCAGCTGATGCGGTCTGAGACAAGTTGGTGAGCAGCTACACTGCCTTCCTTGCTGCTGGCAGAAATTCCTGGCAGACCACAGCTCCAAAGGCACAGGTATGTTCCTGGCAACAACTTTCTGATCATCCTAAAGAATTTTGGGAAAGGAGGCATTGTATCCTTCTTGCATATTGTGGGTGGATGTGGTGGAGGACCACTTCCAGAGGAACACTTGGAGAAAGGTTCAAACTTCAAAAACAGTCATCCTCTTTCTGGCTGAATTTCACTATTGGAACCTCAGGTCTGTGGGCTGAAGAAGAGCAGTTGGTGCATTCAAGGCTTCCTGATACTTGTCCATCAAGCCCCTCCTTCTCCTGGCACTTCATTCCTCTGGATGTTTACTCCCTTTGTGCAAAACTGTAGACCTGACTTATAGTCTGTGTTTTGTGTCAGCTCCCACCCACCAGAAAGTAAGGGGGTTTTCTTGCCGGATTATAAAGTTGTCTGCTAGCAAATCTCTGGCGTTCACAGAATGACTTGGAGAGAAGAATAGTCACCTCTTCATCTTCCATGGGATAAACGAAGTAGTCTAAGCTCCTTAAGTCTCTGCAAGGCAGGTTTCCATCATTTTGGTCTATCTCAAGGCAGCTCTTAATGTGTTCACACAAGGATTTGCACCAGATTAACTAAATTGGTTTAAAAATGAATGAAGTTAAATCTTTGTAACCTTCCAGGACAGGAAAGAATGACACCTGCTTTACCTCTGTGCTCTAGGGCCTTTCCATCTGTCATGTTATCTTCGGTGTTAGCATCACTCCGCTGCCGCTAGTGCTAGCGGCGCTCCACGGTTGCCTTTAACACCAGCTCTACTCAAGGGGCTAGCAATGAGGGAACTGATTTAAAGAATCATCACTTCGATCCCTTTCCATTAGTCAGGCTTTGCATGCCATTCCCTTGTTTGAAGCTGTAGATGGAGTCTGAACAAGAGCTGCCTTCAAGCCAAACAAAGGTTTTCCTATGGAAACCTTTTTTACTACGGACTCGTGTGGTTTTACACAGATGCCCTCACACACCTTCCTCTGCCCCCTGAGCAGCCCCTGCAACCCTTGTGCCCTGCTGTGCTCTAGGCATGCAGGATTCATGTCCCCCAGTCTATCACTTCATGTGCACTCCAGCACTGTCATCTCACCCGACCCTTGTGCAGTCACTGTCCTCTGGTTTATGTTTTATTTACATACCCAGGATACGGCAAATGATCTGAACCCACATTCAGAAACACAGCCCCAGTCTGAAGAAGGCACATTCAGAGACAATCTCTTAGTTCTTAGGATTTTCTGTTTGCCTGACCTGCCTTTTCCTTCTCTCATGTCATTCAATGCCTCCTTTCTTGCTTCTTCCCTACCCCCTCAATATTAATAGCAACACCCCTTCATTTCAAACAGTGCCATTTGCTTCTCTGCCTCCTTGACGTTTGATCTCTCCCGTACCTGAAAACAGTGTGTGTGGGGGTTTTCTACTCACACTCTTGATTTCTCTCCTCGATTAAACATTTATTCACATTAAAAAAATCCTTAAATCGTGGTCAGTCACTTACAGACACGCACCTCCAGGCTCGCTCTAAAAGGTTACTAAGCTCTGGCTGCAGAAAACTTGCTATCTAAAATAAAGCTGTTCAGTGTCCTATTGATCTGCTCTTCAGATTAGTCACATGCTGCTTAAAATCGCAGTAATGGATCACTATTTTTGGCCTTTTTCATTTTCTTCTGACTGTTTTGAGTGGCTTAAGTAACCATCCTTGGACACAGCGCTGGAATGTGGAGTTTAAAACCCACCTGGATATGTTCTTGTGTGACTTGGGCTAGGTGGTCCTGCTGTGGACTAGGTGATCTTTTGAGATCCCTTCCAATCCCTGATGTTCTGTGACTCTGTGATGGCTATATATTTTGTTTTCTTATGAAATTGTAGCATCATTTAGGTTGGCAAAGACCTTTAAGACCATAGAATCCTAGCATTAACCTAACACTGCCAAGTCTACCCCTATACCACTTTCCTCAGCACATCTACAGGTCTTTCAAATACCATCATGTGTAATGACCCCACCATTGCCCCAGGCAGTCAATTCCAGTGCTTGGCAAACCTTTCAATGAAGACTTTTTTTCCCTAACATACAAACTAAAAGCTCCTGGTGCAACTTGAGGTTACTTCCATTTGTCCTATTGCTTGTTACTTGTGAGAAGAGACTGGTGTCCACCTCACTACAACCTCCTTGCAGGTAGTTGTAGAGTGCAATAAGGTCTCCCCTGAGCTTCCTCTTCTTCAGGCTAAACAACCCCTATTCCATAAGCTGCTCCTCATATGATTTGTGCTCTAGATCCTTCACCTGCTTGATTTCCCTTATGTGCCCTTCACTTCACGTCATCCATCTCAGCAGTCTGGGTACTCAGAGAATTGCCCTGCGTACTCGGAGAAGTACTCGTGCTATTAAAGACTGAAGCGAATAAGGCATTCAATACGTCAGCCTTTTCCTCAGCCTTCATCACTATGTTTCCACTCCCTATTCAATAAACAATGAAGATTGGTCTTCCCTT
Source organism: Phoeniculus purpureus (assembly GCA_028565055.1). Classification (NCBI taxonomy): domain Eukaryota; kingdom Metazoa; phylum Chordata; class Aves; order Bucerotiformes; family Phoeniculidae; genus Phoeniculus; species Phoeniculus purpureus. Next base: position 65,970,857 of record JAOXOE010000256.1, on the reverse strand, counting down.
TGTTCTTAATGTCTTCTTGCCTTTTATGGGTGTAGCCAGACTAAGTTCCAGCTGGGCTTTGGCCCTTCTGATTTTCTCTCTGTGAGCCTCACGACATTCCTGGTGTCTTGAGTGGCCTGCCCCGTCTGCCAAATGCTGATGCAGTGGGCATCAACTTCAATCGGGTTTTTGATCCTGACACTTCTGGGAAGCATGGGAAGCCCTGATTTCCAGCTGACCGTATCTAGGTTTCGAGACAGTTTCTAAACCTTATAAACCTTATTTTTTAAACCGAATTTTCTCGACTGTACACACTGCCAAGCAAAGTAATCTCCCAATTTTAGACAGCCGTGTTGTACAAGTCATGCCAGGTCGAGGGGATTCGTATTCTAGCCTTCAAAGAGATAATAACCACAAAGCACCCACATTTCCACACCTTTAGCCACATAGATTGTCTTGTCAGCATATGCAGCCTTCTCGGCTCTCAAATTGCATATATTACAGGGCACATCCATTATCTAAAAACCCAGTTGATGGATCCACTTCATTTTGCTGCCTACCAGTACAACTCATGTCTCAGAAGAAGACAGAAAGCGTAATACCCTCTTGCCTACCACCTAATGACTCGCTCCCTGTCACACAGAAACTTGCCAGAGGGGCTTGATGGAGAACTGCAACCGCGGCGGTTATTTCCCTAAACACTCATTCCGAAAACATAACTCTCCCTGAGCATACAGCTACGTACAACCACCAAATGGACTTATAACTCAGCCCCTCTGGCACATGCATATTGTTTTAAGACGCCAACTTGTCTGTTTGTGACAGACCCGTAACATTATCCATGGAGCCCAAATTTTTACTGCCTTTGTGCAGACAAATGGCAGATAAAGGGTGAAGAAAAACCCCCCCTGTCCTTTTGAATTTGATGGGAAAACCCCCACTGACTGCAGTGGTACCAGAATTGCTGGTTGAGGCTGCATGCACCCTTCAGCATCAATAACACAACCAAAAGCACAAAGAGAGAAGCACAGGAGCTGATGCCATAAATCATTAGGAGTCCAGCGTTCCTTTCTCGCTCTAATGATTTCTAATGGTACAGCAGATGTATTAGGTGCAGTCAGGTGGCAGCTTGTACGGCTAAGACGGTCTGACATTCTGTTTTTAGAAAACAAAATGCAGTTTTAGGAAACAACGTGTGGTAAAAGTGTCTTTGTAAGATTTTAACCATTTAGGAGGAAACAGAAGAATTCCAGGGAAAAGAGGTGGAGAACAAGTAGGAAAGAATGAGAAAATGATGTTTGCTCCATCTTCAAAGAGCTGCTGTGATGAGACATGCTGTAGCCTCCATGGTCTGGGGTGGCTAACTGGTGAGGTCAGGGTAGGTCACTTTGGACTGGAAATGTGCCCTCCACTATGCCAGTGAACACTCAAGAGCCTACACAGAAGTCTGGTGGAAGAAGTTTGGTCACTCCTATTGCTTGAGGTGGGTGGGAATGACTGAGAAGGCAGAGTCAAGCAGTGGCCATTAACTGCCCACACAGAACAGCAGATAACTGGCCAGTTAAAGTGACCTGACTTTGTATTCTAATAGAGGGGTTTTGTTTTAAATTTGCAACTCAAATTCAGAGACCCTTCTTGCTTGCAGAAGTGGGGATAGTGATTTCAATTTCTGAGTGTTCGTGCAAATTAGCTGCCTGATCCAAGTCTGAAAAGGTCTGACTTTGGTCAGCTTTTAGGCACCACCGTTCCTAACAGCAGACCCTGAAACCCCCTTTCCAAAGGGCAGCGTGTCAGCCATGCCATGCTTTGCTTCTCTGCCCCCCACTGCCATTTTAATACAAAGAATGAAAACCCTGAAACACCCCCAAACCGCTCTCGTTTCTTGGCACAACCTAAGGAGGCCACGCTGCACTTTTTCCATGGCTCTGTCTCACAAGTCACTTACAGACAACAGCAGATTAATTATAACCACGGGTTTAGCAAATCCCCATGACAAGGCATCCTTATTGTGGCTGAGACTGTGTGTGCTGAAATGATAGGGAGGAAAGCTGGTCTGTTCCCACATACAAGTCTCTTGGTGGATGGACTTGTTACAACTGAAAAACTAGCACAGCTGCTCCTGCAGAGCCATGCGGGGTACGCTGAGGGCCCGAGAGTGACTTTGCAGGCTGCAATGTCATTTGTGGCAAGAGACAGAGAGAGGGTGACTTTGCTTGATTTGAGGTTCATTCAGTTGACCAAGAGAGATTTTGGATGCTTTGTGAAAGAGAGACCACGAGCATCTGAATAGAAAGAAGTTAGACTGTGGGAAAAATAAGAAGATGACATCTTTAATCTAGCTTTAATCAACGTCATCTATCAAGACACTTACCTGCAACTGCATGGCTTGAATGTTAATCTTTGACTAGAAATGGAATGAAACACTGCCTCTCCTTCCTGGGCTCTTTCCTTTCCATGTTTCCAAAAACACTTCTGCTAGTTGAAAATTTACCAACTTAAATAACAAGACAAATTCCTTCAAAGATCAACAATAAATCCACATAAATTGGTGGGATTTCACAGAACCACAGAATTACTGAGGCTGGAAAAAGCCTCTGAGATCGCCAAGTCCAGTCTGTGACCAAGCAAGTCCCAAGGGCAGTGCCCACCTTAAGCTCAGGGTTAAGGAGGGAAACAACACTCAGATGTGGCATTCCCTGCTAGGATTTCTGAGTCCTTCTTTACTGTCTGCATGTCCCTGACTTTCTGGAGCATCGGTTCTTCAGCCCATGCCTGGGCTGGGAGGGCCGGCCACCTGCACGCTTTGTTCCCACAGCACACATCCTCTCCAGGTGCTATTTTGTCACATCCTTGTCTCTAGGAAAAATAGAGCCAAATTTGCGAACACAGAGGAACAGAAAAAACTAGTGCCACGGTGATCACTCAGCACCAGGCGAGATGTCAGCGACAAAGTGCACAGGCAACTGGTCTGTCCCTTGCAGTGACCTAGTAAGAAATCTTTTGGGGAAAAAAAGTCATCATACAGTTAAAGATTGTCCTAAAAGGAGATCTGCAGCAGTAAACTTTATTTCTGGCATTTCCTAATTTCCTTTGTATTTGACTATTAAACATTAGTGAACTTTTAATAGAGGTTCTGGTATTCAGTGTTTACGGTATCTATCTCTTCTGGTTCTATAGTGACTTACGGTGGGGAAGGTCCTTTCACCTTAAAGCCTGTGTGGCAGGTGCTTAGAACTTCTAGAGAACAATATGGATGTGCTCCTGTGTGACTTGGTCTGGGTGGTCCTGCTCTGGTGGGGGGATTGGACTGGATGATCTTAGGAGGTCCCTTCCAATCCCTAATGATTCTATGGTTCTACTTACATGAGACAATGAACACTCCATATACAGGCATTTAAAACCTGCCTGGATGTGTTCCTGTGCAATCTAGGTGGTCCTGCTGTGGCGGGGAGACTGAACTAGATGATCTTTCGAAGGCTCTCCCAATCCCTAATGTTCTGTGATTCTGTGCTAAACAGACCAAAGATGCTGCACCACCAGCATCCAAACACCCAACCTTATGAAAAATACTCTGTTTTCTTTGTGCAGGGCTTTCTCTAGGATCCATCCCTTTCTGGCTGCCTGCGAAGGCAGACTTTTCTGGGAAATGCCCGTTTCGAAATGCTGCGGGAGAAGCACTCAAACTCAGCACTGCATTGGAAAGGAGGAAAACCTCGCAATGTTGGTTGCCAGACAGACTAAGGAAACACATTTCATAAAAAGGCATCGTTGCCACAACCGTCTGGGCACGGCCAGGGCTGTGCCGATCCTTTGGGAGTGGAATAGTCCTATACACGGCGTTCCTGGCTTTTCATAAGATCAGTGATGTGCATAGAAAACTTACAGCTTTGTTGGATGTTGTGGGCTTACTGAATGTTATGGTTGACGTGGAACGGGTTGGTTTTGGAATTCGGCTTTGTGAAACTTTCCCTGTGTGATTTTGTCCTTCCTGTTTTAAGTTCCATACAAGAAGGGGAAAATTTCTATATCGGGAGTCTTCTTGAAAAGACAAATTTCCATTCTCTCCCATCTCTGTTCAGCCCATCTTGGCCAGGGATTCAAAGCTGTTTCCATTTCTCAGCTGTTTTTACTCTGAGCTTGGCAGGTCCCAGCCCAGGGCCAAAACCACCCAAGGCAGGATCTCGCTTGCAGCCAGGTCAAGAACTGGGGCTGCACCAGAACAGCACACATGAGGAACTGACTTTGCTGTTGCTTTTTTTGGCTTTTAAAAAAAATAAAAGGGATGATTGTGGTGTGTAAAGACTTTCATCAGTACCAAATTCAAAGGAAGTTTATAGTTTAGTGCATAAGCTGGGAAAAGGGTCCAAAGAAGCTCAATCCTTTTCTTCCCTCCCCCGAGCAAACCAACAAACAAGCCGGCAGGCAGCTTTTGTCTTTGGGTTTGAAACAATGCTTTCCACCAAAGCTTTAAAAGGAAATCAAATCCTGCAGAGTCTCCTCCTTTCTCAGCTGTTATAAAACCTTATTTTAACACATACAGCCCATTTGATGAAAGAGAAGCGGTCCTTTAGCATAGCATGAAAAGAAAGCCCCAGCCAACAGCATGGTTGGGTGGTTTGGGTTTTTTTTTACCTTTCCACATGGTCAACGTTGCCGGCCACACCGACCCCTCCAATGGTATAAATTTTCCCGTCGTACACCAGACTGTTATGTCGACACCTTGGGACTGTCATGCGGGACACGAGGTTCCAGTTATCGAGCAAGGACATGTAACACCAGACGTCAGCGAGCGTGACACCCGACTCCATGCCGCCTGGCGCCGACGCGCGGGCGAGGGAAGGAAAAGGGGAGAATTACATGAGATCCTGGAGCGGCAGCAGCTTCGCACACAGCAATCAAAGCCAGTTACAAAGTAAGAACTCTTCAAATGACATTTGACTAATTAAAATAAATCACCCTCAATCCCGAGCATCTGTTCCGATGATGCATATCTGTGTCATTTATCCATGCGCCCTAAAGGCTGTTTTTTCACAAAAGAAGATGACATGAAGAAATCAAGTAGTTGTCAGACTACTGGGGACACGTACACAAGGGGATAGACCCTTCTCAGGGCTCATAAATAACTTTGGCTATTGAAGTACTCCAACACTTGCAAGAAGGTGTCAGGAGGCAGAGCCCATCTTGGCTGGTGAGCCACAGATCTAAAATGCTTAATACAGTGATGGATCGAAGAGACACAGGCGTGGGCAGGACAAAGTCAGAGCTTGCAATGTAGGCTTAATGTCTAACTTTCAGGGACAGACTGTTGACTTATTTTCCTTTGCTGATAAAGGGAAGAACGAGCTGTACCTTTCCCATAAAACAGTTCAAGGAGCTCCAGTGACATATTTATATCAGTCATTTTTTAACTTCTGACTGAGGCTTCCAAGGTAGCCACTTAGTGGGAGTTCTACTGTCCCATTCTGAAGCACAAAGAGGTGTAATGATTTATTTGAGACCACACTAGGAGCCAGTGCTCAAGCCAGGAAAAGAAACTAGACTCGGTTTTGTGGTTTAATGAGAAAATCAGGCTTCCTTCTTGGTATTTTGCTCTCTGGAGCAGTGGAGGGTCCAGAACCTGGAGCCTGCGAGCTTTCACTCCCACTTCTGTTGGTTTCCCTTCCCTTTTTCCCTGTATTGTAAGTCTGAGACAAGCAAAATACCCACTGACATTCAGCTAGGTTTCCAACCATGTGGGAACTTTCAGTTCTCCTATTGTAGCCACTGAATACCGTCAGGTCACTCATCCAGATTCAAGGCAATGGCTGAAATAAGCTTTGAATTCAGGATTCAGCAGCTTTTGTTAGCAGGTGCGGACCCTAAAATGGGTCTCTGTATTGGAAAGTACCTCAGCTACGAATAACTACAAGTCAACATGTCACAGAAGCCTCCACAGAAGGCTTTCACTCCAGCAAAATCGTCAAGAAATGATTTCTAATCAATCCTCAGGGCCTCTATGCACCATTAATGGAACTTAACACCACAGGCAGCAATTTACTGTGGAAAACACACTAAGGGAACTCAGCCAGGGAAAGGCAACAGCTGCAACCCCTCACTGGTTCAGCCTGGTGCATTTTTGGTCCAAACATTATCCTCTCATTGCACATATCCACATCTGCCTGCCTAGTTCCTTTGTTCATGATGGAGCTTCCACTCAGCTGCCATCAGGGCATCCCTGTATCACCTCGTGGGAATCGCTCTTCTCCCTCCAGCCAAGCAGAGGTACCACCAGCCTGCAAAGCCCCGACACCGTGATGCTCTGGGCACGGTGTATTCAGCTGCTTTGGGAGTCAAAGTCTTTTCGGGAGTGTGGTCTCAGTTTCATTGAAACTAAGAAGATTATAGGGCTCGTGACTACTGTCAAAAGAGAGGTCTCAACAAGGAGTACAAAACATGAATGCTCCCGTAAGCAAATACTCTAAGTGTAGGTCACATATTCAGCAGTTCAGCCTGGCTGACTCAAATTCCATAACCCACCATTTAGGCTCAACTGCAGCTAGTATTTTACATTGTGTTTCTATGGCAGGGAAGCCTCTTTGCATGCTTGATGGTTGTCAGACCTATTTTCTTCACGTTAAGTCTGCAAAGTATTGCTGTTGTCTGCTTTGAGAGAACGTAAATGCCATGGAGAAATGGAGAATGATAAAAACAGGGAAATCTTTCTCTCTCAAGCTCCCCACCTCTTGTCTTTTTTTTAGCCTCAGATAAAGATGGGTGGAACTCCGGCAGGTCTTTCTTTGTCTGTGTTGCATGGAGGAAACTCTTCTTCCAGCCCTGTAAATTTGTGGGCTGAATGGATTGAAACTGGCCCTGCAGAGAAGGACTGAGGGATACTGGTGGAAAAAATACTGGACATGAGCTGGCAACACGTGCTTGCAGCCCAGAAGGCCAACTGTATCCTGGACTGCCGCACACAAAGTGTGACCAGCAGGTCAAGGGAGGTGACTCTGCTCCTCTACTCTGCTGTTGAGCTCTGGGGTCCCTAACTTAAGGAAGGCATGGACCCAAGTGGGCTGGGAGGAAGGGCACAAAAGTGATCTGAGGGCTGGAACCCCTCTGCTGTGAGGGCTGGCTGGGAGAGTTGAGGTTGTTCAGCCTGGAGAAGAGAAGGCTCCAGGGAGACCTTATTGTCACCTGCTAGTACTTTAAAGGGCTTATAAGAAAGATGGAAAAAAATCTTTTACCAGAGCCTGTAGTAAAAATACCACAGGTGACCGTTTTAAACTGCCAGAGGGTAGATTTAGATCGTAAATTCCTTATGATGAGGGTGGTGAAGCGCTGCTACAGGTTGCCCAGAAAGGCTGTGGATGCCCTATCCCTGCAAGTGTTCACGTCAAGGGTTTTGAGCAACCTGATCCAGTGGCAGATGTCCCTGCCCAGAGCAGGAGGGGTTGGACTAGGTGGTCTTTAAAGGTCCTTTCCAGCCCAACCCATGATGTGAGTCTACATTTCCATGAAGCTTGCTGCTTACCTGAGAGATAGATGTTGTCCCCAGCACTGACCACGCTGAAAAACTCTCGGTCATAGAAGGGCAGACTGGCCAATGGGTACCACTTGTTGTTTTGAGGATTTAAGCAAGTGACTGCTGTTAAAGCGCGTTGATTCATGCCAATCATCTGGCGACCTCCGACTAAAACTATTACCTCGGCTACACCTAGGAGTCAAGAAAGAAAAATAAAGCTATAAAAATGAGTTACCTCTTCAGCAGGCAGGAGCCTAGCAGAAAACACTCGGAAGTCGGGGTAATTTTAACGTAGCATATATAAAACTGTTTTATATCTTGATTTAATCAAACCAAGAAGGGTGAGAAAAAAGGGACCGTGTGAGCAGTGGGTGAGGAACGACACCACGAACATGCTTGAGAGAACTTGGGAGGGAGCATGCCATCTGGGAAGAATTTGAAGGAGAAAGAAATTAAAAAGCAGTTTCATGGTTTAATGTAAAGATGCCCATTGACTTCAGCGGTCTCTGAGTGAGACTGCAGGTAGCAAATTCCTGTTGCACTAAAGAAAATGGAATTTCTCCTAGGATTATGAGCTTTGGAGCTTGGCCATTATCCAGGCAAAGTGTGTTTGGACTGTAACTAGAAGAAGGTGTTCTCAGATTAAAAGCTAATGTATGTGCTGAGGAGACTTAGGCTCCGGTTATGGTTCCTCACCCTCATCTTCACTATGCATGTGCTCTGTCAACACATCATTTTCTAGTGTGTTCTGGGGAGGGGAAGAGGGGACGGGTTGTGTGTGTGCTTGCTTTTCTCAGAGAAAGCAGGTTTTCTAGACATAGATAACGTGCTCCAGCAATGGATCAGGGTGTCAGTGCTCTAGGTGCTGGGAGGCATGGATGAGATGGCCTCTGCCCAAATACAGTTAAGAACTGAGGTTGGTCTGTGCTTGAACAGCTTCCCCAAGCCCATATCGCTCTGGGTGTACAGCAAGGCAAATCAGCTGCACAATACTCTGCAATCCACATCTCAGAGCTTTTATTCCCACTTCACAGCCAGAGCAGAGTCTAATCTGACCTGAGTGATACTCCAGACTCATCCCCACAGTGATGGATCATAGTTTAACTGGGATGTTTCTGGCTCCAACCCCAAGAGTCAAGTGCTGGAGATAGTTCGGATTTAGTGTTCAGCTGGAATGTTAAAAATCATTCTGCAGCAGCACGATTCACTTCGTAGAGAGGTAGATGCTCAGATGCAGGACTGTGAGAGGTAGATGCTCAGATGCAGGACTGTGAGAGGTAGATGCTCAGATGCAGGACTGTGAGAGGTAGATGCTCAGAT
>JAOXOE010000256.1:65905025-65961957 GCA_028565055.1 Phoeniculus purpureus | reverse complement strand
GCAGGACTGTGACAGGTAGATGCTCAGATGCAGGACTGTGACAGGTAGATGCTCAGATGCAGGACTGTGAGAGGTAGATGCTCAGATGCAGAACTGTGAGGCCATAAGCTGGAAGGAACCACCTTTTCAGCACCTGTGACCGTGGCCAGACCCATTGCTGTACTGTGTTACAGTGCTCAGCCTAGCACAAGCGTGCACAGGCTGGCAGGGAGGGCAGAAGAACAGAAGTGAGATTGCCAGCAAGAGAGATTAGGAGCTGCAGCAGAGAGAAATGTGTCTTCAGAGTAACGGATTATCGTCTTTCTTCATTAGCGTCTTCAAAAAAGGTGTTTGTGTGTCATTCGAGCAAGGTTACTCTTGTGGAGGTTATTAAGTTAAAGTGCTGTGCGCTTTTAAATAAATATTTCTCAGCACAAGAGATCATTATTTTTGTGCCACCCCAGAAAATCTAATCACCTGTGCAAGACATAACTTGATTATAATCAATGACCTCGAGAGGGCATGTGACATGCTGAAGCAAGTCCACAAAGGGTGTCTGGAGATCCTTTGTGCTTACATGAATGCCGTTGATATGCTAAATAACATGACTCTGTGTAATTAGACTCTGACCTAAAAAACTATAATCACCCTCTCCTACCCTGAGAGAATCGCTTTTCCCTCATCAACAAGCTTCAGGAAATGGATCATATTACACCTACAATTTTATATACAAAAAATAAGCACTTTTCAAAAAACCCCTTCAAACATCACACCATTAGTCGTCTCGAATGAAAGACTTTTTAGAGTAGATTGTTATTGAAAGTCCTCTACACTTCATCATCCTGAAAGGTGCCTTGATGAGGCAGGCTCCAGAAGCTGTGGTTTGAGATGTCATCTCTGTGCCACATTAGCATCAGTGGCAGCGACAGAAAGTTTTGCCTGGCTTTGTGATTGTACTTACGGGAAGCACAAGTACAGGCAGCACGTTAAAACAATTCACCTGCTTCAACTGACTCCTGCTTGGATGCAGTTTTCCTGTGTGACATCTGCACCACTCTCTGCTCAGCAAATATTTAGGCTATTTCTCACATTGCCACGCGATGGGCAGCACTCGGGAGTTTTCATGTATTTTTCTGAAAAGGAAAATGCTTACGTTCCTTGGGAGAGAAACTTCTTGAAGAGGCACAGCTCTCCATCACTGCTGGGTTTTTAAAAGGGAATATATCATGTATGATTCATTTGTTTTGCAAGCAGCAAACAGCCTGAACTGATATGGTAAGACTCGCCATATGAAAATAATGTATTTACACAGGGCTGCCTGTGAGAGCAAAGCTGCTTCATCAGTCAGATCCTCCCCACAAGAGGCTGAATGGCAAAGCAGCACATTATTCAATTATCTTTGCCCCTAGAGACACCGAGGCTCAGAGGGCAAGGGGCTCGCTTTCAGGGCTATGGGGGAATGTCGCTCCCTGCTAAAGACAGTAATTCCTAAAGATGAGGCTCCTTTTACCTCATTTCAGGAGCACATCTGAACACTAATGTCCTGTGACTGGGACCAGCTCCTAAGTGCTCAAGCAGAGTAGAAATGGAAAACTGAGCTTGAAATATCATCAGGCTCTGAAAAAGGGCCAAGGTCTGTGTCCCATCGCAGGGTATGTCCTGGCCATGGCTAGGAACTGGCAAACTGGGCAGTCAGTGTGGCTGAAGGAAGTTTTGCCTTACCTGCAGAGAGCCTGGGCCGGGTCCTCGGTGTCTGCATCTCTTGTCGGGCATGTGGCAACATGTGATAACGTTTGGCTTCGTTCACGAGATCCCGGCAAGCCTCTGAAGACTTTATCAACTCCTCGTTGTCAACCACGTTTAGCAGATAGCTGGGATGGATGAAGGGGAGGCGCACCACTGCCAGCAGCTCCGCCGCATACTGCGAGGGTGGGGGGAAATAATAACACACTGTAACCTTCACGCTGTAGTTCAGCCTCTTGGCATCTCTGATTCCTTTCTTGCAAACCATCCCCTGTCATCCCATCTGCAAAGAGGCTTGTCATGGGTGCTGCATACAAGGACTACCTAGTGATCGGGTGGGACGGCGGCAACACAGCCCTCAGTGCTCCCTGACCCAGGCTGCTTTTGGTCCCAGGAGACTGAAAATAATCTCCCAAAGGTCACAGCTCTTGTCATACAGCCCTGTATGGAGAGATTTTTGAAATACAAGCTCATTCTGAACTCAGGCTGAATAAAATACCTTGTGTGCTGGAGCCATGGAGCAAGCGCTTGAGTTTTCTGAATTAACCTTGAAATGTGAGTGTGGTTATTGTGCTATAAGAAACCAACCCAAATAAGTCTTCCCTGGCACTAAGCCAGGTAAAGAGGGCGGATTTCAGCCACTGCTGTGGCAGAGACTGACTAATATCAGCCAATTTGCTAAAAATCTTGTAATTAATGGGATTTGTTTGCTGGTGAAACAAATCACGTCGTTCTAGATTTGGGGGAAATCAGACTCCAGAGGGTGCTATACAAATACTGACAGTAAGTTTCATCTTCTAAATAAATACATTAAACCTCAGAGGGCAAAGAACACCCGAGCAAATGAAGCTGTCTGTCACTGAATACGGCTTAAAGGAGAACAAAAACCCAGGAGAGAAAACGGCAATTGAAAATCTCGGAATCCATCCCTAGATTATTCTTTTTGTATGTAATTGGCGATATCACAACACAGCACCAGAGTACAGTGAAAAGCAGAGCCATGGGAAAACGAGGGTCTCAAGAACCAGCGCACAAACGCGACTCAAATGAAGGGTGCCCAGCAAGAAAAGATAATCACTGGCTATAGTAAACATTCACGTAGTGGCAGCATCCAAAGATCCCAACTGGGATTGAGGCCAGGATGCAAATAAATGTTCCTAAGGTCCACGTAACTGGTCCTGAGAATTGCTGGGTGCCAGCAGCATCTGCTGCCCCGCAGATGCCTCTGGTCTTCTAGAAGCTGCTTGGCTCTCGCTTTCTTTTTCACCAGCACGCCTGTCCCTGTGGTGTATGAGAGCCAGGTCACGGCAGGAGCAGGGATGGGAACGAGGCAGGGGCTCTGTGAGATGGCAGGGCAGGGATGTGGCCTGAGCCAGCTAATGGGCTGGCCAGGCAGATGAGCATGCAGTGACACCAAAGAGTGTTTCCAGGGCTTCACCCAAACTGAAGAAGCAGGCTTCATTTAGAACAGAGGATTTCTCCTCACAAAAGCAAATCACACCACTCCCCTGCCACAGAGAGCTACATCAGCCTGATGTGAGCTCAGTTAGAGCGAGGATGTGACTCCCCACAGGGAGCTGAACCCTGCACGGCAGCAAGGAGATGACACTGATCTCAGGCTGACTCCCGGTCCCCTGCTCACCAGCCCTCCTCAACACTGGCGCCAGCAACTTTAGGTACAGCCCAATGGTTTAGCTCTGGCCACACTGCAGTTGTTTGTGGACGAAACAGAGAAGTGATGCAAAAGGAAGAGAGAAAAGGCAGCACTCATCTTCTGGAAGATATCCCACGTGAGCAGCAAGTCTCCTTGCTACTCTCTATCGCACAGGGCTACACAGGGCTCAAAATCACTCCATCAGCCTCCAAACCAGAAAAGTAGATGGCTTGTTGAAATCCACTTCTAAGGTGCTTTCTAGGAGGTAAGGTGGTTGCTCCCCTTCCCTGGAGTCACAGACATCAGGCACTTGGCTGCAGACATCTTAATGCCATTAAATGATGCTTCGCAGCAGAGAGAGCAGCGGACATATGGCAGTGGGTGGCAAAGCTCTGATTTCAGGAAGGACTTTTTTTAAGAAGGTTGGGGGCGTTTAACCTTACACCGGAGCCAAGATGGAACGTGGCATCAGGGCATGGGAATAATGTACACAGCAGGTTCTACTGGGGACAGGCCAGATGACCTCCACTGGGGAGGTTAATCCCCCCAACAGGCTACTCAGCAGCAGTATGAGCTGCTAAAGGGAAGAAAGTACTAAAATACGAGGAGTGCACAGAAGGACCAGCACCTTCCCTTGGTGCGGTGGGACTCACCAGGCTGACCCTGATGCTCCTGAGGCAGGTCTGCGCTGGAAGCAGCCGTAACACAGAGCGATGCAGAACACGGGCACAAGGAGTTGTGCCACTAAATTAGGACTCAGGGTCCAACAGGCACTGGGATGTCCCATAGTCAAATGTAAATTAGCACTGGGAAGTGACTCCCACCCAGCAGGGACAGACAATTCCCACAGCCCAGCGGAGCCCTCCTCTACCTTTCCCAGAACAAACGGGGCAGTGCCGCTGCCGGAGCATGGCGAGCTCTCCCTCTTGCTCACCCACTTCGCTTTAATTAGATAAGTGAGAAAATGTGATTCTGTTTCTCTCCTGGATTTCCTCCTCCCCTTCAGGCCCCCCACCCCCCCTTCTCCTCTTTTGTCTGAGCTCATGGCTTATTTTGAAGGGGAATAATAATTAGAACATGTTGCTCCCTTTCATCAGCTTGAAAGTTAATGTCACATATCAAAACCGACGTCGCTCTTCACTTTACTCTTTCCTTTGCTCAAACAGCTAGAAAAAGCCAGCTCTGCGTGTGTGTGCGCGCACAGCCGCGACTCGGGCTCGTCGCCGGTAGCATTACGGGTGTATTTAATCGCGGTGCTTTTACACCGAGGGATCTGCAGAGTACGTACCATCGCAGCACCTCGAGAGGACAGGATAGGCTTTTATAAACCAACAGCTTTTCGCACCGGCTCTTTCAAGCGGTGAATTTCATGTAGCCTCACTGATTTAAGAATATTCAAGTGATTTAGGCAATCAGCAGCCTTTTGCTTTTGGATTCTCCCTTATGAAGCTTTCTAGCTCCGTGAGCTGTGATTGTACTAAATATCCTGTTACTATTATCCTTTTCATTTAAGACTGCAATAAGCACCACAAAGCATTTCAACCTCTTTACCATCCGCTATTTGCTCTCCATTTTCTCTTGTCTTTCTGTTGTTCCTTACACGGCTATGAAATGCCTACTACACCTACTGATGCTACTGGTTTTTATTAGAACAGCAGAACACCCATCCAGGGCACACAGCCAAATCCAGCAGCCAGCCACCTTGGCTCCCTGGAGCTGGGGTTTGTGACTCTGAGGATGTTTCTTCTTGCTGCTCATCTGCAGGCACTGGCTGGCCAAGTAGAAACATTTCTCTGGTCTTTGCTGGGAATCACTTCCAACTGTTCTACAACCTGCATCCTATGCCAGATGCCAGAGTGAAGCCGGGAATATTAACGCCCCTTCTGGGCTAAAATTAGGAGTTATCAGTTCATAAACATGGGAGGCCATGCCTTGGCTTCTTGAAAATGGACACCATCACGCAAGAATCTAACAAATCTATTGTTTAAAGTGCCAGGGACATTTCTGAACAACATCAGGATTGTTTTTTCAGGTGATGTGAACCTCAGCGTAACTCCTGTTGGAAGACGATAGCTGCTTGAGCTCAGCCCCACACCAACTTGCTGAGCAGGGGTGCTGTCAGATACCCCGCAGTGCCATACACCTCTGGGGTGGCTCTGCAGGAGACTGAGCGCTGCCACCCCATGAGCAAAGGCTTCTTGGACAGTCACTGGGGACACAGCAGAGCAGTGATTTTGGAGAGATACTATCTGGCCTGCTTCAGGGCACCTATTTCAGTGGCTCTTCAAGCAGTCTGCAATCACAAGTGCATTTAATAGAAAACAGGGGCAGACAAAACTCTTAGGAGATCTTATCTTTTCTTTAGTACCTAAACATTTTGAGGCAGAGATTCATCTCTAGATTCAGCCTTCTAAATGGGTGCACATGAGCAAGTGTTTACTTGTCAGCTAGACATGTGTAAACTCATGTTATAATTAATAGAGATTTAGTCAACACACTTAACGCAGTCCCCAGAGCAATCTGAGCTGAGAGGATGTGTTATGCACAAGGGGAAGCAGAGAATATCAAGTATCAAAGTCCCTTTATGGCCTAAAACTGTGATCCATCATCTCCTGGGCAAGGAAGCACGTTCCTCAAACCATGGCACATTGAGATGTTGACAACCAGGTGTCAACCCAAACTAGAGGGTGATTCATTCTTCCTTCTGGAGGGAACTTCTATGTCCATTTGCCCTGGGTGCTGTGCTTGGAAGGTTGTGACCACACCACAAGAAAGCCTAAATGTTACCACTGGGTCAGCATTGACTCAGAGGACTAAACATGATCAAGACAATTGGTTCTGCCTTGAAGCTGACCTTTCGAGCCTTTCCGTGATAATCTACTTACACGTAAATAACTCACATCTCAGTAGGCAGGACAGACCTCAAGCAAACCAGTTAAAAACCCCAAACTAGTTAACAAAGCAGTTGAATGCCTTCTCCTTTATTTTTGGTCTTGGCTGGTAGTTCCAGGGAGGACATTTACTTTGCTAAACTTTTCGTGATATTTCTTCCACTAATTATATTGGTATTACGAACACTTGCTTGCCAAGTGGGCTTTATTCTGCTATCTGCTAAGTCTCAGTTACAAACCCCTCTTCAGTATCACATTAAAAATAATCTTTTTATTCTCAAATCTCTAATCCAGTCAAATCCCCACAGGTATTCTCCAAAAGGATGCTCAGTGTGCCCCTGCACAGGCTCGGGCTACAACACTGTACTGTTAGTTTTAAAAGCAAATACATTTACGGCTCACAGAGTCAAATTTCCAGCTCCTTAAGTGTTACACTGGAAAGCTCTGAAGATTTTTAACGTTTTTGAAGTAATGCCCAGAGAGGTTAAAATAATGTTTCCCTCATGCCTCAGAACTCATCTGTCTCTCTAGTTTACGGTTCTTCTCACAAAGGACGCTTTGTGCTCTCTGCCTAAAGAAACAGGCTTCAGCTAGAAACACAAATCCAGAAGTTAGATTACCCAAATTACGTTAGGGTTTTGCTCCCCAAACTGCTGTTCCAGCTCTTCATCTACAATTCAAATAGAGGCTTTAAAAAACATTATGAAGTCAGAATATATTTGATTCACCTGAGAGCTACAAAGGATGTTTATGTCATCTCACGTAAAGCCTGGGTTCCGATGTGCCCCATGGCTTGCTCTGGTCCAATCTGAGACCTGCAGCAAGGAATTTCTCGGATGGTGGAAACCATCAGGGACAGATTTAAAGCAAAATTAGATCTCTGCTTTGATTGAGATGAGGACACTCTAATTAAAAAAACACCACCCAAACTGGCTCTGGAGGTGCCTATTCTATGACCAGCGGTCTGCGTCAGTGGGGATGGCTGGGACTATGGCGTGGTGGCCGTGCAAGAAGGTACACTGCAGTGGTGACACGAGCAGTCACTCCTCACAATCATCTCTAACTCGGCCTAGGCTTCCCCAGCAGGCTACTCAACCTTGTATGTAAAATATTGCCGACCCCATGATTCCAAGTGCAAGCCTATAGCGGGGAACTGGGTGGTTTGGAGAAGCTGAAGCTGTTGATACACAGCCTTGCCACCCTCGAAAACATGCCTTTGTCAGCTGGATTTCGATGGCACTGCCCAGCTACTTGGCAATGAGGGTACTTGCTTTGAGAGCTGTAACCCCTGCACGTTCCAAAGACGTGCTGTGTTTCCAGTAGCCTTGGGCACGTTCCCACCCCCAACCTAAGCTCTCTGGTAGGCTTGCTAACCGGCTGTATTGACTGCCTGGAATGGCAATGCTGTCTTCAATGGAACCAAAAGGCTGGGTAGCAAGTCAGCCTCATGAAACATCAGGCAGCGGCTCTGTGGCAGGATGGCACTGGCATAAATCTCATGCCTAGCAAGAAGGAAAGCACATCTCCTCTGCTCTTCTGTCTTTCTGAAATAAGGTTTTGACATGACATCTTTATGGCAGCACAGCCGACTAAACACTGCAATGTCATCAGTGCTGCGTAAAAAGAACTGCTGTCCTCTTCTCTGAACTGGTTGCAAAGCAGCACGGGGAAAGTATTTCTAGCAGTAGTATGGTGAGAGTTTTTTAAATACACAGCAACATAAATCGTTGATCCATCGTACTTGGAATTTTCCTGATACTAAGGCTTAATAAACCGGTGCTTTTTACATGCCCTCTGGCTTGCAGACTAAACTTGATCGAATAAACCCTTTAAATTCCCCCAAAGGTCACCACAGATGTGTTTCTTTTGCTTATGGGTGTCACGTACTCAAAGACCCGCGTGCACCCAGATGTTCCACAAAAGCACGCTGCCAATGACAACATGGCGCAAGCTTCCAAGATGCTTCATAGACCTGAATAACCTCCCGATACATCCATCCCTGCAACAAATTCATGCACAGAAATCCTCCAATGCCTACGGTGTAAAAACACGTTGTTTCTGGAGGCTGGTCCCAAGCGCGGAGGCCACGTGCAGCACACGGCAACGCAACTGAGTGCATGTGACGACCTACTTGTCGACACGTGCTTGAAAGTCACCCAGACATGGAGCTTAGGACATAGTTTATAGTAGCGAGTTTGATGCAGTTGGGTTAGTGTTTGGACTTGATGATCTTAAAGGTCTTTTCCAACCTAAATGATTCCGTGATTCTGGGTGACTTTGCAAGTCTGTCACTTCAGCAACAGCAGGGAAATAGTTCACAAAAAAGAAAGGGAAATTGGGTTGGAAAAGCCAAAAAAAAGGGAAATTGGGTTGGAAAAGCCAAAAAAAAGGGAAATTGGGTTGGAAAAGCCAAAAAAAAAGGGAAATTGGGTTGGAAAAGCCACAAATGAAAAGACTGAGAAGACTGGAAGACAAAGGAAGCAACTCAATCCAATTTAAACTTCAGAGAAATAATTCAGTAATTTTTCAGTCAAGGGTGTATCACAGAACACAGAATATCAGGGATTGGAAGGGACCTCAAAAGATCATCCAGTCCAATCACGCTGCCAGAGCAGGATCACCTAGACCAAGTCGCATAAGAACGTATCCAGGCGGGTTTTAAACATCTTCAAGAGAAGGAGACTCCACAACCCCCTTGGCAGCCCATTCGAGTGCTCTGTCAAACTCAACCCTCTAAAAAACCTTTAAAGTTTCGTGTGGGGGGAAATTTAAGGAACTGCTAATGTCACCTGTATCCTCTTTTCCTTTAATGCAGTTCTTTCCTCCAATATGTAGCTAAGGGCATGTTCGTGCACTGATTCTGCTCTGGCTGCTGCCTTTTCTCTTTCCTCTGTAAGCCCGTGCAGGCGCTGAGTGTCTCTGCCAAAGCCTCGTTTAAATCTGAGCTGTTTGAGAAGCCCATCCCTGGGAAATCACAGGGGTTACTGCTCATCCTTCATGCTTTTCGCTCTCAGAGAAATTGGAGAACCTTGCACTTTCATTACAGCACTGTTTTGAATTTGTCCTCTCTTCCCACAAATGGATTTTGAAGCACCCGAGTAGTCTGGCTTTTCAAAGGAGCCTAATTAAACCACAGTAGTTTGTGCCTAACTCACTTGGGCTCCCTTGGACGTTTCCTTTTCTTACTCCTTCCAGCACTGCTCTCCTGAAGCTCAATGCCCTTAAGCAGATTGATTGATTAATGAATTTCCTATTGGGATGAACTCATGCAATTTGTACATGCTGGTGTACAAGCTGGTGTCAGCTTCTGAATATATCACGTCTTCCTTGACACCACAGAGCAGAATCAGGGTTGTGTTTGTTCCCTGTCAGATTCTCCATTTTCCTGGAGCAAGCTGCTCTCCTGCATAACTTGGGAGATTCTTTAAATTGTGCCTGAGAAATTACACTTTCATCTCAACAGCCTAACTGCAGACCAGGGAACCTCCATCTGCTCTCTCACGGTTCCCAACCCCTTCTCTTCAAGATCTTGCTGCTGACCTGTCATTCTTTGTCAATGTCAAATTACAGCTCATGGGCATTAGTAGCATTTTTGACATAAATTCTCTTCTCCTCTCCATCACTTTTCTCTCCCCTCATTGACAGCTTTCAGATAGGCTTTGTGTTTGCTTAGACTAATTTGCCAAATCTCAGCCTCATCCCAGTGGTCCTTACTGTTGCTACATCCCTTACATCCTTCCAGACAACTAACTCCTCTCCTTGGGGCTTCAAACACTTGTAGATGCTTATCCTGATTTAGCTGTCATTAGGCCAAGTCATGCATATTCACATCTTTTAATCTTTTTTTCCTCACACCACTTCCTTCAGTCATTTGTTCATTTGTGTTGCTCTTCTCAAAATTGCCTCCAGTTTGTCTATGCATCCCTGGTTCTCAGACACCATGAAGATGCTGTTTAGATAAATCTACCTCTGAGGACACAAGTTCTTAGAAGGCTTTTCAATGCCATTATGGTGGAGACATTGCTGCTGGACATTAAGATTTTAAACAGGGTAAGAAGAAGGGGCACATGTTTATATCCTTGCAGAACGCAATAAAAAGTGACTGTCACTGAGTTCAGCCCTTGGCTGTCACTCCTGGCTGCTGTGCCTGCCTCTGTGCCAGCACTCTGGGTGGCTTGTTGAACAGTTTGTCCTCTCCTCAGTTCTGGTTCCTCCAGGATGGAGGAAATCTTCATGCAACCGGGAGTCTTGTTGTCTCAGGCCTTTGGATATTAATAAACATGTTACTACGGCTTTTATGTCAGAGGAAACAGACAGAACTTTGGACTTGGAGCAGAATGTGGGTAAGCTTCCAATGAGTGTTGGTACGTCCATGCAGGCAGCAAATTGCTGCACATCCAGCGACTTCATCTCTTCCCCACTCTGCACTGATACTGGTCAGACAATACAGCTTGTTATTCACCAGATCCTCCCAACATCCAGTGACTTCATCTCTGCCCCGCTCTGCACTGATACTGGTCAGACAATACAGCTCGCTATTCACCAGATCCTCCCAACATCCAGTGACTTCATATCTACCCCATTCTGCACTGACACTGGTCAGACAATACAGCTCGTTATTCACCAGATCCTCCCAACATCCAGCGACTTCATCTCTGCCCCGCTCTGCACTGACACTGGTCAGACAATACAGCTCGCTATTCACCAGATCCTCCCAACAGCCTGTGTGGGAGCCATCACTTCTCTCCAGCTTTTAGGGTAAGAAATGGGAGCAGCAAGGTGAACTAACCTGCCTATGGCCGTGCAGAGAGCCAGGGGATGAGTTCAGGTGAAGACTGCTTGGGGGCCTGGCAGAAGTCTTTGCTTGTTCCGATGGCCCAGACCATGCTGGTTTGCAGACAGTAAAGGCTCCATTATACAATAGATGTTTTTGCATTAGTTTGCTGGAGTTGTAATAAACTTATCAACAGGACAACTGTTAGGATAAACCCTACAATCTTGTCCATCAGTCAGGAAGAGAAATAACTAAACAGCAGATTGAGCTTTTGCAGATACGTCAGTCGGCTGCAGGGTTCCCACTCCATGACAAGCAATCAAGAGGACTCCTACAACAAGCGCTCTGCATCCACTGGTACAGGAAATTGCCTACCTAGTTCAGACCTCACATCACAGATTCCTTCCTTTGGTTAGGCCAATTTTACGTGACCGTGCTATCAGCAGCACTAAAACAGCTCCATAAACACCACCCCATGAGCTGGCCGCTGCTCCAATGCACTGGACACAGCTATTTACCAAATCCTAGCTCAAGACACATGCAATGATCTGCAGAGTCTTCCTGCCTCACCTAGACGGTTCACTGACCTTTAGAGCACTGCTATTCCCTCTGTGTCAAAAGGCTTGATGCAGGCTTTTGCAACGCCACAGAGCACTTTCATAAGCACTGTAAGACTTTTTATGAGCACAACTTGCAAAGCTAAAAGTCAGCCAGAGCACAGCTTTTTAACTTGCCTTGCAAGCAAATCCTGGCTCCTTCCCTGCCACTGCCCTCCAGCCTGCCAGGAAAGAATTAACAAAAGCACAAACAAATAAATAGCCAAAGAGGAGCTTTTAGAAAGGCAGAGAAGAGCAGGAAGACAGCAAACTCAGTGTCATTCCAGGATGCTCCGTTGAGAATCTTCTTTCTGAGGGGGTCTCAGAAAAGGATCTGCACAGGAGGGGAGGCAGTGAGGAACAAGTTGTTGTAGGAGGAGACACAAAGAGCTGTGATGTGGGAAGACAAATGTGAGATTTACTCAGGCGTAAGCTTGCACTCCAGACTGACAGAGACCTATAAAGGCACAAGGAGTTTTGAAGGGCTATGGCTGCCCTGGATGCAGATTTAGAGGGGCTGATTTAGAGGTGAGGCTCCTTTTCCAAGCTCCTCTACAAGAATGACTCTGCTGAGTGAGCCTCTGCCAGGCTTTGCCAGAGAAGATGGACATGCAGGTGAGATGAAGAGCACAGACCTTTCTCTGTTTGTGCCAGGCGTACACTTCTGGGGAAATCACCAATTCAGTGCTTGGAAGAAGCTATCAAAGAGGCATTTTAACCACCTGCTGTTGGAGTGACCGAAAATAAAAACACGATGGTAGAGGCAACGGGAGAGACGGGGAGGAGGGAGATACAAAGAAAGTGCCGGCCCTGGAAACCACTGAAAGATTTAACTGCCTTTGGGAGACAGAAATACAAGCAGACCAGTTACCTGAGGAGTGCAGCAGAGCAGGGATGTCTCAGGGAAATTGCAATTCATGGTTAAACCTTCTACAGCAACCCTCCCAAAGAGATCCCACCAGCCTGGTGCAGATGCCACAATCAGGATGCTGCACTGACGTCCTCCACGTTTTGGTTCTCCACCACAAAGAATCTAAAGAGAGCTGAGCGAATCCACCTCACCAAACTGGGAATAAAGTCTAAATATGAACGCACAGATCCTCCAAGCAGGTCTGTTCTGTGTTTGATATTGCCACTGCTGCCCCGTGCTGCAACCCTGTGAGCAGCCTGTGCATCTCACGGGAGCTTGGGAAGCTCCTGGCACGGTGATGCTTGCTGCACACCAAGCACAAATTTTCACCCATCATCTTTATCAGAAATAAGATTATTTAGGTCTATCTTCCTTCTTACCCACCATCAGAGCTATTTGTTCCTGAGCTCTGAAAATGCAGAAGTCATTACTGTAAAGACAGCACTTTTTATGGCAGGCATGAGTTCCTACTTTTAGGAAGTAAGTGCCTGTCTAACTAAGAGCTTTATAATAGATGAAGCAGTGCACAGAGTACAAAAAATTAGTGAGAGGTACAAGTCAGAGAAACTAGTTTAGTGGCAGGATTGGCCATGAAAATAGTTATCTGCTTGGTATCTTTAATATTAATTTATTCAAGACCCTCATCTCTGGATAACTACAAATTAAAAATTAAAAGCCCTTGTAAAGTAGTGCGTGAGACCAAAGCACCACAGAGATATTTGGAGAAGCAACTAAACCTGCCATCATCAACTACAAAGGCACTTCAGAAGCAGGGCAGAGGGGAAGGCAACTTGGAAATAAAAACCCCAGAAAACCAACCCAACAAGAAAGGAGGAGAGATGGAGATGGTGGCGGTGGTGGCAGCAGTAAAAGCAGGGCAGGGAAAACCACCCCGTGAAATAAATTCATTGCAGCACCGCAGCAGGGCACAGAAGGAAGTATCTAAACCAACAATCTGGAAAACATAACCTGGACCACCTGGGGAGTGACACCTTCTGTTTGTGCCAGGCAAACAGGCTCCTGCCACAGGGCTCCGGGACTCCAGCCCCTGGGAATAATCCCTGAAGTTGCATCAGGTTCAGAGCTGCAGCGAGCTCACTGCTGTCATCAAACTAAAAGCAAGCAGGGAAATTCTCAGGAAAACAGTCTGTTTTTCAAGGCCAGTGAGAGACAACAAAGAGGCCAGTTTCAATAAACCAGTGACACTGTGTGAGCCTTTTAGGCAACAATAATATCGGGCAACACTAAATGGCATTGCCGGCTCAGGAAGGAAGTGGTCAGATTGAGCTGCAGGACCTCAACACAGGGTTGTCCTGCTGAACTGCATCACCTGCACAGGGCAAGACAGGTCTGAAGAAAGGCCCTGGGGGCTGGCTGCAGGAGGCAGCTGCTGGGCTTCCGCAGTAGCACCAGCAGCACAGGCAACAGGGCTTGGCCTGACATGAAGTGTAGCACCATCCTTAATGCCCTTATCCTCATCCAGCAGCCCAGTGAGGTGGGGAAATGCTATTTCTCCAACTTTGCAAATGAGGGACAGAGATCCAGCTGCCCTAGGTCACACCCCTATCCCATTGCACAGTTAGGTGCTTGAATTCCTGCTTAAATTAAGATTGCACAGGCTTTCGTGATTCGTAACAGCATCAGCAACGCGTGGTCATGTGTTTCCGAGTCCCAGTCTGGTCCATAAACTACTGGACCATCCTTAAACCAGCCAAACTTGTGACTGGACACCCACAGAAGTTGCTCTTGCCACGGTGGGCCAGTAACTTTGGTCTCCAAAGAAGGGGAAAGAGAAAATAACCATTCCCTCTGGGTTCTGTGGGGAGAACTGTTCCCAAAGTGAGTGGTTTGGGATTCAGACCACCAAGACTCACTACCCACCAAAGCTGACTTGCCAGAGTTGCACTGAAGGCAAGTGGCAGGTTTTTAAGCATCATCAGAGACATAGTCTCATCCAACGCACCATCAGCAACCTTCAAACAGTCACTGCTTCTAGCTTTTATTTGGAGGCAGTCCTGGCAAAGTAACGCAGTTGATTCTTTTAGTCAAGAGCAGACTGCACAGCTCAGCTGGTTGAAGAAAGACTAACTCTAATCAATACATAACACCCCAGTGGTTATCTAAGCAGCCAGTGAAGGTACAGAATCTGGCTGCATTAGGTACCGGAGTTACACTCATTCCATATGTGGCATCAAAAGAAATACAGATTTTCTGACAGATTTTCATTGCCCACTGTTGCTAAAACACATCCTCTTCTCAGAGCAGCATCTCACAGAACTCTAGTCCTTCCTGATCTATCTCTGAGCAAGCCTGCAGCCCACAACTCAACTTGCCTTTGTACCATGCACGTCATGGCTGAGATTTGGACTCTCAATGACCAGATGTGGAGATCCAATTGTGGCATTGCAGACAGGAGTGCACAGCCTGCACTCCCTTCTTCTTTTTTCATCTGAACTGCCCATCCCACCCCATGTGCACCCTCATGTTTAAAGTTGCATGGGGATGGTTTCTATATTAAAGGAGGCACTCACGGGAACAGAGTAGAGAGAGGCTGCTGAGATTATCTGTACCTGAGCTCTGATGGCAGCGTCCTTCTTAATCCACTTTATCACTGTTTCATACACCAGCTCCTCTGCTTTGGTGTTCAGGCTGTCATTGGACATGTACGAAATGAAGTCATCTTTTGAGATATTAAGGATCTCTTCTTGGTTTGCGACTTCTGGGAAAATCTGCAGGGCATATGCCTTGGCCATGTTGTATAGCTCTGTGCACTGCATGGCTTCGGCCATGGCTAATATTCCTAAGCAGTTGCTGGCAGTCAGCTGTTTTTCTAAAAGGAACAAAGCGAAAAAAAACACAACAAGTGAGGATTATGAAGAGCAAGAGTCACCTTTCTATCAAGTTTGTGAGCTACAGACAAAGCTCTGGCTCTAAATAATTTCAGGGGGGCGCTCGATCAGAAGCAGCACCCTGGGTTACTTTAGGGTGGGTGTTTAAAGCACAAATATGAAAGTCTATCTAACAACTGAGCCAGGGATGGGGGGAGACATGCACCTTCTGAGTTTGCTTTTCATGTGAGACTTCACGTGGCACCTTCTGACACAACAGTATCTGGGGCTCCCAAGGGACGGGAACCTAGCCTGGAGACGGATGCTCTTTCTACCACTGGCTGTGGCTTTAAGAAACAGCAAAGATGTAAACACCAGTGCAGACGCTTAGGAATAAATGCAAACAGCACTAAGGACATTCCTGAGGATGCTGCAGTCGCTTTATGATAATTTCTGCCCTGTTCAACTCCTAAGCTACTTCAAATAAGGAAAAAAAAAAATCCCCCCCTCTTTTTTTTATTTTCAAAGGAACTTTGTTGCTGCTGACTGTGATGACATCCTTTATGCAAAACACAGATTATACCAGCGCCTTCTGTTAAATGTTGTGTAGTGGGTTTCAAAGAAAAGCACGCGCAGAGGAGACAGCATTATCTCCTGCTCGGCAAACAGAAGCAACGGCACAGCGTGCAGCTTTGTGCTGCAAGTGTGCTACACCACCTATCTGACTGGTGCTTTTTCCTATTCAGCT
Source organism: Phoeniculus purpureus (assembly GCA_028565055.1). Lineage (NCBI taxonomy): Eukaryota > Metazoa > Chordata > Aves > Bucerotiformes > Phoeniculidae > Phoeniculus > Phoeniculus purpureus. The sequence goes on along the minus strand of JAOXOE010000256.1, from coordinate 65,945,834 downwards.
GCTCTGAAGAAGAACCCACCAATTTCAGACATTTACGAGTGGAGCTCTCAGATTCCTCTCAGCTTTTGTTAACCAAGCCACTGCTAATAGGCAGAGGGTATTCTTTTACCATACAGGACCAAGAACAAGGGAAAGACAAGAGAGTCAGACTGCAACAGATCACAAGAGCGTCGGTACCAGTGGCAGTAGTCTCCTGTGCTGTCAGAGGAGAGGTATCTCATGCCTGGGCAGCCTCACACACTCTTTCAGAGTGCTGGACGGGAATGTGCGACGCGTGGTAACCCCACGTCTCTTCAAACAAAACTCCCACCAGCTTGCTTTGCTGGAACTGCTCGTGGATATTTTCCTACACCTACCTTCTGCCTTCCCCAGCTTTTAAACCAGCACCCCATCTATTTTTATTTTTATGTTTTTAACCTGGCACTACATTAGAAGTTTTGTGTTTTATTTTCATCTTGTTTTACTTTCTTTCATCGATCCGGCAGTCCTGAAACCAGCATCAGTTGATGGTAGTGACTCCAAGGAGCCCATATCCTCACGCAGACTGGAGCGGCGGCGCTGCTCGCCGTCAGGAGATTTTGTCACTCCAAGACAGGCTGCAAACTGATAGCTGAAGCACAGAGCTTGCAAATTTCTTTTTTCCCCCTCTGCAAAGAAGAACCAAACCCCCTCTTCTGAGTTCCCTGGTTTGGGCTGTTGGCACAGTTTCATGTGTTCATACAGCTGGGGGTAAAACAATCATCTGGCAGAGCCCAAAGCTCTCATCATCGCTTGGCAAACGCCCAAGACAAAGACAAATCTGACACTGCTCCACCTTATCCTCACGGGGTTTATAATAAAGGTAATAATGAAATTTGTCTCATTAAGCAGCCATTCATTAGCACACGATGGAAAAGACTTGCAAAAATGAGTCTTCATCTTCAAGGGACTGGCTCTGCCTCTATCAGGAGAGACCTGCACACCAGTCCCAGCTGAGCCTGTGGTCTGGGACAGGAAAAGTACTGGTCATGACCATTCTTTAGTGCTATTCCTACCTCTAATGATGCTGGGTGATTGATGCAGCCTGGCACACTGGTATCAAAGCAGATTCACGGCTTCCTTTTGAGACTCATCTCTTACTCTTCCCTGAGACTGACCCAAAACATGTTCCTGTCTGATGCAGCAAGTACTGTTAAGGCCATTTGGGGAGGGGTAGACTGGGGTATGTTCAGGAGTATGGTGACACAGCTCTTCGCACTTCATCGCTTTTGCACTTGCACCACAGCAAGGTGGGTCCAGCGATGACTTCTTAACATGAGGGCTGGTGTGTGAACTAGAGGGATTTAGACAGAGATTGGGGCAACAGCTATAGGAGATAAGAAAATCACTTTCCTGTGAACATAAAAAGTGTACCTCTGTCTCAAAATTTAGGGGCAAGATTGATCTCTCTTGACTCCAGCTGCCTATGGTGCAACTGAGCAATCACATTAGCATCCCTTTGCATTCATGAACAAAGAATTCCAAGAAGCAATCTGGTGATATTTCTTTGATTAATCTGGCAATATTTTGGATAGTAACTTCAGGATGAGCAGAACCATGTGTTAGCAATGCCTGCGACTCTTCACTGATTGTGAAGAGAGCCTAAATGACTACTCAGACTGTGAGTATGTATACTGTAGCCCATCCCAAGTGACTGCAATGTCACTTCTGGCTGCCAAGACGTCAAGGACAGTTAAGGGCCAGTTCTGCTCCATCTATTCTTGAGCTGTTCTCCTTTGGATGCCAACATGTTTATCATACTTGCTGGCTTTACCACAATAACGCTGGCTTTGTAACAGCCACAATAATGCCGGCTGTTTTAGTGGAGTTCCATCTCAACTTCAATCAGGACATCACTGTTCACAATGCTCAGGGGGGGTTCATAACAGATTTATGAGTCGACTTGAAGGATATCAGGTGTATCTAGTAGGTTCTCACTGGTTTGAGACAGCACTAGAGACCATTCATTGCTATGCATGTCACAGTATTAGAGATCAGTCGTCATGAGATGATCAGCCAAGCAGACTGCTGAGACCAGACTTTTTGGAGTGAGATGACTTAAGATAAAATCAGAGATAAGCAGTCCATAGAAAGGATTACTCAGCAAGATTGTGGTAACAGTTTGATGGTAGCTCAATGGTTGATGGAAGCCCCTTCGGTGTGCACTAAGTAAGATACTTTCTAGAGGATGACTCAGACATCACTAAAATTAGCATAACCATTCATTTCCTCATCATACTCTGTACATTCTGATAGGGATCTCATTCCTCAGATATTTCTACCAGTGTCAAAAGTGTGTGAAGATGACAGTAGGTGGAAGACTTCTGGAAGCATTTATCATCCATACGATTTTACTTTGCCTGTGAGAGCGTTCCTCATTTCTCCTACCTCCCAATATGGTTGATGCTTCAGTTTCTCTAGCACTGGCAGTATGATTATGAAGAGCAGTCAAAATTCTCCACATTGGATGAACAAAAAAAATGACCAGTAGTACTTTCGAACTCATAAGGACCATAAAGGCCTCTCCATCGCTCTGGTGCACACACTTATTCATGCAGGTCTTATCACCAGTCCATCATCCAGATTTTCCTACAGCTCCCTTTCATATTTTTTGCAATCTCTCTACACTTTGCCCAGGAGACTAAGAAAATTCAGAACTCCTGCCTTTGCTCTTGTGCTACATGAATCTGGCAGGGTCCACCAACTTCTTTAGACTCAAGGAAGACTTTTATCAGCAACAGGTTGTAGTACAAGCTCTGAAATTGTTCACTGTGTTGGGGGTCCCTGCATCACGGACTCAAGCTGTGATACTGATGAAGCACCTGAAATCTGATTTGAGCCATGACTGTGATACTAGTGTAAAACAATTATCAAAGAAAAAGAAAGAAAGAAAGAATAAAGCCCCAGGTCTTCAAGAATATGGATGGAGGAAACACCTATGATGTCCTGACCAGTTTGCAAACATTTGCTCAGTTTTCATATGGTGCCTGCATGAACTTGTCAGCATCGCTGCATCAGTTGGAAGAAAACTGTTGTCATTTTTCATGGTCTAGACAAAAGCAAGAGACAGCATGTGGGGGAGAGAATGTGGCTATAATTAGCCCAGTGAAGCTGGTTAGCAATTCTCTCATGGAAATGAAACAATTTTCCTCACACATTTGCAGCATGTTTCCACCACAAAGTTCAAGCAGATTTAGGGTGCCTCTGCCTAGTGCTGCTGAGAGGCTCAGGACACAGACACAAGGGCTGCCTGAACATCAACGTTTAGACCTGGCCACTGATGGGAAAGAGTCACTGCTTACACTGGTGAACCCTCCAGAAACACTGGAAAAAATCCACACTTCTACCATCTTTTGTGCAGAAAGGGCTGGGATGGAAAGAAAAACCACAGCAACAGAGAATAAAAAATGCCTTTTCCTTAACTTTCTAGATGGCAAACTCTCTACTCCCTCTGTAGAGCAGTCCAGCCATAGCTATAAATAAAAATAAGCAATTACATTCCATGAATTCTCCAAATGAGACTACAAAATTTGAGTGACTTCCCATAGATCACTGAACTTATAACCAACTCTACTACTTCACACCATAACATGGTTCAGTGATTTCAAATATTAACTATCGGAAAAGAGAAATTTCACATTGATTTAGTGAAATAAATGTATTTTGGTTTTGTGCCTGAATCTGTACAGACAGCACAACTTAAACACATCTTCTGTTCCTGGAGAGGACAAGAGATCAAATGACTTTAAAAAGTGATGAAGGAAAGCTGGGGAAAACAATGCCAGAGCTGGAGCCAGAGCCCTCACTCAAGCTGCAGAGCCAACAGAGTTGGGAGTATAAACCTCAGATTCCCCTTTCCCATTACCCATCAATTTGAGCACAGACTTTTACACATCTGACATATAAAATGCTGGAAAGAATATAATACCACAGACTCTTCACTGATGCCTGCACTGTAGCACCCTACTCATGCCTCTGGATCTTGCCAGTAGCTCAGTTTTGCGGTGCAAATTAACACAGCAGTAAACTGGACTCACTCGAGTTTGTTTGGTTGGTTTTTTTAATGAGCACAACATTTTCTAAACTCTCATCTTCTGCACTCTATAATCCTGGATGTTAATTTGAAGTAAGAACCACTCAAGAAGAACCTATAGTTCATGTGGCAGGATGATACTTGGGGTCCAGAGGAACGACATCTCACGTCCTAAGCTGATGGAACCTCAATAGAAACTCAAACATCCAAAAAAGGTGTTTGGAACTTGCACAGGGGAATTAAACCACAAGATCAAGCTCTTTTTTTGGTATTAATAACTGTGTTAATAATTTAGAAATTATGACTGTCTCATTAACTGAACTTATGCCAAGTTTGTGAACGAGTGACACAAATTGGAGCCAACATTTGTTTAATTTGAATTCCAGTTCTAGGCCCTCTTCTGGAATGGGGCTGGATTGTTCCAGCTCAGACCAGTAAAAGCTTAGTTAACTGAGCTGGTTGCCCTGGACTCTAAAATAATCTATATTGGGAATTACGCAGAAAATGTAAGGAGCACGACGACATGGTGCTCTGAACAAGAAGAAAGGGCTTCCATGTGGCCACAAAAAGATGGATAGAGGCACTAGTGGTGATGCTGATCTGAGCACCCTGACTGGGGCAAACGTTCCCTGAACAGAGAGCACACCAGCTACCAAGAGAGGGCATGGGAAGCTTGTATTCCCATCCCCTATTTGTGATTACATGTATCCATCAAACCACAACTCTACGAGAGAACAAACCCCGTGAACATTCATCCTGGAGTTGCTCAACCAGATCTTGTCTACAAGAACATTGGACACGTGAAAGATTTTCTCACAGATGCAAGAAAACTGGAGATCCTGCCAGCTCTGTGGGAGTCCAGGTGCAACCCTTTCAATGCTTGACCAAGCTGGCCTGGTGTAGCACCCACCGTTTGCTGTCGTGGTGTCTGTGCAGTGAACAACCTCTGGCAAACAACGCCATCATACCACGATGTGCCAGCAGTTGCTGCTCAAGCCATGGGTTACACTGGTCACCATGTCATCATGTGAAACTCAAATCTCATCCAAAATTATGACTTGACTTTTGCTATACCATATTTAATCTTGGGTGTTCTAATTATCCTTTAAGAGTTTTTAGAAGGAAGATTTACAAACCTTAAAATGAGATCTTAAAACCTCACTGGATGGAATGTTCTTACCTAGAAACGAAACGCAGACTTTACAGAAAGTATGAAACTGGAACTTGCTGGCGGCTTCCAGTAGGGTTTTTGCGTTGGCTGAATCTATGATCAAAGAACCTGTATAAACAAATTCCAGGAGCAATTCCAGGACGTCCGCAGTGAGGTTGGACATGGCCAATTCCAGCTTCTCTCCGCTTCTGCTACTGTCTCGTGGTGACCTGGTAACAGCAGACAATTAAATTACGGACATTACACCACCCTCGTTTTGTCGGCATTTATTGATTAGTGAGGGCTAGAAAATCGCTTTGCACCTCATTATATTTCTCCATTATTTTTGTTTACGGAACTGAAGAATACGAATTTTAAAATAATTGAACTTAAAAACTTTAACTGGATCTGAAAGAGAAGAGTCTTAAAGCAAGTCTTACAAAAAAATCTGTTTATTGCTACTTCGCATTTTCATGCAAAAAAGAGTTGCAAAAGTAAAGGAAAAGAAAGAAAAAGAAAAATGAATGAGCCAACATTAATGAAAATGAGGAACAGGATTAGCTTTCAAAGGGAAACAATACATTTTAACATCTCATCTTCTGTGCATAATGTAACTGCTAAGGAAAAAAACCTCTCCAATTTCAAGAGAAAAGGTCATCTGCTTTTTCAGGAATCCAGCACTGGAATAATTTTAAATGTCATGTGCATTTAAGGATGAGTTTAAAGACCTTTTCATAAAAAATAACAGTAGTAAATATTAATTTCTGTTTAGCCTGAACGTCTCAGCATAATCTGTGATAGTATAGATACAGCAGATATGATATGCAGGTACAAATGGTCATATAAAATACACGTAGACATCTATTTGCATATTATAAAAATCTATTGTTCCCTTTTAGGCACTCAAAAAAGGAAGCCCTTCATGGCAATTGCTTTGAGAACTGAATACAAGACAAGGTAGACAGACAACATGGTTAGAGCAAAGAAGGGAGAGGGGGAAAACAACAACCAGCTCTGCCACAGGAAGCCAGCAGCCATCCTCTAGGAGTTTCATGACTGTGGCCTATGGTTTTTCCTGCATGAAGTGCTGAACAATTTGGGGATCAAAGTATCTCCTGCATTTGAAGTGTGGATTAGTGCTTGTGAAATTATTGGACAAAAAGAAAATTATACTGAATTAAAGTAAGGGCCCAGTTCTTAATGCATGGTTGGCTGATGTGTCTGCAACACTAAAGGCAGGTTACACCTGAAAGACAAAAGTGATGATAAATTGGGTAACATCAAGGAGGGGAGGGGAAATCTGTTGGGAGTAAGAAAATAAACTCTTTTAATGGTTAGGACCATCCAGCACCTTCTCAAAGAAACATGAACTTCTGCTAGTCACTGGACAGTCAACGTCTGCTTGCTCCAATTCTGCTGGAGTACTTGCAAAAGCCATCACACGATTGACACACAACCGGCATGTGATACTGCATGATTTATATGGACTGGCCAAAGCTTCACTAGTCACAAGAAATGCCACTTTTAAGCATGAGCAAGAGCACTACCAACCTCTTGGATTCACAAAGCTTCCTAGAAAGGTGATGGTCAGACCTCTACTACCGTAACAGAGGAAAAATAAACAACACATGAGGTTCAATGTTCTTCCCTCATGACATCCCACCCTACCCATCCCCAAACCCCTGAAAATTGTTTGGGGAAAGGCTTAAAATTTGCACAGACGCTTTGTCACTGGCCTTCCATTGGTTAGCCTTGGTCAAGTCAAGAGCACAGCTTTAATTCATATCAATCTTTGCAAGATCAAAGCTTTAAGGAGGTTTTATTTTTCTCCTGGAAGTATTTAGGTTGTGTCCTTTGCCGGAACAGAGGATCAACCAGCAGTTATTAACTTCATGTGTTTCTCTAAGGTAGTGAGCAACAGCTCCCATTCACAGAAAGAAACTGAGGGACAGAGAGATAAAATCACCTGCCTGTGATCACCAAGTCAGGGACAAAGCAAGGACAATCTAAGCATCGTACTATCCCTTTGCATGGGGATACCAGTGGTTAAGCTCCCACCCCACAAGCCGATGGGCAACAACAGCTACCGATTACAATAGCTGTGGCATCCCTAAGCGCACAGGTGTGTGCGCTACCCTCAGTCCTCTGGCTTTACCGCACGGCAGTCTTCTTTCTGAACTCTCGCATATGGATTCAGTCTTGCGCTCAAGGCAACAGACCACAGGTGTCAAAACAGAAGAGCTGCCATTTCGCAGAGCCTCAAGAGGATGCCACAAAGTGCTGGTTTTTTCTTTCTCACGCTCCCATCCCAATAGCACGCCTCGGGTCTGATTGATCTCCAGTTGCGCACACATCTGGTGCTGCACCCTAGACTATCAAAATGCCTCTTGGCACCGATTTAATTCTTGCTGAAGTGTTTCCAGAAGCAGTTTGTACCTGACAGCGAGTTTGTGTTTATGTGGTTGGTTAATAAGGACACTGCCTAACACTTAAATGGAGATTTGGAGGTACCCAGCACAAGACAGCACCAGGCTCCTTGCACTGTGGGATGCCGCACCGTAAGCAGTTATTTAATGCCACTAATTGCACTGTGCTGATGAGGGCTTAGGGAATGGCTACGTGTGACCCCTCGGGAATCACCCGCTCTCACCCAGCGTGGAGACCAGGAGGCACAAAGGAAAAGACGATGTGACACCAGTGTCAGCGTAGACACATTCCCATGTTAGCAACAACTGCAAGCTGCTATTTTTCAGAATAATTAAGTAATAATCTCTTTTACTTTGTAATACACCAAGCAATAAACTGCTGCTGCAATTGATTAAACGCCAAAGAAAAGCCAAGATGTTTAATCAATCACTGGAGCCACTTACGGCAAGTACAATACAAAGCTACAGAGATTATTGATATTACACAATGAGCCAGAAATGGGAAAGAAAATGATCCCCATTCCTTCTACGATGTTTTGCTTGTGCTTTCTCAGCAGCGAGTGCTTCGGCTCCATGTTTAGCTGGACCAAATACTGAGCAGAAGCCCGCACAGCAAAACTGCTGCTACCCTGGTTTCCATGCTGGGGATCTGGTGGCAGGGGGACACAAGGGATTGGTTGAAGCAGGTCCTAACAGATCACAAATGAGTGTCTGAAGAGGAGAAAATAATCACTGATGTGACTGAAGTGGAAAATTCTGCAGAGTTCTTCTAGAAATTATTTCAGTGAATGATGTTGGGGCATACCCCCCCAAGCCTGACTACAGCTTTCTGTGCCCCTTGTCGTCAGATGGATTGGAATATCAATGTGCTCTGTGCAGTTGTACTTCATGTATTTGGGACGGAGCCTTCTCTCAGCTACTCTAGAGGAACTGCAGTGAGAGGGCTAAAGCTGTATTACAATACCAGAATTCAGTGCTGTAATTGCACATGCACTGCGTTGGGGATGATCTGTGCAGACACACGCAGCTGCGCTCCAGAGAGCTTGCCCTGTACTGCATCAGGAGGAGTTTTGTCAGTGGCAACAGCAGGTGCAAACGTTTAGAAAAATCTGCTCTCAGAAAAGCACTGACTTCTTGCCTTAGGAGCTGGGAGAAGACCCAGCTCTACCTGGTGCAAACACTCCTGTTCCCCAACTCCTGGCACAGACAAGGGCTATCTAGGGATGGAGAGCCTGCCTGCTTCACATCTCAGTTTCACTTGAAGCCTGGCAACGTAAACTTATCGTCCACGGGCATCATTAAATGTAGCACATTCTGCTGTTTGCCCTGCGAACTCTAAAGTTTAAACAAAATGATGTCATTTTATTGGCTTTGTAATCATTGCTCATATTATAAAGGTCACACATTTCACATTGTGGCAGAAAATCAATAGCTCTCCCAACAGCCTCTGGGGGAAAAAGTTTTGCTTCTGAAGAATAACATATAATAAACAATTTTAGTCCTTACTTTATCACGGCTGTAATCTTGCAGAATAGCTACAGTAAAAATCTGGCAAAGGCTGATATATAAACTCATTAAAATTGGGAAGTGATTTAGAACAGGACTTTAAAAAAGATTTATCTTGAGCTAAACAGCAAAGAGGTTTGTTTAAGTCTCCATTTAAACAAGCTCCGAGAGCTCTTTAACAGCTTAATTTTATGGGTGCTGTTGGGGAATTCTTTCAGATTTACAAATCACATATTTCTCCAGCAAGGTGATAGACCTGAGCCATGTGCAAGCAGAACTGAACCCACAGATAAGCAGGAAGCACAGATACAGGATAAGGGGGGAGTTGCTAAAACATAGTTTGTATTGTCTGGCGTAATCAGGTCTAATAAAATCCAGCCGAGGACTTTGAACGTCTTCTAGCTACTTATCCTCCAACTTAATTACTGACACCAGAGAAGACAAAGACACAGGGAATCTCTCACAGCAAAAAACAGCTCTACTGCACTCTCACATGACAAAGCAAAAGAGATGTCTCTTTCTCGACACAAGCTAGAACAGTTAAACACTGACAGCAGGGAAAGCAACCCTAAACCCTCACCTGTAAGATTGAGGCGTGGAGCTGACAGAAGTAGGGAACTGTACAAGCTGAGTAGCCATGTGTCCTTGAAAATAATTCCCATACTTGTAATACACACAGACAAGAATCAGCCCTAGTGTTTTCACGCTCAACAGCGATTCAACAGAGTCCTCTGCATCTCGAGTTATGAATATATGGATATCCATGCGTTCTCCCCGCATCACTCGTATCAACACCTTCTCGTCACAGAACTTCTGTGGGACTCGGTTCAGACCATCTAACAGTGAAATGCCTTGGGTTGCAACGCTGGCTGAGGTAGCTGTGTAAGTGCAACAGTGCTAGCGCATCCATTTGTCAACGTATGGACGGCGCTACTCCTCTGATTCAGGCTTCCCCCGTGGTTTGGATCTGCTGCCTTTTACCGGCTTGCAGCATTATTTTGACTGACTAATGGTTTGGCTACAGCCTCTCTCGATTTTAGATCAAATACAAAAAGCTACCTATCCCCGGTACAGACGCCAGCCAACGCTCTGTTTACAAGCTATAGTCACAAAGTCAAAACAAATTCTGGATGTTCAAAATGGAGCCATCTGCACAGAATAAACATGAAAAATGTGAACCGTTTTATGTAAATGTACATTGCTGCCTAGGAACAGTTGGTTCAGCTTCCTCCCAGGCTGCCTGGGTGGAAACAGGAGGACTGACAGAGTTGGTGACACCTATTTACATTCCAAGCCGTATGACTCACTGTGCCACAGACTCGAAGGTATGACGTATGTTTAAGCTTTGTGCTCCAAAAAGACAATGAAATAAGCCACTACCTTTAGAAATGAAGTCACCATCAGAATGTGAGTTTGCGATTTTTCTCTGGGCACACGGGACTTGGGTGTGTGGCTTTTATCTTCTGCCTCTCCAAGGTCCACCTCTTCTGCGTGTGGACAGAGCACCCACCACCACCACCTGCTTCTCCTAAGATAAGGCAATGGCAGAGAGCTGGCTCCATAACATTGCCTTGATTTTGTACTTTCAAAATTTATTTTAAGAAATTGGAAAAAAGCTGATTCTGGTAGTGTCTTTGACAACGCAGGAACCCGAATCTCCTCCACTAAAAGCACATGTTTGACTCAAGAGGAGGCTACAGGACTGCATTCATACAGGCAGGACCTCCAGCTCCATCCTGGACTGAAGCCCATATTTTGAGGTTGGTCCCTTCCTGCATGGACCAAAGCAACAGCCTGTCTCATCAGCCAGCCCTCTGCTGGCCTCTTCGCCTTGTGTCCTTTCAGGATCTGGCCCATTGGCTTGACACGCTGATCTTGCTGGCTTGCTTTCATAATCAGGAACATAAATGTTTACCCTACATTAATTGTGTTCTCATTCCAATGTTTGCTACCAAGATAGACAGAAGAAAACTAAACAAATGAAAACTGAATTGCTTTCCCTGGGAAGTGCTCGGGTCTCCAGAAAACAGGAAATCTGAGATTTTTATGCAAATTGAAGCACTTAAATGAAGGGAAGCTACTTTTGTTTTTAATCTCTGTCAAATTATTTTGATTACTAAAGGAAGGGCTGCAGACTGCTTCTCACAAGGCTTAGGAGTCTGTGAGCTATGTTCTCAGCAGAGACTCCTGTTCAAGTCCATTCGATTTAGTCTGCACATCTTGCTCACTGCGAAACATAAACCTTAAGGCATTGAAACTCTGGGCAAAGAAGAGAGTGTAATGTTGCCACATCCTAAACGTTCGCTATTGGACTTTTCATCATCTCCAGCGTGACATTAATGATTCAAAACACACAGGTCTATTTATCTCGGGAGAAGCAAGAGAGAAACGTCGTTATATTACAGCCAACATTCAGCTCCGAACGCAAGCACGCACGGCACTTCGCATGGAGAATTGTATTTTGCACCAAAGAGCTTGATTTATCATAATTAGATGCTGATGAGATATAAAAGTGTAGATGCCCAAACACACCGACATACATTTCCACGGCACACGCGGCAAGATGCATGCGCGTTCTGAGGTAACAGGTTATTTACTGGGGTATTCAGTTTTATGCAGCTGCAAGGTAATCAATCATGTAAATGATGACAGGAAGGGACATTTATAGAGCAACATCATTGCAATATGTATGTCATAAGGCACTGAATGTTCTATTAAATAGGATTTTTTAACAAATAAATTACACCCTAGCATTGCTTCTCTTTGGAATTGTTTTATCAGCTCCAAATATATTAACTTGCAAATCTCTGCCTTCGTTACACTCTCTTGTAGACAAATATTATCTTTGAGCCTCATCCACTATCCATCTGTCTCATGAGGGAAGAAAACATATACTGTACTGGTGGTGTTGTATGATTATGATAAAGAACTAGGAAAATCACAAGATTAAATAAATTACACTGTTTAAACACAGCCTTGCACATTTGCCATGAAAATTTACCTGGGCAGCTAATCCATTTGCTCACTTTTTACCAGGATGCTGATACAAACAATGCTCCTTGTTCCAGGCAAACAACATTTGGCAAGACCAGTGTAACTTATTAGGGTCAAACGCTGCCAGTTTGCACCTGCTCCATCAGAAGAATATCAGTAAAATTAATGGCTGTGAGCTCAGGCATGCTCTAGCAGCTCCTGCTAATTCACCATCACAGAAATGATCAGTACAAATCAAGCTGAGCAACAGGATTAGCAGCAAAGGCTTTTGTTCACAAACAACATGGCCAAGACAAAATAAAACAAACAAAAGAGCCACGTCTCCTCTGTAGCCTTAGTGCTATTCACCAACCCAACACTGCTCGGTCAAGACTGATTCCAAAGGCGTGGGATCAGCGGCAGCCTGTTAACGCTCTAGTGTTGGAGATCAGTCGGAGGCATAAATCTGCCTCCCTGCTGAGATTTAAGAAAGACGATGACGAGTTTGAAGATGCTGGCTTAACTGACTCGCAAGTGAATAGCAAGTGCTTTTCGCAGAACTGCATTTCATGACCTAGACTTGTGCTAGAGACTGTGAATAAGCTGAATCTCATAAGGTACGAGTGAAGGAGCAGAAAAAATGGGCCAGCTTATTAGCAGCACAGATCAAATTTGTTCGCAAGTGTCTCTGGCAACCTAATCCAGCAAATATGTGGCCAAATAACCAGGGGTGAGAGCTCCTATTTGTTAACGGTAAATAAAAGATGCGAGCAACTTTGATTGAATTAGAGGGGAAGGAAAAGTAAAAATAAAATGACAGAATGAAAAAAACTATCATAAAACTTAAAGCTCACTCACTTAACCAACTCCTATTTGATTTGTTTTAACGATATTTATTACACCATCAAAAACCAGCTTCGCAAAGAGCTGGCATTACGCAGCTAATAAATCTGTTTCTTAGGAATGTGGTGAAATTTATACAAGTAATTATCTAGGTAAGTCTATCCAAGGCTTTCTCATCATTGCAATGTCTAGAGGGAAAATAATAATAAAATAATGATAACCACAATTATTATTTATTACTACTACTATGATTATGGTACTGCCCAAAGACGCCAATCAGCACTTCAGTAATTAGAATTAATTCTGTCAGGCACTGGTTCTTTCTCACTCAGCTGCAGGCTGTTGTGAGAGCTGTTCTAAGGTACATGTAGTGACAGCCTGTGCTCTGCACATCAGTGAAAGGCAAGATATTGCATCATCTATGGCCATGGTATGTGCAGGAAAGAGCAGGTAGCTCTTCTCACCCACATCCACCTGAACTGCTTGGAGTATTTCAGCCACAGCAGCTTAGCTCCGTGCAAGCAAAAAGAGAGGAGATGACCTGATACGATCACAACCTGGTCATATTAATTCAAATTTCTTATCCCAATTCAGCAGTGGCTAAGCCTTGATGATGTAAATGAAAGGAAGCGAACTGCTGATCCCTGGAGCTCCCTGTGCGCACACTGGAGTTGGAGATTAGATCACCCTTGTTTTAGGGCAAAGCTGGCATTTGGAAGTGGCCCGAAAATGACAGCTTTCACGGCTCTAATTTGTATACAACAGAAGCTTTTTCATTGTTTTTGATCCATTTAGCTATAACTGCACCTATTTAGGTAACTGTTCCTTTTAATCCCTAAATTTCAGCGCAGGCAAGTCAAGACAAGGCTCTGAGATGCAAGCAGACATAGGCAGGTCACCCGCACGGTCATCTCTTGAGTGGGTGGATGATAGCTGCATGGCTTGCAGAGGAGTCTAGCTGGAGCAAGAAAAGTGATTAGTCTGTCATTCCTTGGATAGGATTCACAGGATTTGTAGCTGTGCATAGAAATGACGTGAACAAGAAGCCCAAACTCCAGTAAACAGAGATGCTGTCAGTGAGGCAGAGGAGTCGAGAGGTGAAGTGATTCTGCTTGGTGTCTCCACAAGCCGCAGCCGTTATGAGGCAGAAGCTTAATTTCTGTGCTGTACCTCGAGGCTTGAAAAGGAACCTTTCTGCCCTCCTTGCCACAGTTTCTTTTTAGAACAGGGCACATCGATCTGCCTTTCCTTTGGGAGCAGCATCCAGCCTAAGCCACTCACCCTCCTAATCCTTGGCCACGCTGGGCTGCAATGCCTGCAGTTCATGGCAGTTCTTTAGCCTGGCAGCCCAGCAATGCCTCTGAGTATCTTTAAGCTGCAATTTGTTTATGTAGAAGACCACATATTTTTGCTTGGTGAAAACATGCTTTCCAAGGCCTGGCAGCTGCAAAATCTGAAACCCAGCTCTGAGGAGCGGGTGGGAGTGTGGCTGCCTGGCCAGGCAGAGCAGGGAGGCACGCACACGGAAAGGGGCACCAGAAGCTGAGAGCTGCTTCCCGTGCCAAGATTCAGCACCCAACACACAGCAATTATCAGTCCCTCGTTTAAGAGAAACACGTCTGCCATAGCATAATTTACACCTGCACTCTGGCAGCAAAGAGTGGAGAACAGTTTTTGCTCCCACGAGCCTCCCATCCTCATGGATTCCTTTAACTGGCTTAACAGGAACACTGGTGCTGTGTGTCTGGGCACAATATGCTCTCCTGGCACCTGAAACAAACACTGTATTTTTAACTCCCTACTACTCTGTTTTCAAGGAAATGTTTGAGTTTGTCTCCACATTGATTCTCTTTTACAATGGAGCTGAAGCATGCAGATGTAGAGTGCTGCCTGCTCCTCTCTTGGAGGTAAAAGCAAGGTCCTTAATAAGCAGGAGAACACAAAGGGGTCACTAGGAGTAGATTTTTCTTTCATCTGCTATTTCTCATTTTGGGCTTTTTACAACGTAAACAAGAAGCAGACAGTCTGTTTTTCAGACATCTAAATGCTTTTGCAGTTTTGTCAGGCTGTTTCAGATGGATAGTGGCAGGTTTCTCTGCCTTGCATCCAAATGCTGCCTCTCCACACAATGGTGTAAAATGCAGAATGACATCTCTGTCTGCAGTGTAGGTGTAAAGCAAAAGGAATTTGGTCCTCTCTCCATAAATGCTTTACTTCTCCCACCCTCCTTCCCTGCCTTCAAGCCCTCGGAGAGTATATACAACCCTATTTTAGAAACAAAAATAAGAAGTCAAACCCCAAATGTGAGCACTTGAAAGAGGAAAGGTATCACGGAAAAGCAATTTGGCCATGAAGTCACTGGCTCTGTTCCTTAGGAAAAGCAGCACTGCCAGCTGTACACAGCATCAGAAATGCCTGCTTCTTGTGACCCAGTCGCCAAGTATGTGACTTACTATGGGCAGCTGGGATTACTTCAAGGTTTGAAAGCCCTATTAAAATTGAATCTTGCAAAGATAGATCTTGCCAGACAGGATCTATGTACCTTTAGTAACTGACCATAGAGAAATAAAGCTGAAGGCTGCTTATGGAAGCCAGCATCTTGGCCAGGAAGAGACTTCTATGTCAAGTGCCTCCTATTATTGTCATATTTGGTAGGATTTCAGCATTTTGGGTTGGGTTAAGAAAAAGCAAGCAGCAAATTAAAGTGTTCTGGTGAAACTCTCTCTGTTATGGAAATATCAGACAGCCCATTTATCCAGCAGCTGTATTTGTCTTTCTCAACTACAGCTGGAAAAAAATGATGCCTCTTCATGGGATTTTCCATTCCTTCCTTCCTACCAGCACATACACATTGCCTACCATTTCTTCCAGGGCAGACAGAAAGACACAGAGAAACTTCCCCTAAACCAAGAATGGTTTAAGTACCTGTGCTCTGTGAGAGGGGGAGTTTGGAGATGAGTTTTTTGATGGATCCTGATCTATTTCTTTCTTTCTGTGTAAACATGTGTGTGACATTCAGACAAACATTGGTTTCTGGGAGAAATAACTAATGTACTTCAAACCAACCCTGATTCTCAGGCAGGCTGTGAGCACCTCCAGAAGGCAACTCAAGCTATTTATCATGAGGTGGGATGAATGACCCTACAGCCATAGATAACCAGCTTAGGCTGAAACCCTGAAGGAAGCAATGTAACACTCATCATGAGTTTATAATCTCAGCAAATCACCTCATCTCTTTATATTAAAGGTTACATTTATAGTAAAGAGGAAGGGATTCTGTTACCTCTTACCTTAGACACCTATTTTGTGGTGAAAGGACATGCATCCTGGAGAGATCTACCTCCATCCCTGCAATCCCACAGCAGTAGCCTAGAAAGAGAAGTTAAACTAAACCTGGCTTAGATGCCAACCTTGGACCTAAACATTGCTTGACAGTGAGAAACAAGCACCTCTCATTACTCCAGAGCGATCTCCTACCTGTCTGCACATGGGCACCTGAAGTAGGAAAAAGACTCCTCCTGCAAGCCTTCACAGTGCTTCTCTTCATTGCCTGACCACAGATTAGGCTCCTGCTTTGAGAAGGCTGCTTTCTTAAGTACCTAAAATACAGGTACAAATTAGAGGGCAGACTGGAAGCAGCTGTGGTTGGCGGTGCAGTCAAAACACATGAGATGGCATTTAGGGGACTGAATCCTATTCCAGCTGCTATTTATCATCCATTTTCTCCTGAAGTCCTATACTGCAGTAATCTTGTATGGGTCACAGTTTGAAGGAGCTGACTAGCCACATGATTTCCCTAAGTGCAGACAAAGTGTATGGACTCCTCTGTATGCTCTATGCCTGAAGGAGCAAGCACTAAGGCCAAGTACTTTTCCCTCTACCTGTCATAAAGCAGGCTCACATGCTTCTGAACAATAACATACTCTAAAGATGAACTTACAAAAAGAAGTTAAGGAAACCTAGCACTACCCAAGTATGTTTAATGTCTTACAAGATTGTTCCTGAGGTTGTTAGTGATGGCCCCAGAGTCCCTTCAGTTATTGCTGTATGCACTACTGCAGGAGCAGACTTGGGCGTGCACCCAGCTTCACACATCACCATCCCTCCCCTGCTCCTCTCTTCGTGGGCACAGGGAAGAGGAACATTTCACACATGCCGTTCCTAAGACACCTAATTCTTTTCAGATGACTGCGTACTGAAAAGGATTAAGACTGGTTTTTATGGTCCAGCTTAGGCTTAGGAGCATCTGCTGATGTGGACTGGCTAACCTGTTCCCAAAAGCCCAGTTCTTTGTAGATTTCTGAGCTTAGGCTCAGGACTGGACTAACCCAAACTCAGAATACCTACGCTCATGGAACAAGAATGCTTCTGGACAATGACCAGAATGCTCAGCACATTGTGGGATTAAAGAGTGTCTCAGAAACGAAGGGGGTTTCCAAGTGAACTCTCATTAGTTTAAAAAAGAATAAATAACTTTACAGCTGGTTGGGTCAATCCAATCTGGTGATCATCCTTTCACTACAATAAAAACACACATTTATTTCCTTGCTATGTCTAATACTCATCAAACAGCCTTCCTCAGGACGGGCAGTAACTCTAGTTCTAGTGTGCTATGTTTTGATATTTTTGAGGAGGTGATAATTGATCTTATCTGGCTTTGAACATTTCCCCTTTACTCCTTTGTCATACTACTTGCTATGCTACCATCAGACACCAACTCCAACATACAGTGAATCAACGGCAGAGGTTAACAGTAACTAACCTGTGGCAAAGAACAGCCGAAGTAAATACTCTGAAAGATACTCTTTTTCTGCATGTTTCTGTGATGCACAGAACACCTTCCTGAACAGACCATCATCTCATTGTCACATCTGGTGGTGCATTGGTTTCTTTGGCTGGAATGCCATCAGCGCTTAACCCTACCATGCGCTGATTGAAATGGCCTTATGTCAAATGCTAATCTCTTATTCTTTAAGAAAATCTGTCATTTCTTGTTTTGCTTTCTATAACAATTCAAAGCATGCAGTATAAACCACATCAAGCTTTAAGTACTGTCTCAAAGGAGCTGCTAACACGTCTCAGGAATGGACCCTCCACATCTTGCATTTACAACCATACCGACTTGTGAACTGTAATGATTCTGTGTTATTAAGGGCACGATCCTACAAAATACTGAGCGTGTCTTGCAGCTTGAGGCCTTGACTTTCATTGACTTCATGCAGTTTTTAAAACAACTAGACTTTACAGTATCCTCTAAAAAGCAAGTATTTAGAAATTCCACCCCATGGCCCTGAGTTTATTGTCTCACAAAGACACATTTGCTCAGTTTACAGGTGAATATTTGTTTTTCTTGCCTGACAGTTTTGCAAACTCAGCTAAATATCAAGGCAGACTTTTTGTATTCAAGCATCATCATCAGTAATAAAGGCATCTTTGCCTGGGATACACCTGTGCAACTCCATTAGCCTTTGTCAAGGTTATAGGTATGTGACTGAGGTTATGTATGGAAGGCAACTGGAATGGCGACAACTAACTGTGGACACAAATCGACCTCTCGAATATTTATTGCTGCTGATGATGTGAAAGAAGGCACAGGAGTGGTAAGGCTGGCAAATGGCTAAGCCTTGCACTATTTTTTTCTTAAAATGCACGTGAGGCTTATTTGAGCAGCTAAAAGAAAGGCTGAAAACTACAGGTTTGCTTCCAAAATGGCTTTTCGGAGCATTTAAAATGGTGGTTTTGAGGTTATCATAATTTTTTAAATGAGTTAATGTCAGAGCAGTGTTAAGTCTAAAGTATATCTCCATTTGATAACTAAATAATAAAGCCACAAGATTCCTCGGTGTGCTTCTAGAAATGGATGCTGCCTGGCGACTTCTGCACACAAGCAGATGCTTTTACAGTGAAATCCAAATGACAGTCTTTGGCCAGTCAGTGATAGGATTTCTGTGAGTTGATGCTAAGGTTTTTCTTCCCTTATAGACTCTACTTCTTATCGCTGTAAAAAGCATAGACTGTAGCCTTAACAATTAAACGCTAATGAGCAGACAGGAGAGAAAGGACAGGAGAGATCTGGCACAGCTACAGTTAGTAATCATTAGATTTACAGGGGGGGACAGACATGCTTCCTAGGCCAACATAGTTTTTATGACTAATCGATACGGCAGTCAGCAGAGTTATAGCATAGAAATGTAACATATATCCATAATTAGAGAACGAGCTTTGTGCAAAAGAACATGGTACACTGAAAGGAGATACCAGCCCATATGCCATCCTGAAATAAAATGCAGTCGCTATTGTGTTAGTTGGCAAAATTTAAATACAGGATTTGAAGCAAGCAAAATGTTCTTTAATCCCATTTTTTAGCATAGTCCAGGCTCAGTCTGCTCAGGAAAATACTGCAAGGCAAAATCAGCAGCTGCATTAATTTGCTGATGATTGAGAGAAAAATGAAAGTTATCCTCGTGATTTTTTTTCTCCCTGCTTGCTACTCTAACTTACTAATAATGCGAGAGTACCAATTTATTCCTCTGCGAGTATATGAAGCATACAAATTGAAAAATCAATGTAATGGAAAAAAAAGATTATCATGCACTGTTTAGAATCAATCAGCTAGAAACAGAAGGGGGAATATGCAAAGGTGGAGACATGATGTTTAGAAAGTGTACAGATTGTACCTACTCTAAGCTAGAGTGTTTGTGGGGAAAAACTACCCTTTGTCAAGCATGCAGACTGAGCTATATTTTGACTAGCAAATGGTGTTACTTCCAGTCTTCTCTAGAGAAATCACTCAGTTGTCTTTTCTTGTTTTGAAAGTCCCCAAGTAACAAAAATATCAATCCCTTTGCCCGACAAAAGCTACACAAAAGCACGTAAGAAAGATTCCAGGGTGAAGGGATTATGATACTCAAGATGCTTTATTAGCATGGTGCCTCAGCGTCGTTCAACAGAACGCTGATGGCTTACTGTAGCCTGAAGGACATACTTTTGTCGTCCGTGACAGCGTCCCATGAAAACATCAACAGCACTAGTTTTGAGTTGTGGTCTGAATCACCATTAGCAGTTGAGTTTAAATCTTAGATCTCTCAGTGGTGAAACACTTTCTTCAGCCCAAATTGGCCTCTACTCATCAGAAATAATTACACTGTACGAGTCAGATGTGTAACAAATGGGTCTGAGTCTCAGTTTGGAAATACATTCAGAGGAGGTGGAAAGAATGGCTACTGGCTCTGTGACAGGAGATTCAATCTTCATAAACCTGCAAGAGAGGGGAGGAAAAAAAAGCGACACAAATGCGCCCTACAAAAGAACAGAGCAGATCACAGCTGGAAGGAAGGCAAACCTTTTAATCAGGTCCTTGAAATACAAGCTGCAGGAAGCTAGAACATTTTGGTGGACTTCAAACTCTTTGCCTTCAACAATAATTTTCAGGTCTGTAAACTCTTTCGCTCTGCGTTGCTGGTTCAACTCCTTCAACATTTCTGCAGAACAGAGAAGACAGACAGTGCCAGGGTTCCCATTAAGAGTTTTTTATTTTTACTTTTTACTTTTAATTTCTTTTTTTTTTGTAAAGAAGTAGAGAAACAGGAAACAACTGATACTTTTGTTGGTAAGACTGGCTCAACACAGACAGTCAGAAGTTACGAACATAATATAAAAGAAAAAGAAAAGAGCAGGAACCAGTAGGTCTAAACAACTGAAATATATATATACAGAAAAAAAAAAGCAAAACCAATCCTAAATTTGGAAAGGTTAAAAATGAAAACAAAACATTTCAGCATCAGCAAATCAGAAACATGTCACAGAAAAGTTAAAAATAATTCGTTATAATAAAAATCAAGAGCTAATGAATTTCTATCCAAATGCAAATAACTTTGGAACATACTAGAATAACATTAGCAAAAATATGGGATTATGATGCAATATGAACTGGAAATGGGTTAAAATAATAAAATCACAAGACCTGCAAAAATAACTTATCCTGAACATGGTACAAATGTGTTAAGCCTCCCAGTTAACAGAGTAAAATCGTACTTCTAAGTAGCATGTAAATCCCAGTGCATAAAAATTAGCCAAATTATCAATGCATCTTGCAATACACCTCAGCTATACAGACCTCAATTGTCTATGTTTAGAATTAGCTCAAAAGCATCCTTATGATAAAAAATAATCTCACGCAGAGAATAAATTACTGCCTTTTATAGCAATTCCCATTTTTTGCACTTCAAGGATTTTTACCATCACAGCATTTTTATTTTTTAGCCTTCAATGGCTTCATTTACAGCAACAATCAACTTTCACACATCATGAAAGAATCGCAATGATTAAAATGGAAGTGTTTCCATCCTGCAATAAAGCACCTACCTTGCGTGATGGCTCCTTTTATCAAGCCTATTGGTACTAACAGAACGAAATAGTAGCACGTCACGTCTTCATGTGTGGATGTGATCTACTAAGCTACCTACCATGCTTCATATAAAGCTTGCTGGACTTTTAAGGGTCAGCCTTCTCTCCAACTTTGCAGACCAAAGTGGCTATCAAGATGAATAATATACTTCTCACCTGGGCAATAGCCTGGCAGTTCAGAAGCCAGTGATCAAGATGATAAAAGAGCTGATTTTAAATACTAAAGGATTTTGGTTTTATTTTATGTTTGCAATAGGTCAAGGT
This sequence comes from Phoeniculus purpureus, assembly GCA_028565055.1. Classification (NCBI taxonomy): domain Eukaryota; kingdom Metazoa; phylum Chordata; class Aves; order Bucerotiformes; family Phoeniculidae; genus Phoeniculus; species Phoeniculus purpureus. The sequence goes on along the minus strand of JAOXOE010000256.1, from coordinate 65,924,215 downwards.
TCTCATTTTCTCTGTGTAACACCCTGAACACTTTCCTCTTCAGACAGATCTGTAAATCAACAGCAATTCTTTACATGGAGCCCCTCCCTACACCAAGTCAAAGGGATGTGAAGAGCGTGTGTAGGTGCATTTAATGCCAGTGTTTGGCTCAGGCACTGGACTGCCAAAGCCTTGCCAAATGGCCTTATGGAGAAATGAAAGTCCAAATAATCTCGATGTTCTTCCCCAATGAAACGCATCAGGAATCGTTTCAGAGAAGAGCTAGCGGTTCAACACCACAAAAGCATGCAAATATACAACTGTTGCGTGAAGAGAAATTGAAATTCTCCCCAGCCCCACTGTCTGTGGCGCACATTTTTCAGGCTTAAGTAAATAAATGTCACCTTGCACATTTATGTCTATTTAATGGAAACACAGTAGTGTCTGAAAGGCTAATTATTCTGTGCTGAAATGGGTCAGTGCTCTCCAGAGAGCAAGCAGATCATTAGAGAGGGCACAGAAATAACAGCAGGCTTGTGTCAGATCTATAACGGGGGAAAATAAACCACTCTGTCCTACGGGTGCTATAGCAGGGGCTATTTTTAACAGATTCATTGGAGCTGAAGTGCAGGGATACATTCGGAGCAAAACTTAAAATGGGAACCTGGCGTTCAGTCTCCTGCAGCAAAGTTTTATAGGCTGCTGCTGGAGGCACTGGCCTGAAGTCTGACTGGACCGTGACAATTCAGGTCGCAGTTAAAAACCCAGGATGCTTCGGACACAACGAGTGTTCTGCATGATTTAGACCCAAAATAACTAAGGTCTCTGGCTTCACAGGAATAGGACCAGGTACTTTCTTAGTTGCATATTTCTGGAGGCAATTTTTCTGTCCCTTTTCACATACGAATGACTTTTTTTTTTTTTTCCCCCTGTCTTGGTCCATTTTCCCACTTTCACTTACAGCAACTACATTTTCCTCCTGAGCAATTTTCTATCATTTCATGCCTTAAAGGCAGTTACTTTTCCCTCTGAACTTTCTGATAGCCTCTTATCCCCTACTTAATTTCACTTCTGTTTTCTGTCATTACCCTTTTCAGATTTGCCCAACTACTGTTCTCCACCCCCATCTGCACTTTTCCCAGCTCCTGTTCATGATCCTTTTCTCTGGTATCTGTGGCAGCCCTCTACAATCTTCCTTGCAGAAGCCACTCAAGACAAGGGCTCCAACCAAGACTAAGTCATACAACTTCAGTATTACACTTACACATGGGGTTAATCTCTCACCTCATTCCATTTCCTCCTTATAAAGCTCATGATTCTTGGTGTTCAAAGAGAACAACCACACGGATGAGTTCCATGCTCCAGGAGAGGGGGGAGAGAGGAAACAGAATTTAGTTGCACCCTTGGGCTTTTGGAGGATGAGGGTTTTTGAAGGTGAGCTCAGGGTAAGCAGGACTGTGGAGACTATCCTAGAACTCATAATTGTGGCTAAGATTGCCAAACAGCAAGACACAAAGACAGCTCTCTGTATCTCTAGTGTTGTAAAAGGCAGTTTGTGCATCCAAGTTCCAAATGGCTCCCCCAGGTAACGGGTTGATTACTTGGACTTTACTGAGCACCCTTTAATTACATCCAGTCCTGCAGTTCCCAGGCACTTTGTATCTACGCTCTTTACACACTTCAGTGTGCTTTATGCTGCAAGCATTCACTAAGGGATGCAAACAGAAACCACAGGTCTGGAGCAGTGGTGCAGTTTGGCTCATAAAAAACCAAATCACAGAATCACAGAATCACTGGAGTTGGAAGGGACCTCTAGAGATCATCTAGTCCAACCCTTCTGCCACAGCAGGCTGCCTAAAACAGGGCTACATCCAGGCAGGTTTTGAATACCTCCAGAGATGGAGAATCCACCACCTCTCTGCACAGCCTGCTCCACTGCTCAAACAGTAAAGAATTTTTTGCTCATATCTAAACAAAACCTCCTGTGTTCCAGCTTGTGCCCACTGCCTCTTGTCCTGCCACTGGGCACCACTGAAAAAAGTCTGGCTCCATCCTCCTTACACTCACCCTTCACGCATTTCTAAAAGCCTTCTCCTCCCCATGCTGAACAGTCTCAGCTGTCTCAACCTTTCCTCATAGAAGGGATATTCTGATATGCCAGGTTCCCAGTCATCTTCGTTGCTCTAACCAGAAGATGCCCCAGTCAGAAGCTGAAACTCCTCTTTTTCCTATCGATATTTGGAAGCCTTCTTGTCCCCCTGACTTGCTCTCCACAGAGAGATGGCTGTGAACAGTCCTGTATATGAAGAGTCCTGCGTATTTCGTAATGCAGTTTCTGAACTAGAAGGAGAAGAGGCGGGTGGAGAAGAGGAAAAATCAGGAAATTGCATTGATCCATCGATCTTCCTTGCTGAGGCTCTTTTGTATTACTAAATAACTAGCAGGCATTAGTATTGGACACAAGGTTATATCAGAATGGGCCCTCATTCTCAGAGTATTTGTAATGCTCACACTATGCTTAGCCAGGCATTAATGATTTACGAGGACTCAGGATGAGTTGCAAAACAAATTTTTCCACCAGGTAATAATGCCTGCCAATGAGTTGTAAAAGAAGAGACGACACGGTGCACTCCTGGCAGTGAAAAATTATCTCAGCTGTCTCCTGCTAGTCTCTCTTTTGTGCTGCTCCTGATTTTCAGCATTTCCTCCACCAAACGGCATCTCCCGATGCCTTCAGAAAGAGATGTGCTGGGAATTTCCTAGTGTTCTTTATTCCTCTGGTTTCTTTGTTCTTACAAAGGGTCTTTACTTTCTTGATCAAATTTTTTTAAGAGGTGAAAATGAAGTGCAAGAACGGTTAAGGCAAGTTTCAACAGGGTGGGCACAAATGTTCCCCCTCCTCAGCGAATCACATCCCTCATGCAAGGGAATTCCTCCTACCCCAGATGCGCACACACGTTAGGACTGCAGAAACCAGTCTGCATCATTACCGATTCTAAATCATTCTCAGCCCAAGACTGGTTGAAAGCAGTACAGAACAGACAGCCCCATGTTTTTCCATAACTACATGAGCCACACAGTGGCAGAACCTAAAGGGGACTTGACCTGACACCTGCAACCGAACATCTCCGCAGAGCTTGTGAAAGGAAGCACTTTCTATCGTGCCTCTGCGAGCCTCTGTATTATTGCTTGGGGGCATTTGAGCATAATTATATTGAGAATCCCAGAGACAATACGGGCCAGAAGGTGTAAGTGACTTTCCTCAGGTCAGGAACTGAGCCGGGAAGAACTCAGACGCTTTGATGACTGGTCCCCAGCTCCACTCATCACACTGCACTTTTTCTTTCTTAAGTAATGGACAAATTATAAACTAAACTGAAAAGCCCATAAGCCTTGAATCAAATGTAGGATCAAGAACAACTATCTAACTGTGTAAAGGGACTAGAAATTACCCAGATAATCTTATTTTAAAAATACTTAGGATCAGAAATGAAAAAATGAAACAAGGAACTTACTGCCCAAGTTTGTTTATTCTATTTCAAACTGTGTAAAGATCCTCTCAGCACAATGGAAGCTCTCAGGTTTATTTCCACTTTTCATGAAGAACTCTTTCATTAAAGTCTAGCAGATAAGGCTTTAAAAGGGGGCAGCAAGAGCCAAAATATAATGAGCTGTGAAATATGGAAGAACACTTTTTACAAACAGTATTTTTAAAAATTTGCTTGGAAAAACTAACCTATTATAAAACTGCAAAGGGTAATTGATGAAACATCACTAATTATTCCCGTGAAGAACATTCAAGAGAAGAGTGCTTGCCCAGGCAGCCCCACGCTTTCATGCTTGGGACTGAAAGTGTGGGAAAGCCAAGGAAAGTTACCAGAAGGAAAAATCCAATTACTTCCTTGTCTTAATAAGCAAGGAGATTAATTCCCAAGGTTATGCTCCAGTTATGTAAAAATAAGCATTTTAACCCTAACTCCCAGCACTGCACACACTTGCTTATTCTGACAGTGGCAGAGCGCGTGCAGCTACAATACGTTAAATTATGAAGCAAAAGACAAGAAGGAAAAAGTCGAGTTGATGAGTGATGGCACAGTGTGCACCATGGGGAACCCATCACACTGAACCACACAACAACTCGTGATTTTTCACCAAGCTGACACGTGTCTCTTCTCTACAAACACACAGAGAGCCTGAAAGCCTGGAGAGTGCCACAACAAACCTCTCCATCTACCCTTGCACTGTTGTTACGTAGCTTGAGGCAGCTCCACACAGCGATAACAACAAAATGCCCAGCTGCATCATCAGCCCAGTCCTATGAATTTACACAGACACGCTTGATATTGCAGTGGTCAAGTGCTTTGCTCCCCTGGAGCATCCAGACACTGCAGATCAGCTACTACTGAACATCATCCTTTAGGGTTAGTTAGTTATTTCCCAGCTGACAAACACCATCATCTGCGGTAGCTTCCATGTGGTGTGAAGACAAGCACACCTCTGAAGATCTTCCTACAGTACAGAGGACAAGAAACAGGTCCCTTATTCTGATTTGGCTTGAAACAGAATCATAATAGAGAAAAAAGGAAGTGAAGTCTTGTGGGAAATCATTAACAGATGAGGATGTCTCATATTCTCTTGTGATCTTCAGTATCCTTCTTGGACTCTCAAAATTAAACAGCCAGTGATCTGGACTGCCTCTGTAGTCAAACAGAGACAGAAACACGTCTCGTGTACAACTCATTCCTCTTTGACACTACGACAGGTATCTCTCCCCAGGGATTACCGAGGGACATCAGGTAATTATCTGATACTAGACATTAGGGGTCTTTGTGCACGAAAGGTGGGAATTACTCTTCCAAGATACTTCCACTTTTTCCTTTTGAATCTCAATTCCATTGGACTACTTCATCAGGAACACAGAGAAACAAAGCTAGGACCGCCAATACGAGGATTCTTTAGATCCTTTACTGGTTAACATAGGGGAGGCAGTCAAATGGTGAAGTTGCTGAGATTGCTGATGGTTTGGAATGGATGTGCAAAGCACTGCTCTATAACAGCGGTGTGTCCAGCCCTCCTCTGCCAGTCTCAACTGACAGCAGTTTCCACAGGATGCCATACTTCTCCAAAGGCATCTGAAAATGCTCAACCATCTCCTGAACATTTTGTCTTTGCTTTCATAAGCCCTTAAGGCAGATAAAAGGAACTGAGCAAAGTACAGTATTGATTACAGGAAGAGGCTGAGTGAGGCTGGGCCCTGCAGAGTCTCTGTTACACAGCTACACTGTCTGGCAAAGATGGAGCCTATGCTGATGGAGAGGTATCACTGCTGGCACAGCGACACCAACCTCTGAACAAAAGGCAATGAGAGTCATCTTCTGCTGGGTTTTGTCAGCAAAGCAATGTGAAATGCAGGGTGTGAGGCTGTCACACTCTGAACTGATACAGTTCTGGCGGTAGGACTTTGCAGTGCAGACCAACCTGTCTAAATCTTAGTCTTGCTGACACTGTTGTACACCTGTGCTGCTAAAGAAAACAGTAACAGATGCTGGATAGTGGGAAAATAGTTGAAATCCCCTACCAAACACCACATAATAGGCCGTGTATGATAATTCTACCCAAAGGATTGCTGGCAATCAGATGCCCCATTGCGCTGAGTAATTTTTTGTTGTTCGCATAGACAAATTCTATTCACCTTGTTGTGATGAGGAAGGGTCAACCAAGTAAGCTGTGGCGATTAGTCACTTGAGGAAGATAACTGCAACCCTACGTGTAAATGGAGCCTTTCTAAATATATTAAAAACTCAGGGAAGTCACTGTATCATGTTTTGAAACCAATTTTCAGGCTATTATCATCACTAGAACTGACATTAGGAGGTACCTCAAGGATGCCTTCGCACATTACAGAGTTGATATTTCCCTGCATTAGGCTGTAGAACTATTCCAATATATTTTCTGACTATACTCTGACACCCTTAATTTCTAGAAAATCTACTTTAAATGCACCTTTTGAGAGATTTTGGTATCACACAGAAATAATAAAAAAGGGAGTTTGGGGGCTAGAATGCCTCTGCTGTTTTCATTTATAAGGTAATATTCTTCTGTAGTATCTATGCCTGCTAATTTATAATCATACGGGTTACAGATGCACAGAGAGCACAGCATATGTGACTGGCTTTGAAATGAACGCCATTTACATTAGATATATGCATGCAAACAATGAGAAAAGAACCCGGACACACTCTGATCTCTTTCATTTTCCAACACAGTCTGTAATCCATGTAAGGATAAGCAGCAAGACCAAAGGATCCAGCATAAAAATACCCACTGAGATGTTGAGATAAAGATGCAGCTTCCTGTATCAGGATCTGCTGGTTTGCCTGTTGGTGTTTTGTTGGTTTTTTTTCAGGATTCACCCCTGTCTGATTAAATATAAAGTTGGCTGCAGCCTGCTCTACACTGGCCAAGGCAAACAAACCCCAGGGGATCCTAGCAAATTGCCAGCCTGGCCCCCTGTTCCATATATAACACGCCACTATTTCAGTTTGCACTGAAACTTGATTTCCAAGACAGACAATAATTTTCTCTGGAGGCAAAATGAGAGAGAGAGAGAGAGAGAAACAGACGGACAGACAGACAGAAAGAGAAGGAAAGAAAAAAAAGTAAGTCTGTGAGCACAGGAAAAGCAGACTAGCCCAGATCCAAAGAGAAATTTAGTTCTGATTGTGTTATTTACCAGCAGACAGCCCTGAATATCAATAGACACTTAAGGGAAGGCTAAAATATTTATTACTATGTGATCTGGGATGGATTCAATATTATCCTAATTGCTTGTGGCAGAAGACTAGCAGATAGCTTTTAGACCTTTTTGATCTCTTTATGTAGTGCAAGGCATTAGCTAAACGTTTCCTAGTGTTGAAGGCTTTGAACAAGGAGCACCCATCTGTGAAAGCGATAGTGTGATCAACAGGCTCCTGGACATGTCAGCAATAGTCAAACGCTGACCAGGGTGACGGTGTAAGGACAGAAAAAGCTGTGAATTGCATCGTAACAGCACCCAGTAGTCAGTCACACCCGTGTGCGTGCCTACGGCCGGCAGACAAAACACACATCTCCCGGAATACGAAGATAAGAAACGACGGCTTTCGGGCAATAAACCGAGCAGCGAGGCACCCAGCACAAGCTGCACGTATGAGAGAAAACCAGTACATAAATACAACTGTAAGGTGTTCATACCTGACAATCAAACACTTCAAAGCACTTAACGTACATTAATTAGCGAGGGGTGGGGGCTCCTCTGCCAGCTACACACAAAGGCAGTGCTGCCCAGTTTCAACAGGGGCAGAACTCATTCTTTTCCTTAAAATACACGTATATATGTAATTAACACAACTCTTTGAAATCAACCCAGTGGCAACACACCTATTTTCTAGCTCTCATGTATTGCATGCATGTGACACCTAATGGAAGCAAATAAAAGCAACTCAAACCTTTGTCACGCAGATTTCACCCTTTCAGACATAAATGCGCATCATCTATAAACGACAGAGCGCTGACTGTGAGTACTTAGAGTCAGGCTGAGCATCGGGCATACATTACGCACGGTGTTAAATGCGTGTGGCAGCATCTCTTGGCCCAGTGGACATCTCACATGACAGAGAGCTGCTCTTTTGGTACAGACCGCGTCTCCTCAGCGAGCCTCAGTGATTCGTTACGCTCTCAGAACGGACAAGTGTAATCCCATATTGCAAAATTAAAAAACAAAAGAGGAAAGTGCTGCCAGTGAACTCTAGGACCTTCCTCTGGGTAGTGTGCAAGCCCACAACTCTGGTTCCACAACTGCTTCTCAGCTCTACGGCTTCAGCGTGTGGCTGCACTTATGCCCAGTCAGGATTACAGAGGTAATTATAATAGCTAAATACAAAGTTGGTAACTTACCTAAGAATCACAAACGACCGTGGGTCTGGTGAAAGTGATAATAAGCTGGGTCTTTCCGTCCCATGAGCTTCAGGAACACAGTACATTAAAAAAGCCGTAATTTGTGTCAGATTTCCTTTGAACATCTCACTGCTTTTAATGTTTTCAAATCTCTAGATTCTACCTGTCTTAAAAGATGTGAAAGACTTTATAATTGATTTTCTCCTTCTTTCATAATCAATGTGAAGTTTTCAAAGGCTAACAGTGTTGTAGCTGTTTCAGACACGTTTTCTAGAATGTCCTCCTCACTTCTGCCTAACTCGTATTTCCCCTGAACAGGGTAAACCTTGATTTTTAAATCTGCCTTTTCAAACAAACTTTTTGGAAGATATTCTTGCTACTAGCGATTGTAGCAAAGTCACTTCCTACTATCCATGCTGCCCGAATAGCGAGTTTGGCAAAAGAATACGGGCTGTGAGTAGATGATAACGTAAGAAGCCAGCTAAGTGTCGTTTGTAGTCACCGAAGTACGGGTTAGCAGGAAGTGTTTAAGGTTGGTAAGGCTAACCTTGCCAATCTAGAATAATAATAACAGAATAATAACAAAGACACTTTAAAAGTCTGCTGAGATTAAAGGACAAAGATTTATTTAATGAGTTTTAAAATTTATGGGCTCTCTAGGAATGAAGCGAGTTTATTTTGAGAGCTGAATGCCTTTCACACTATGAAGATGGCTGGTAAGACTGGGCTAAGACACTTCAAATATGAAAGAAAGCCAAGGGACACCTCAGTAAACATGGTGATTAAGTCAGAATTTCAGCTGTGAAGGCAATACACAAATTTCACAATCATTTCATAATCTGAAAATGCTGCTAAGACCAACTTGCAAAGGTGCTGAACCTATGAAAGGATGACAACGGGCAATTTTGAATCTAGACAAGCATGAAAGAAGCATGTTTTTCTCCTTCTGTGTAGTTATGGAAACAGAGAGATATAAAACCCCTCCTAACAGAACAAGGGCTTTTTTCCTCTCTCTGCTCCCATCCGCAACTTTACAGCTGTCATCACAAGTCATCCTGCTTGCTCCTGCAAGCCAGCAGGCATCTAAGGCGAGGAGAGAACAAAAGAGGCTGCGATACAGCTTCAGTTCAAATGACAGCCTCACCAGGGCTCCAGCTTGCATTGGGAAGACAAAGTTGTAAAGTTTTACGAAAAAATTGAAGTAAATTTCTTTTCTGCAGGTCTTAGCGGGAAATCCAAGATCTATTTTAATTTAAGACACTAGCAGCTTCTCTTGCTAATGACCAAAATAGCTCCTGAACAGTCGTTTGCAGGTCGACAGGGGTCCATAAAGCCACTTGCACTGTTCCAAAAAGCCATAGACAGGGTAAAACGTTAACTGTTTCCAGCTCCGAATCTAAGTGGTTCAGGACACTGAAAAGCAAGAAACACTGAAGGCTGGCGGATATCTTCCAAAGACACTGACACTGTACAGATCCAGAGAGGGGACATATCATGGATTTAGAAAACCTGACAATAATGGGATCTAATTTAGTCAGACGATTATGGATAGGAATTGATTTGTCTGTCCCACAATGAAAATCAAAAATGCGCTGATGGGGGTGATGTAGAAACGTCCTTTGGGACGCTGGACATAGTCCAGTCACATTCCCATTGACTTGTTTCTTAGGCTCAAACCAGAACATGATCTAGGGTGCCAAACTGAGGATGAAAATGGATGTCCATCCAAAAGCCTCTGGCTGGTGACACAGTAAATCAGGGCTTACTAGTGATTAGGAGAAGAGGACTGCTTTCAAGGTCCTCTCAAAGGGCAAATGCTTTCTTGCAGCCTTAACTGCAGTGATGAGACCTCAGAAAAGCAACACAGCAAACTGGAAATGAAAGAACTACTATGTATTGTCTGTGGTCTTCTCAATTCTTGTTTTGCATTCTGCAGGGACAGACCAGTTGGGGATTATTTACTTTGGCTTCGATGCTATTTTGCCCTGTGACACACAGTCAAACCTGGTGCATGTAACTAGTGCAAGCTCTGTGTCTGAACTGCTTTCAGGAGAGATAATTATTATAATTTCGTTTATTATTTCTCATTTCTCTAGACCATTAATTTTCAAATATCATATACATATTTATGAAAATGGCAATACTTTTAATTAACTACATGGTATTAGCAGTTTATATGTACAAATGAGCAACTGTGGGAACAAACTCATTAAAAATCGACGGCTAAGCTTCAAAGGCTTCAGGAGTTCACCTCTCGTGTTCCTGCCCCCTCCCTGCTTTGGCAGCAGAAGGCTAACACATATTTAAAAAGAACAAATATCTACCTGTGCAAAAGTTGCCCTTTACGTTTCACAGAAAATGTCAGTATTTCAGAAGTTGGTTTTGTCTTCCCAAGTATCTGTGACCCCTTCTGGGGAGTGAAAATTTCACATCCAGGGTTTTAAGCATGAAAAAAGCTTCCTAATTATTTTTTCATTTGTCCGCACATTTGTACCTTGCTTAATAAAATGTCATTAAAAGTGACAATATGGCACGACTGTCATGTCTCACTGTGCTGACGTCTTCAGGATAGTTTGGAAGCATTTTTCTAGGTCATTATTTTTAATTAATACAACGAATTAGTATATTTTTATTCAAAATGTCAAACTGGTTTAATCATAACGCAAATAGGAAACATTAACCTAGAAAATGGGGATGTTTCTCTGGTACTAAATAGCCACAACATAATTAAAAGCGTGACATTCTGGAATGAAAACAGAGTATTTGACCATTTTACATCTTAATGAACTATCATATCCATTTGCTATTTATATTTTATTGAACTGGATACCAAATATCAAGTGCATTTTGAAGCAACATCAGCTCTCATAACAAATTCTGGAAATATGTGTCTTGTTAATGATAGTTAAACAACTTTTCTAATTAGTGTGATTTGGAAACAACTGATTGAAATGGTGTCTTAAAGGAAAAAAACCCAGTTTCAAGGATAATTTATGTCAGTGAAGACTGCCAATACTACTTTGAGTAGGATAGGGTAGCACAGTGGTAGCTAGTTCTCTACAATCAGAGCTAGCTTTAACTCGGTCAGGGCTGGGCAGGAACTAGTAGAGTTAAAATGATACAAAATCCTTTCAGGAGACACAAACTGTTCCAAACCAACACAACAGTTTAACTGAGAACAGAACTTGGTTTCCATTACTGCAGTCTAGATGACAATGGCTTGCAATGCCATCGAAAGAGCCTCTGGATTTCCTGGCATTTTTTAATGTTAATTCTCTAATTAGCTCAGCCTATGTCTTGGGTTTTGTTTAGTTTTCCTTTTTTTCCTTTAACTGTAACGTCTTTATTCTTAAACTCCCTCTTGCACACTTGTGGTTTTTCCTAGCAGTAGTTTTTGTCAGAGTAGCAGTGTGTTACAGAATCACAGAACATCAGGGATTGGAAGGGACCTCAAAAGATCACCCAGTCCAATCCCCCTGCCACAGCAGGATCACCTAGACCAAGTCACACAGGAACATCAGTCCCACTCAGCAGGATAGCAGCTGGTTGTTCTGTGGCCTCACTGAATTTAGTTCCACGTCAAATGATTGTGCCTGTTTGTCTTGTTTGTGTCATTCACAAAACGAATGAAATCCATCTAAACTGCTTTTGTTTACTTTGTTGTTGTTGTTCTAGCCTAATTTGAAAATGATGTCCGATTCCTTCATTGTCCCTAATGAAATACAAGTCTCTTCTGCCTTTTTTCAGTCAGAATATAAAGCATCTGCATGCTCTAATTCTTAATACTAAAATAAATTATGTTTAAAAATATTAAAAAGTACTTTAAAGAACAGTGTAGTGTCCATAAATCAATTAATCTAAGGCATAAAAATTGATCAGTAGTATATGGGGCCAGGCATTTTAAACATCAATTTTGTTTCAGGATGTGTGTTGGTATAGAAATATATCCCTCTTTTTGCCCGTGCTGGATGGAGGATTGTGTGCTAAACTGAAGCTGCCTCAGTTAAAACGTGAAGAGGAAGAGTATGCTTGTCTTATAAAAAACATTTAAGGGAAAGACATTCATGTAATTTGTGAAAATTAAGAAATATAACTACTGCAAATTGTTTATTCGACAGTGACTTTTTGAAAGAAGTAGTAGAAAAAGCAGGATCTCTTTAACAGTGCAGTCGCATGCAGGTATGCCGGGATGCCGGCAAAACTGTTGACCAAGCAGAATGTGACTAGACAAATGCCTCCTCATTGTGTGAGGCATGGAGGCCATGATAGATGGTTTCAAACAACAAAGCGCAGCCACTGAGACAAAATTAGTGTTGTTTTAATTACCAGTGTCTGTAATGTTATCTATCCATAACTGTCTTGAAATAGACTGTCAACGGAAAGAGCAGCAAGACTTGAGCTAATACTTCCAAGCAGTATTTCTTATCCATCTAACATTGCATCAGTCTGCTCTTATATAAAAAAAATAAAGAATATTTGGAGCCTTTTTGAAACATTTACTTATACATAGTTGTGTGCTTTAAGAAGTTTCTTATCTTGTTGGTGTGGGTGTTTTTTTTCCCCTAAGGAAAGGAGGAAGCTGTTCCTGTGAAATGCTATTTGGAAGTCAGGGTAATGGGTAGAAAATGGAACTTGGCCTGACATTCTTCAAGTAAAGTTTACACTCGGTGAGCTGTGTTTCTTGTCAGTCACAAATAGCGTTATGACACTAATAGTAAAGAAGATTCTTTATTCCTGAAATATCCTTGAGCTGAGATGGGCTGTTCTTCATATGTTAGTAAGTGTATATATTGTGAAGATGAAGTATTTCTTACTTTCTGGGCTTGCAAGCGATGAAAGATAGACCAGCTCCTCAAAATGGTCTATATGGCACATACTACAAATGAGCAGGGAAAGCAATCGAGCTAATAGATTACAGTAATTATCCAATCTTTGGCTAGTTTGTATTGGCAAACTATAAATACAGTACACATTAGAACAAGGTGCTTACAGAATGTACATGAAAGGTCAATGTAATTTGCAAGTCGCTAGTCATTAGAATATGCTAAAAACCATTGCTTCAGGGCTCAGATTTTAATGATGAATACATTGATTATTAAGTAGCAGAGGAAAAATGTAGTGGAGCTACTGTAGTGTAATGATAGGTCGCTTTATTTTGGAAAGGAAATCAACTAAGCTTCAGAATGCATGCATCGAGAAATATAATTGCAGTGAGGAAAATTCCTCAGAGGAGCTTGGCACATATTAAAAGCAAAAACTTGAGACATGTTTGTGATAAGATTACTAATAAATCTCTGGTAAGTCTTAGACTCCTGACAATAACACAGCAACAGAGCACTTCATCTTCTCTGTGCTTTAGAATTTAAGATCGGTCACAAACAATCTAAATTACGACTGATACTAGGCAGATGCAGTGCTGCGCTGTGTTGCTCATCATAAATCTCCCGTTCCTTATATGCAAATTAAACTCCATTTTAAAAGATAATTTTTCACACGGTGATCTCCTTTATTTGTGAAATGCTAGTGATTCTTAGTGTTAGGAGAGCCATCTCGGGAGTTCAGTGCTCCCCCATTGCTGGGGGAGAACAGAAGAAGGGTGGTTTCTTTGGAATACTTTGAACTTCGGTGCGTGGGACGTTTCAGCTAAGTTATTAAGTTAGACACAACGCTGATGCTGCTTGTAGTTTAGCTGTGGCCTTTTTTCCAGCAGCTGCCTGACTATCTTATCTCTGCCTTTAAAGTTCTGTCTTGTTTATATCAAATCTTCGAGTATCTTTAACTCTTACAGCAGTAGAACAGAATAAAACCAGGCTTGTGTAGACAAAAATGATCAGCAGATAACCCCCTTTTCAGCCCTTCATTTAAAACAGCAGGTCTGTCTCCCTTCATTCTTTTAAAAATATTTGGGTGTGTATTCCACCCTTTCCCTTTCTGTCTCATGTTGTGTGGTTATGAAAGTGTAGATTTAATTAGTTACTGTATAGGCTATCGAGAGAGGCTGTTGTCTTATGGGAATGAGATCTGAAATGCAAGAAATCTTGCACACAGGAGGAGGAGAAGCATGTCAGTATGCTCTGTTATTTTTTTTTTAAAGGTTTGTTGTATTTTTTGGGAAGGTTTTGTTATATTTTTTAAAATAGAAATTTTTTTACATGAATATAATCTGTTTTCATCAAAACATTTTATATGCTTCAGTGGATCATAACTGCTATACTGTAAAGGGAAAGAAACGTGTAGGAGGAAAGTAGAAGCTTTTGGATTTGTTCTTCAGTGAATTTGTACATTTCAACCTGTTCCTTCACTTTGCATGTTTAATGGGTCCTTCTCAAGAATAACTCGTACTAAATTGAATCAAGCTATATGTTGTACAGTCTGAGACATGGAGAGAGAACAGATAGGATTGAGAAGCACTTAGCAGATCATTAATCAGATAGGCTGGATTCTCCTTGGTGTAACTTATTCTTGCTCCTTTGACACCTTTGACACCTTTGAATCTAAATTAAGATTCTAAATTAATTAAATTCTTATTCTAAATGAAGATTATTTTTTTTTTGGTCTCTGAGTAATAGTGGATGTTGTCAACATGCTTAGTATTTTGTTTTTCTTAAAAATTGGAAGAAATCCTGTCTCTTCCTTACATTTCTAGGACTCAGCATTTGATAGCTTCAGATAAAGAAACACCTTCATTTCTCCTGTTCTTGAAAATATCTGTTTCATCCAAAAATCCTCATAATTCTGAAATGAACTGGTATTTATGTTAACTTGCCAGTGCTAGCTCAGTAACCCGGTATAAGTCTTCATGTTTTCAGATTGCTATATGTCCATAGATGTTCTCTGCACTTGTGGTACCTTGATTGTGCTCCCAGTTGGTGGTTTTTTTTTCCGAAAGTTGTTGGCAAAAGCCTGTATCTGAAACAGCAAACTGTGCTGTAATAAGATGAGATTATCCATGCTTAAGAGTGTTTTTGAAAACAAATTCAGCTTATTGGTCTCTCTGCATGACTTTTTTGTGGAGTGTCTGTCTGAGGTGGGCACATGGTTCCAGTCACAGTGAATGTCACATTCAAAAGAAAAGGAGAACTGGTGTCAGTCCCCCTGGTCCCGATTTGCCCAACTGAAACAGATACTGTAGTATCTAGTGCGATGTAGTACAGTGATGCGAGTCCATCCGAACATACATTAAGGGGCAACGCTACACAAGGGTAAGGATGTAAATGTATTTTACAATTCTTAGCTTCCTATCATAAGACTAGTTCATGAGTGAATGTAAATTTAGAGTAGGTGCCTATCAAATATGAAGGTGCTTGCAAATCAGAAACAAACTTTGGGACCACAAATGTACTTCAATGGTAGCTCATGCAAAGAATACGTCTGATAGTAAGAAATGATGTTTACTCTTAGTTTCTACGTGAAGTGGGTTAGCATATTATCGTATGTGGAGAGTCAGAGCGCTCCATGCAACCTTTAATTCTTACTAATCAGAGTGTCTACTATTGGGTAACATCACCTTTACGTTTCAGTAACGTGCTTTTATTAAAAGATATTTTGAGAAAGAGGCATCATTCAGTTTAAAGAGATAAAGAACATTTAACTGAAACGTCATTCAGTGTAAAGAGAAAGTGGGTTTTACCTCTCTGTTCCATAGAGAAGGCATACACAAGCAGTAAAACGTCGATGGCTTTTAAAGTATTCGATAAAAATACTGACGTATGCGAACGTCCTGCCTTAACAAAAGTGATCTGATGTCTGAAAGTAGGTTCTGGATGCCATTGAGACTTGTTAACGTGTCCTGTGTACACGCGAGTTTGGAATATTTTACTGCAGTAGAGTAGAACCCTATAAAATCTTTTGGGTTTGACTGCAAGATGCACTTGTACAGACAGTAATTGGCCTGTTACAGAGATATTAATTAACATGTTAGAAATGTTTTCTTTATTAATGAGAAATTCACACATACTATTTAAATTAATTTGTATAGTTTAAAATTAATTTATTGTGGCCTTCGATGACCTCAAATCTACTAAGACAAAGCTGGAGTATTGTACTAACTGTTAAGCCATTCATTAAACATTTTATGCAAATAGTGTTTGTTTATAAACAAATTAACTGCAAGGATTTTCAAAACAGGTGCTGTGTTGTGAATGCGTACTAAATGATGTGGTACTGAAAGAATTAATTAGACCTTCAGATGTAATTAGTTGCAATAATTTGCGTGATTAGCGGCTTGGTTAAGAAGTAAGACACACACATTGTAATGCATGGAAGAGTCACTGCAGTAGCTTTGTCTTTCATACGGTGAAGATGAGATTTCCTCATGTTTAGGAAATTTTTCAAAAAATTGCTGACATAGCTGGAGTTAATTGCCAAGTATCCTGTAGGGCGTAACGGGCTTTTTTTTTTTTGTGGTGGGGTTTTTTTTCCTCCCTTGGCATATGCATTGGAGAAAATACCATTTGTTTGTACCTCAATGAATTTTTAAAACAGAGGGCTGTTAACCCTAGATCTTCAAGTCTCCAGAGGCAGGGCAGATACTTAACATGTTCAAGGTTAAAATATAGGCTGTACAAAACAGGTCCAATGTTTCAAGATCACTTCTAAATATTAATGTAACTTCCCCCCCCCTTGCAACCATAGTTCTGACCGGGGTTTTTGCCTCCTGTATCCAACAGCCCAGCCAAGCGCTGGATGTACACGTGGAACTGGCAGTAGTCGAAGCCAGTTAAAAAAGAAAGTTATGATTACTGACATTTAATTTATGATGATCACAATCCTAGTTATGATAAATGTACAATCCCTTCATGACTTTCAGGAAAGCTTTTCTGTCTTGATAATTCCTAGTAAGTGAGTTTGAAATGAATTCGTGTGCGGCTTTCTTGATCTTTGCTTTACCTGCTTGAGAAGGTGAGGTGGTGGTAAACCACAACAGATTCACTTCTGTGAGTCATTGGTGGCACTTGCCATTTCTTTTGCCATTTTAAAAAAAAAGGCTAAAGGCTTTGTGCCTGGAAGCATCAAGAACGCTCAGCTGTGGAATTAATGTAGATTTTGATGGAATTTATTTCTCTGACAATACCTCTTTAATACCATTAGAAATTCATTTAGGGGACTGTGCATGTGTTTTTGAAAGAACAGATACGTGCTCTGTCAATCACTTTGCCTCAAAACCCAAAAGTTCCTAGAGAATGTTCAGGAAAGTGTGAAAGGAAAAAAAAAAAACCCTGAGGAAAGTTCAGTCAATTAATTATAAAGGAAATAATTGCACTTAGTCAGCAGTGTAAAAGACCCGAGGCTATTTAGAGACTTCTCAAAATAACATGCTTGATTATAGTGACTGTATAGAGGTGTTCCATACAGGTGTAGCGTCCTCGGTGAATTGGAATTTAAGCTTTTAGTGTCCAAATATTTGATCAAATTAAATTTGAGTGGTTAAGGTGAACCGGGAGAGCACCAGCTAGACCTTCTTGTTTCCTGCACGCGAGACAGGAGCGACAGGAGACCTTGCTTAAAAGCTAAGCCTTGCTGTAGTTTCCAAATTGTTTAAGTTTTGAACATACAACTTCTGAGAGTTTTTATGCAGCTGAAAGTCTGACACGAGCAGCAAGGCTCAGCAGGAGGTCGCTGGTTAAGTGGTGAACAAAATGGTATTGTGTTTGGATTAGTGACTGGGAAGCATTAGTGGTCACGTAACCACTACACAGAAGTGGAAGAACCGCCTCCTGCTTTTTCATGCAAACTCAATATGGAACACACTTAATTTTCAGACTTAGACAGGATATAAGCATGTTACTTCTTTTCTGCCTACTTGCGGTCTTCTTTTTTACATAAAAGAGCGAGAAGGGAAATAGATTAAAATAAATATTAAAAATGACAAAAGAAGGACCAAAATCGTTGTCAGCTAGGGCACAGCTGCTGTGTGTCTGCTGTCACTGAGATTACCCTTAATTACTATGAACGAAGTTTGCTATCACTGGTTTTTTGGATGGCTCACAACTGCTTTGTTTTTAAATTCTTTCTGTATAGAGTATGCAGCTGGTAAGGTTGAAGGAAGGAATTCACTCCTTTAGTCCTGAAGATCATTTGACAGAGCTCACATAGTGATCCACTTGAGTGAACTTTTTTTCCTTTCTGTAGTCTAATTCAGTGCTTTAAGCATGATGTTTGCAAAGTAGTCTTTAAAATGGGCTCCTCTGTATTGTGTTTGAATGTAAACAAAATAAACACTTGTATGTCATCAGTAGCTGCAATGCATAGCTCAAGGCAACGAAGGATAGAAAGTCAAGGAATATGAGAGACTTGATTAAAATGTATAAGCTGTGGAGGGTCTTACGGGTGGACATAGCTTACTCATTGATTTATTTGTATTGTTTCTTGAGGCAAAAGAAACTAATCCTAGAGGATGTTTAGGAAATAAGTTCTAAATCTGAAAATAAGACAGTGTTTAAGTCAATACAATTAGGCTTTAGACAATCTGGAAAATAATCCTACTTCTATTTCTCAGTCCCACTTCATAAAGGGGGCAAAATACTGAGGAAAGTTATTTGAGAGAACCTCTTTGCAATGGACATTCACTGTACTTGTTACGATTTGTGGGATGAGTTGGATATTCACAATGTTTAGCTTCATTTTAATCACTGTGTCACGAGTTGTGAGGTAGAGCCCAAGTTACCAGTCTGCCAGTTATCTGTGCTGCTCCGTGCTGCCCCCTGACTTTCTTGGATAGTATTTTTTTATGCTGACTTCAGTGCAGTGGTCTGTAGTTGTTGAGCATCTGTGAGTCACCAGCTGTTCACATGTCGTCTATTTCTGCATTGTGCAATGTTCTGTGACTACTCTTCAGGAAAACTCTGTAGTTTGCAAGGCATCTGTACTCCCACCTTTGTAATGTTTTGGTTCTCGTTTGGAGGTCTTGCTCTCGTTTCTCTTAGTGGTCCTAATGTTCTTGATAGCAGCTTTTGTACTTCTGAGTCTACTTGATAGATTAGCCTAGGTACCTCTTCAATGTCTCAGAAACTTCCTTGCAAACATTTTCTTTCCTTGATGCATAAGTGCTTGAAATATGAAACTCTCTGCCTGCTAATCTTCTACTGGGAAGATTAGTGCTAAAGGACAGTATTTGGAAAAGGATTTTAAAAGGAAAAGTCTGTTGAAGCAGGTGTCTGAGACAACAGACTTTCTGTCTTGCTGATGACTATTTTTGGTATCACAGAACATTAGGGATTGGAAGGGACCTCGAAAGATCATCCAGTCCAATCCCCCAGCCACAGCAGGATCACCTA
>JAOXOE010000256.1:65855747-65904925 GCA_028565055.1 Phoeniculus purpureus | reverse complement strand
CCACAGAACGTTTTCTTTTCTTCATGAAAGCACAAACCTGTAAATCTGAAAATTCTGGTAATTTTCAAACCACAATACCTAGTCAAATTCCAAATTTGAATTCCTATCTGCAGTAAGTGGCACCAGTTTACAAAGACACAAACTTAGTGATCATTGAAAGTCACAGCTGGAATAGAGTAATAGGTCATCTACACCATTTACCCAGCCTTATAGCCGTGAAATGGTAATCAATGAGCTTCCTGGACTTTAAACCATTTTAAGTATTTACTAGAATTTAACAACTATTTCATTCCGAGAGCTTTTTTTAATATAATTATAAGGTCTTCTTGTCTAAATTGTCAATTCATTCTTATCCTGCTTATGAAAAAAGCTCGTAATCTTTCTTTTTCTAGGTCTTTCACGTATCTTATCATGTCACCGGCTCATGTCTCTCTCCACTCAGCTACAATCTTCCCTTTTAAGAAATAAGTTCTTTATGCATTTCCACAGAGGTCATGTTTTCTTAATCCCTTAGTTTTTTGCTCACATTTGGACCCTTTCCAATGTGTCTACATGTTTCTTAAAATGTGGTGCAGAAACTGGGCAGGAACCCTTTCTGAGGTTTCCCAGGTGCTGAGTAGAATGGAATAATTATCTCCTCTGCCTCAGAGGCAACACTCTTATTATCACAGTCCCAGATGAGAGCTTGTTTTTTTTGCATAGCATCAAAGAGCAGCAGGCTGTACACCTCTATAGTCCCTTGAGCCTTTTCCACACTGTTGCTTCTGACTAATCTGTGCTCTTGATTTTCTTTCTTATGTGGTCCAGAGTCTGCAGAATTAGATTATGCATTTCTTTTACCATGAATGAGATGAGGGGAGAGGCTTGTGAGTAAAGATAAATCTTCACACTGATGCTTTTTCAAGAGCACTTTTATGCTGGAATTCATACAGATTTGGGTTTTTTTTTTTAAATTAACTAATGTTAATTGTCTTTTTGTAATTGTCTTTCAAAATAAGGTACTTTCACTCTGAAATAAGTTCTTGAGAAGGAAGGTAACACACACATCTGTGCTATAAAAGTAAGCAGTTGTTACATATGGTTTGCTCTATACCAGTCTAGTTACGTATGCAGCTTCTAATGTTTGATTTATTCTATTTTGTGGTGAGTTAACATTGGCCAACAGCCAGACACCCACCCAGCTCCTCACTCCTCTCCCTCTCACCACTACTTCTCACTGGGACAGAGCTGGGAGGAAATTGGATGAGAAAGCTTGTGGGTTGAGAAGAGGGAGATTGCTTACCAAATACCAACACAGGGAAACCAGAGTGAAGCGGGGAGGTACCAGGGCGGGAGAGGCAAGAAAAAATTAAACTACATTAGGGTAGTAAGGATAACCTCACATCTTTGCTCCTCCTCTGCCAGGCTGTACTTCACCCAGTCAGTCCAGGCTGGCACATCGCACCAGCACAAGTAGGATGGAGGTTGTAGTCTATTGCATAAAAATTTCTCTCTGCTGTTCCTTTCTCCTCACATTTTAATTCTGGTCCAGCAGGAATTCTTCTCACTGGCTACAGCCCTCAAGGATAAACCTGTTCCAGTGCATATTGTCTTTGGGCTGCTGTCCTTCAGGATAAACCCGCTGCACAGGACATGGGTTCTCCATGGGCTGCAGAGAATAGGTGTTCCAGTGCTTGAAATCTCCTGCTCCTCCTTCTCTGACCTTGGTATTCCATCTGTTGTTTTTCACTCTTCTGTTCATTTCTCCTACCTCCATCTTGTGTTATTTGCCCTTTCTTAAATGTGTTTTCACAGCAGCAGTATCAAGTCTCAGACTGGCTGAGCTTTGCTGCAGTTGCAGAAGTGGCTGAAACCATCTGAAACAGGCTGTGACAGGCACAGCGCAGACCCAGCTTCCCCCTGCAGAAGCTTCTTTTGCAAGTCTGCCACCACCAAAACCTTGCTGCAGAAACCACATACGTGTCTGAATGTCCATTCTCTAACTAAACACTGGTTCTCACTTGGTAGTCTGTCTGAGGGCATGTTTATCCATCCCTTTCCTCAGCAGCATCACTATAGCCATGTGAAAATCCCACGCTGTGCCAGTCACATGCACTGTGCATGGAAAGCTAAACACTGAAGGACAAGACATCTATCTTAATAGTGGATATTGTCAATAGTGACCCTGAAAATCACTCATTTACACCAGGAAGAAAACTATAGACCCTAGCATTTCTCATAAACGTCTGACAACATCACAGAACAGCTCAAGAAAACTTGAACAAAGTTGGGTGAAAATCAAGGCTTTGCTTTCCGAAAAGGCAACAAGCATCAGAGCACAAGCCCATTGCAAATCTGGGTATTTAAAATTTAGCTAGAACTGGTATAATAATAATACTACAAGGTAACAGCTGTTTCAAACCAGAACATAAAGCAGAACATAGATTTACTTCAATAGCAATTTTATGGCAAGAATGTCATGGATGTTGTCAGTACGAGCAGAACGTTGCACAAATAATTCTGCAGTGTTGGTACTGTGAGAGTACCACTCGCAAAAAAGACCATCAGAATGCAATCCACATCAATTTTCTTAGCAAGCATTTCTCTGGGATTTTTTTTATTTATTTCTGTTCCAAAACATGTTTACAGGATTTATTATCCTGATTTATTGCACCATTACAGACAGAACCTTATCAGGTTGCAAAAGTTATGCTGCTTTCATTTACACTAAAATACATCTTTTCTATGATCATTAAGCAAATTATATTGCTTGAGGCAAAGCATATTCAATGATCTACACATAAATAAACCCAGGTACATTACAAGCACTGTTGTAATATTTATCACTGAGTGAGCTTATGATTTCAAAACTATATAAAAATCTTTAGGGGTTACCTTAGCTTAATGGTGTTCTTCCGTTTCACTCACCATCCATTTCTTATTGCAAACATCTGCTTGGAAATAAAAAGGGGTTTACATTTCCCTGGGACATACTTGGCTCTATAAGAATATTGCTCATTTATTTAAGAAATACTTAAGTTTAATCAAGTTTTTAATTCCAGAAATATTACGGCCACTCATCTTGAACGACTTGGGACTCTAATCTATATATTTTAAAATGTCATTAACGAAAAAAATAACCTAATAGATATTGTTGGATTCCGTAGCAGAAAACGAGCTCTTTGCTTTCTCTCCTGATTAGTGCTCTGGCATTTTTTCAGTGGCTTGGCCTTGCTCGTTTTAGCCTTGGTGCAATAATAATAACAAATGAGCCCTATTACTTTCACTGTTTACTTACTTCTGTTCTGATGTTAGGTACTCTCCAGTTCATCTTGTAAATTACAGCTAATACAAAGGAGAAATATCTCTGAATGAATCAAAGAAAGCAAGCTCCTTATAAACGTTACAGGAAACATTCTTTGTGAAATAAATCTAAGGGTTTTGGGGAGAAGAAAATGATATGTTTTACACTCACACTGATGAATGCAAAAACTATATACCGTATTTTACTTAATAATATGAACTAGTAAAATTCATGGCATACTGTTTTACAGGCAGTAAAATACTTTTTCCAGATGTGGCTTCATAATTCTCCAAAGACTATCGTAGTTATCATAAGATTTATGGAGGATAATTTATTAATCACATTTTTTTTAACTTTGGAAATCTGTTTAGTAAGATGAAAGAGAGCTTTAAAATAAGTCATTTTAACCAAATGTGGATGGCATTATGATATCAAGTTACTTCTTTTGTTCAAATTATTTTTAATGACTTTATTTGTTTTATAGCCTCCACAAGTCAGTACTTACTTGGTGGTAATGATATATCCGGCAAAACTCTAACATTTTGAAAACCAGCAAGAAACCTTTTTCTAACGTACTAAATTAACTGACCTGTGCTATACTATTCTTACAGCTATTTAAATTTAGTTTTATAAGATTTGATGGAGACAAAGCTTGTAAAAACTATACCTCACAATTTTAACCCAGCTTCCTTAATGAAAGTTTCTAAGTGGATCATATGCATAAAACACTGTAAGGACAGAATGCTGATTTAAAATCTGTATTTTACAACCAAGCTTATATTGCTGAAGCAGTTTCATTAAATCTGTAGCGAATATTAAAGTCATGATAGATCTGATTCTGGAAGCTTTCATGCACAGATGGCCTGATCCAAACTGTAGCATGGTGAGGGAAAATAATTTTCTTAACCTTTGTAACTTTTGGACCATACCCAGAGCTCCTGGTTAATTGATTTCAGCACCTGGGCTACAGTTCCATGCCAGATCAATTCCTTCATCGCTACCTCCAGCTAGCTGAACCATGTGAATGGCAGGAAATAGCAGGATGTTAGATTTGTGAATGACATCCTGGACCACGAGGGACTGAGTTCCCTTGCCTGCAAGTAGGTATCTGGTGTCTACTGATTTGCCCTGGAGTACTGCTAGGGCTCCAAATGCTAAACCACAAGAGTCCACTTCCACGGAGTTGGGCTTGTGTCGCAACTCCCAGCCCTATCGGGTTATCTGAAGATATTTTAAGGCAATGTAAGTGCCACCAGTGGCCCCAGTTTAAGCAAATGAACAGAACATTAGTTGTATGTTAGCTCTGATAGAACCTCACATACTAGCATGCTTGTCGATGCCTACTTCCCGACATCTACAGGCACCTTACATCTGATCACAACCACTACATTATGAAGCTATGAGGGAAACATGAAGACAGTTCTATACAAAACTTACTTTTGTCTTATTGAGTGCAACAGGAAGAAAATACTTTAAAATAGGTTGGGATTCCTGGCTGAAGTTCAAGAGATTATAATAAAGAAAGTTCAAGAGAATACTGTCATGAAAGATTGGCACATTTGAAGAAACAACTAGAGGAGATGGTAGGGTTACGAAAAATAATTCAGCACTTGATATACAGGTTTGTAAAGCGATGCTGTTACGTAGAAATGACTGTCAGGACTGTTTTTCATCTATATCATGTAACACAACCCAAGCTTACCTTTGTGCCATGACACATCAATACCATCACCACAAGAATTTATGTAATGTGAAAATTAAGAACCTACTTGTTAAATATTTTTATAGCAGACTTCAGAACCCCAAATATTTCACCTTTGGTAAATCAAGTCCTTAACTAAGCAGCCCCTTAGCTTTACTTCTCATAGAATGCTTCTTAAGATTTTATGATCTACATTATAAGCTGATTAAATAATTAAATAGCTTACCTTGTGCATTATGTATTATAAGATGCTTGTAGTGAAGTCACTTTTATAAATCTTTCAATGCAGAATTTGTCTCCTTTTAATTTACAAATGAATGAGCTAGGAGAGATGGTGTGCTGGAGTTGAGGCTTACAAAATAAGTGAAGGAAGTTCACTTTCCTCCCCTGAGGTTCCCTGGCCAATGGGACCCCCAGATTACATCAAAAACCCCAAGAAATAGACTGGCACTGGCTCTCTCTGTGTGGTCTGATAAACACAAATAGATGTAAGTATGTGTGTATATGCATGCACACAGTATACGTGTATATACATGCACACATACTTAGGTAAACAAGGTAAACACTTGAGGTAAACTAGATAAACTTATAGAAATTCAACTATGTGCAATGAGTGTGTTTGGTGCTAGTGTTTGATCAGGGTTTTAGGTTTTGTTCTTGTGTGTATGGTCAAACTCAGTGATATGGGATGCCCTTTCCAAATAGGATTATTCTGTGATTCTGTGATTTCTGTATGCAGATTTGGAGTTGACAGCTTACATGCTATTGCAGTTCTGAAAATCACAGAATCATTAAATAGGAGGTGATGGAAGAGACCTCTGGAGCAGATTCTCATATGAACAAGAACATGCGTAAGAACACATCCAGGTGGGTTTGAAAGATCTCCAGAGTTGGAGACTCAACACCATCTCTGAGCAGCCTGCGTCAATTACTGTAGAAGTCCCACTTCTACATGGCTCCTGCCCCCTTTAACCACAGTCACTGCAACTACCAGTTCAACATTACAATGGCAATGCTTACTCACATCAGGATAGAGCAAGTACTACTGAATATTTCTTCTTATCTGCCTGAGCCATATAAGAGCCATCAGCTGCAGTTTTCTGACACCCACGGGGCAGCTACATCTGCATGCTTAAGCTCAGCCTGGCTGTCTGCACCTCCAGGTAAGTACAAGGTCCAGTATGAGGTCCCTGGCATAATCTGTGTGCAAGGTGACAAATTGAGCCCATACACTAGTTTACAGCACAGTTCAAGAATTAGCCCAGAGCAGCCTGCCAAAGACAGCCTGAATGTGTTCATGTGCTCTGAAGGGTGAAGACTCAGCAGTGTGAAGACCCACAGAGCCTACAAAATAAAATCCAGGACAAAAATACAAGCCCTAAAATTGGAGTTCATCTCCTGCAGCAGAAGTTGAGGCTGCTTCCTCTTGTCCTATCACTCACTATTTTTGAGAAGTGGTCAACACCCACCTCTCTATGACCTCTCTTCAGGTAGTTGTAGATAGTGACAAGGTCTCCCCTCAGCCTCCTCCTCTTCAGACTAAATAGTCCCAGCTCCTCAGCTGTGTGATATTTGTAATAATTTCCTACTGATTTTAGGGACTCCACGTGTTCACAATTTAACCATATCAATGTTTTAGTCAGCCCTCTCCTGCATTGAAGTGTTTCGAGTTTATGCTGTTAATTATTGTCTTTATCGTCACTAAATAAATTTCCTTTAAAGCAGTGGATAAGTGAAATGTTTAATTTTTTTAAAGTTTTATAGTATTTTGAAATGTTTTTGTGACTTTGAGAAGTTCTGACGATGTATTTTTCTAAAAATTGCTAGGAAGACTGGTTTGATATCTGAAATAATAAGACATCAACAGGATGTTTTAATGTGTCACATAGTTTTATTTTTCATTTCTAACTGATGCCAAAAGAGTTGGAGGAGAGTTCACAGTCTCTAACAGCAAGTTCACACAAAGCTCTGTACTCTCAATGAAACCCACCTCGTTGTTCTTGAAAAGAATATTGGAAAGATAATTTCTCGGAGTCCCCTACAAAAAATAGGAATTTCATTTCTGACACATATTTAAATTTTCCTTGACAAATAATACGGTAACTGAAATACTCTAGTGTAATTGTAACACGAAAATACGTATTTCACAGAGAAGAGCCTGGCTCCATCCTCCTGACACCCACCCTTCAAATATTTATAGACATTAATGAAGTCACCCCTCAGTCTCCTCCAAGCTGAAGAGACCCAGCTCCCTCAGCCTTTCCTCATCAGGGAGGTGTTCTACGTCCTTTGCTGCTCTACGCTGGATCACTGGAGAATGTGATTAAGATAATTCTGTACACTCCTAGGGACATTAAAGTGCTAGACTGCAGTGTAATTTGGGTAGGCTGCAACTTTGTAAAATAAATACACAATGCTGTAAGTGCAAAATCAAACTGAAGACGAAGCAGCAGCTCTGGGGTTCTTATCTCTAAGAACACTAAAAAAAATAAAAAAAAAAAACCAAAACAGAAGATTTAAATTTTTAAAAATGCCCAAACAACTTTTGAGCCTAGGATCTAACAGCTCTTGACAATTTAACCTGTCTATAATCTATCATAAAGAGAAAACAGTGATTCCTCCTGAAATAATAGGGTAAAATTGCTTTTGACTGAACTAAGTAATGTCAAAGGTTAAAAATGTAAAGCTGGAAGGAAAGTACCTACTCTGTAAACCAGCTGTTCAACAGAGCTGTAAATCCCTGCTCGTTCTGCAGGAAAGAGTCCACAATGACAACTTCACACAAGACTGAGACATCCCTTTTTGTAGGGGCCTGTGCAATTCTTGCCTTAATCACCCTAATTTTCATCGTTTTACTACCAACCTTTAA
Source organism: Phoeniculus purpureus (assembly GCA_028565055.1). Lineage (NCBI taxonomy): Eukaryota > Metazoa > Chordata > Aves > Bucerotiformes > Phoeniculidae > Phoeniculus > Phoeniculus purpureus. The sequence goes on along the minus strand of JAOXOE010000256.1, from coordinate 65,897,071 downwards.
TACTGGTTGAGTAAAAGAAGTCAAGGTTCAGAACTGAGAGTGTGAACTCCAGATATTCTCAAGTTATTTCCCCTCTGTAGTTGCCCCATCCTCTGTAGCTGATGGATCCAAAAATTAGCTCCAACCAGCTTTTTCACAGTCTTTAGCATCCGATCTATAAATGAGAAAAAAACCCCTAACTCTCTTGAAACAACTGTGAAGGATCAAATAGAGCTTCTAGAAGGGAAAAAGATGTTCAATACATGACTCAGTCTGACTCTACTTGAAGAACGACCTTTTTCAGGTAGTTTTTAAAAGCAAAAGAGAATATGGCTGCTGTACACTCCCACATTTGGTGGTGCACTGAGACAATGTCTTCTCCATACCAAAAACTGGAAAGCCACAAACATTTCTACTATGCTAAAGTTAAAGTTTATTTGTTTGGTTTTTAACTTGTACCTAGTCAGCTGATGTAGCCTTGTATAGAATCCACTGAAAGAGAGTGCTGCTGATTATATTTTGAGGTTCTTTTCCTTTCTTCTTGAAAGAAGAGACAAGTAGACATAGAGGCTAAATTCAGATGAGGGAAGCTAGGAGTAAGCTTATTTAAAAGCCATCTTGGAGCAAGATCACCAGAAATAAATTGACATTGTAAAGAAAGAAAATTATATTAAGAAAACAAACCAAAAGGACGGACATGGAGGTTCAAGTGACTGTGCTGAGGTACAGAAAATGGAAGGCATATTTTTAAGTGCCAAAGGTAGAGGTCAAGACCATAATGAAAAATCTCATACTATTAACTCTGGACAGTAGAGTTGTTTGAGGACTCTCCCAGTGGCAGAAATCAGCCTGCAAACAAGTTGTTTTATGTCATGAAAAGCAGACACTACCCCACAAGCACATACTAAAAGTGATGCAGGAACATTAGTACCTGTTTTGCTGGAGTTAAATCCTAATAGACCAGTGCAAGCACAGAAGATTTCAAAAAGTTACACAACTTCTTAAGTGACAGGTATGAAGAAAGAAGCCCTCTGCTACATTGGACCTTCCTCAAAGAGACATTTTTCCTCCCATGAAAACACAATGGTAACTGTGCAGCTGTGGCAGATGTTAGTGTATGAATATTTATACATCCAGAGGATATTCTGGTCTACCTCACCGGGCATGTTAATATTTGAATAGATTAATCAAAGAACTTAGCTCCTGAAGCAAACTGTCCCCTCACCTCCTCCTAGATGGATGTGGCTCACATTCTGAATGATGTAATGTTCCTGATGTACTCACCCCCAAAGCTCACGCCTGTATCACCTAACCTGGTACCTCCAGACCACAAACGGGAGCACAGGGTAGCAGTGCTGGGTTTTGAAAGAACCCAGGGCACGACAGAAAACCGGCACAACACTGCATGGTTATGTGTGGGCATCACTAGCTCAGGACCAAACGTAGGCTGTTTGGATAGTGCTGTGCTTAAGCTTGTAGCTCATCCTTTGAGGAAGGACTTCCAGCTGTCCCAGTGGCTCACAGGTGTAATGCACACGCACTTGGACCGGTGACAAGAAAGCCATCCCAGCTCAGTTTGCCTCACTGGCTTATGTCTCCTTTCAAATTTATCTAAACCACCCCTCTGGCATCTAAAGCAAAGCACCACACATGTCCTGAAGCACTGGCCATGATGGGTCAGTGAAAACTTCAGCAATGACCTTTAAATGCCTTTTTCTCGTGGAGCTATAGAAAATTCAGTTTGTGTGAACACTGGTAACACAACAAAACTTTTTTAACCAGAACAGAACCAAGTTTCGTTTTTAGAAACACATTCTGTAGCCCCACACACACGCAAAAGGCACTGACATTACCGTGGGAGGAATCTACATGGCATTAGAGTGAGACTACGCTTTAAACTGCTTTTCACGCCTTACAAACCAGCCATGGAGAACAATGTCCTGTACCTGCCTATTCATTTCTACTAGACTGGAAAGCAACACAACTTTTGCCCCTTGACCAGTTTCAATCTGAAGTATTTGGTTTGTATCCCTGTTTTCAAGTTTATAACGTCACACAGACGATATACGAGCCATGGCAATATATATTGTGAAGTCACTCTTATTTCCTGGTGCTAACGGCATCCTTTGTGGATCAATATTTTTAGTAAGAAGAATTCGGTGATGGAAAACCAACTGAGCTGTCTTTATTAGCATCTTCACTCTTTTTTCCCTTTTTTGGTTTAAAATAAGTGGGGCATTCTTGGAAAATGTACAAAATATTTAAGGAAAACATCCTGAAGGGGTTTTGAAAATGCTAGAAAGACCTTTGAAGTGTCAGATTTGACAGTTGTTGTGGTCCTCCTCTGTTTGCATCGCAGCAGACGGCTGAGGATGCGACTGCTTTCCTTGCGCTCACCAGTTCCTCAGGGAGAGGACAGGAGAGAACACCTCAAAACACTGCTTATTACAGCTGGACCGTGATAAACACACTTGCATATTGTTACACAGGATATGTATTTGGGGCTGAAATGATAAAATCTACATTTAGATGTCTAAAAGGCATTTAGCCTTTCCTTTGTTATCCAGGCTCCTCATGCAGCTCAACACAGGCACCTCCAAAGGGGGTCTCTTCCTTCCTTAGACATCTGGTTCAGCACAGCTGGATTTCCTCCAGGATGGTCCATCTTTCTCCATTAAGTACAAAGGAAGGGTAGCTGATTAGCTTTGATTGGCCATCTGCATTTTTCAATTCCTTTGATCCAGCTGGGCTGACTTTCATCCACGGAAAGGCAGAGGTTGCTGAGGGCTGCCCACACCACTTCCAGGACCACCCAAGACAGGAGCCCTCGGCATGAAGGACACCATGCGTATGCTGGCAGCTGATTAGTACGAAAAGAGGTCTCCTGATCTGTGGAAAACCAGCATGTGACTTTTTTTCCCACTGTTTGGGAAGGCACTGGGAGGAACTGAAGAGATTTCTGAAGCTCTAAAAGCTCTGAAAGCAAAAGCACGTGAATCAACACAAAGAAGGAAAGTGGAATTCAAACAGGAAGAGAAAGAAGTTCAGGGTTTACTTTTGACAACCAGGCTGTTGGTCTGGGCATAACTGAGCTGGGAACCTGTTACAACTCAAAGGCTGGATGACTGCTTCTGAATAGTGGCTACGTAAGAGCAAAGCCTAATTGGCACTGTTTGGTACCTGGCCTATTCTAGTGCAACTTCTCGTGACAATATTGCCATTCAGAACACAGCAGTGTTTGCCATCCAAATCCACGCCACTGAAACAGAGTAATAATTTGTATATCCATAGACACTGAGGAGCCACAGCAGCATATCAAAGAGAGGAGGGAGATAAATATACATAGGAGGCAATTGACTAATTTAAAAGCATTCAGGAAAGACTGTCTTTAATCTGAACTACTTCTGCCAAAAAATAATGATTTGAATGAGCATTGAATGAAGGGCAACTTAAGACTTTGATCACTTTATATGTATATGCCACCCCATTGCTTGACAGCTTCACCACGCCCTGCCACACGCTTCTGGCTGATTTTCTTAGGGGCTGCTACTCATCCCCAGTTGCAGCCCACGCTGTGCTTGGGCTGTGATTCTTAGGGTGCTGCTATTCCACCCTGCTGGCCCTTCCTGCAAGATTTCAAGGATGGAGGCAAACTCTGCTGCTTCATTTGATGGTGAAGTTGACTCTGGAAGTCCAAATGCGCCCTCCGTGATTTTGCCTTTGAAACCATGAAAGCATCTTTGGAAACACTGAGAGCCACAGCCAGGCTGGGACTTGGTTCTCCAGCTTTGCCCTGCAACCCAAATCTCCCAGCTGACAATGAAATGCTTCATCGCTGCTCTGCCGGGACATAATTTTCTTTCCACCCAGCAACAGGCACAAAGGCACTTGAAATCACACTGTAACCCTGACAGGCACTCCGAAGCTTTTCAAGGCCAGCAGAAAGAAAAGACAGAGAGGCAGTGAAAGACAGACAGAAAGAGTATGCAAGGATGGGGAAACTATACTGAATTAGAGTTAATTAAACCCAAGCTTTGACAATGTTTAAATAACAGGATTTTACACCTAGCCCTGGAACGCCTGTACGAGCTGTCATTTAATTTAAAAGAGCACAATAGTTAAATGTCAGTCTCCAGGCAGATCTTCTGCATCTTTCTGATACTGTATTAAAAAGTTATTATAAAGCAGAAGTTCAGGTAGTTTTTTTTCAGTTTGATAATGGCCTTCTCAAACCTCACATTGCAAACACTTGATATGGTACTTGTTCTTGTGAAACCAGGAGGAGAGTTACCCTGAGTAGTGCTAGGAGACAAAAATCCGGAATCTTGACATTTCCTAAGCTAAATCTCAGTGCATTGCGAAGATGGTGTGAAAGATGTGGCTTAGCAATGGGCTTGGTACAGTTGGTTAAGGGTTGGACTCAGTAATTTTGAATGTATTTTCCAACCTAAATCATTCTATGATTCTATGAAAAAATGAGAGTATTTTCCTAGCATGACAAATCATCTGGTAGTAAGATGCCCCTATAATAAAATGGGTTTATAAGAAAGAACAGAACACCCCCTACCATTTATAAAAAATGTGATCAAAAATTAGTGAATATTGTATTGCATGTTCTTAAAGAATAATGCTAATACTCGTCAGTGCTTTGTTCAGCTTTTCATTTGCTGCATGCTTGAAGAAGGATCTCATTAATTCTCCCCTATCCTATTCAGCAATGGTTGCAGATTTCTTTTCAACTGCAAGTCTTCAAAACTGTTTTCTCAGCTTGAATTTATTCGAATTAGCATTTCTAATCAAAAGCAAAACAATCAGAAATTATGTGCCATATTTTAATATAAATGTTGATAAAGAAATCTTTCATATTTTAAGCTACTTTCTTAAAAATAGTGTATCTTCAACAAAATGTAGCTACTTTCTTCAGCTATTCAACATTTAGTATGTTGCTACAGTCATATTTGTTTTTGGTATTTAATCTCATGACTCACAAGATACTTAAAAGCACAAAAATGCAAAATGACCTAAATTGTCAAATCAGTGCACAGGACTTATATGGAAGAAGAATACAACCAGCTAATATTTAGTCTCTCAGTAGTGATCCTGATGTCCTATAGTCCATTCAGATAAATTTTAAGGGCTCCTGATGACAAATTTGACACATTCATTTGACTCTGTTTTTGGCATGATTATTAAAAGAAAGCAAGATCACAGAAAAAATCAACAGCAGAAGGAGTGGTTTAAAAGAGATGCTGATTTAGAAGCTCCTTACCCTCAAACAGCAGAAAATAACCTTATTTTGCACTACTCAGCTGGAAATACTGCACTGGCAGCAGTGCCTCCAGATATGAAAGCGAAGGATGGCAACTAAGCTTCAAGTAATCTTGGCCTAAATAAGAGAACTTGAGTTCACCCAAAGGCACCTGCAGAAAGGTAACCATGAAGGACAAGAGTCAAGTTGCCCCAGGACACAGGTAGACACAAGCTTTGGGGTACCTTTGAAAGGTGTGTATCACCACTGCCTGACAGCAGAACACCCAAAAACTCGTTGGGCATCTCACTTGTGAGACTGCAGCTCTCTGGTCACCAGCCCTCCAGCTCTCAGTCTCAAGTTCCAGTCTGCATCAAACTCCACACTGCAGTGCAGACTATGGCATCAACCCTGTCCCAAATGCAGAGGAGCAAAGTCTGGGGGATATCTTCTTTAAAGACAGTGAATAGCTGCTTTCTGGCTGAATGCTGGATTCAAAGGTGGGGCAGGCTGCAAGTAGGACTTGTCTAAGGGCTGTTTTAAATAGTTTAAATACTAGTAGAAATCAGCCAAATGAGAGTAGACTGCCCAACTGTACTACAGTTTGTGTCCCTCTCAGGATGCATTTCTGCGTATGGAAAATCCTACCTTCCTTTTGGAGGCTGTCCAATGTTAAACAAATGCTCAGCTGAAATACAGAGTGCTCTTCATGGGAGGATGCAAGATCAAACCCTTCTAGCTGTTCTCCCTCTGCTGCGTACCTCACAGAATTGTGGCGGCGTGCTACAGTATGATGGGCTTGCTGAGACACAACACTATCCACACTACAAACCATGGAGCTGAGCAAAAGGTGCCAGGAAATCAAATACTGTGATGCAGGACAAATGACATCTCTAAAAAGAACAAATAACTCTGTATTTCAATCTGATGGAAGCAAAAGAAGAAAGGGACAACACTGTGACAAATACAGGAAATGAAAAAAGCCTGGGCTACTAATAATTTCAGTACAAATTAAACCAGCACAAAAACATTCCTTCTCTTCTCTCTGTTGGGCTCTAGTGCCCTGCTAAAAATCTTCTCTTCAAGTGGTAACCTTCATGGATCCTAAAATGGGTCTAGATTTCCTTGTGTGCCTCTCTCTTGCTGAGAAATCTGTCCTTCCTGCTTCTAGAGTAAAGTGACTTCTAGTGACAAAAACCTTGCTGATCTGACCGGACAAATTCTGGCAAGTGAAACATTTGGAACTGTGACTATGAACATGCCGACTGCTGAGACATGGGGATGATAACAGCGCTGCTGATAACAATACAAGGGACAGGAGGAAGGATGAGAACTTAACTTTGGCCATGTTCCATTTAAGGCAACTATAAAAGACACCTAAAAGAGATGTCAGAGGCAGAGACTCTGACAAGATGTCTGAGAGAAGAAGTCAAAGAGGCAAGGGGCTACTTACAGAGATTTCAGTAGCTGGCTGAACTTACACAATCTTCCTTCTGGACAGTCTCCCCAGAGACGGAACGTAGGTATAATGATAAGTTATTTCATTTTTTGAACTGAGAATGAAAGGCAATTTTAAGGATCGCTATATTCAATATATTTTTGCTATAAAACCTCACGTTAGGGAGTGCATTGCCATCAGAAGCAAGCATACCCTCCCTTTTTTTGAGGGAAAGCATGCAGCAGTTCTGTGGATTGTGGTGGGCAGATACACTAGAGAAAATGTTTTGGTGTTTTACTATTTATGTTTTAAATATAAAAGATAGTTCTGGGCCCCTCACTTCAAGAGCTGCTGGAGTGGGTCCAGATGATGCTGATGAAGGGGCTAGAGGTAAAGTCTTATGAGGAGAGGCAGAGGGAGCTGGGGTTGTTTAGCCTGGAGGAAACTTAAGGGGGGACCTTATCGCAGTCAATAACTACTTGAAGAAAAGTTGTAGACAGGTGGGTATCAGGCTCTTCTCCCAAGCAACTAGTGGTAGGACAAGAGAGCATGGCCTCAAGCTGCGCCAGAGCAGGGTTAGGTTGGATATTAGGAAGCAGTTCCCCACAGAAAGGGTGATCAGAGCCTGGAATGGACTGCCCATGGAAGTTGTGGAGTCCCCATTCCTGGAGGTGTTTAAGAAAAGACTGGACGTGGCACTTAATGCCATGGTCTAGCTGATTGTGGTGATATTAGGTCACAGGCTGGGTTTGATGATCTTAAAGGTCTTTCCCAGCCTCAGTAATTCTGTGATTCTGGGATAAATATCTATCTTTTTGTAGCTCTGAGTCACTTGTGCTTGGTTTTCTCTCTACAGGCTGTTGTAGCACTGCAGGATATGCACTCAAATACAGGTCCTTCTTGTTAGAAAAGCCTTAAAAATGTCCTTCCTTCTTCATTTCTTTTCAGAGGCATCATTGCTGATGTCACTTGAGCATCGACAGCATTTTAGATGATTCATAATTCTAATTGTTCAAGACCATGTCTCTCATATCTGACAACAAATGCATGAGTAGCTGTCTGAATGGACTTGCTGCTCTTCCAGATGACTGCCTAGGTACCCATTTTTTAATTTCTCCCCTCCTTTCTTGTCAGTTGTAACTGGTATGGGGTAACTCTGAAAACATCTTGATCTTTGATGAAGTCGGGGTATGGATATGAGGGAAAAGCATTAGAAAGGCTGTTTGTGAGCCTCAAGTTTATTGCAAGAACCCCTCACTAGCAGGAGACTCAGGAAGGGCTTGACTGTAATGGAGATGGATTTTTTTGCTGCTTCTGACTTTGCTTCCCAGAATTAGACGTTTCGCAGTGACTGGTGACTTTCTACATCTCTGACTAACACCTGGTTGGAAGATTTTGAATACCTCTTTCATGCATTTGTTCTGTTCCCAGAATGAAGGTGATGCCTTCAGAAAGTGCAGGGTGAGCACTTTCTGCACGAGAGATGCTAGTACAACCTCACATCAGCATCTGTGTGCAGACTAGACTGATAAGCACCAGTATCAGAAACAGTGTCAATGACAAGTAGAGCAAATGTGCCTTCTGGAGGATAAGCTGTTAGTGATACAGAGCTACACCTTCTACATGACTGTATTTATAGAACCACAAATGGTTTGACTTGGAAGAGAGCTTTAAAGGTCATTTAGCACAACCCCCCCTGCAGTGAGTAGGGACATCTTCAACCAGATCAGGCTTCTCAAAGAACCATCCAGTCTGACCTGGAATGTTTCTAGGGATGTGGCATCTATCCTCTCTCTGGGCAACCTGGGCCAGTTTTTCACCAGTCTCAGCATAAAACAGCTGTCTTTCAGTTTAAAACGATCGCCCCTTGTCCTGTCACAATAAAAAGAGTGCCCTCAACTTTCTTGTAGGTCCCCTGTAAGTACTGGAATGCCTCATTAAAGTCTCCCTAGAGCCTTATCATCTCTACACTGAACAAATCCAACTTTCTCAGCCCATCCTCACAGCAGAGGGTACCAGTCCTTGCACAATTTTTATGACCTCCTCTGGACCTGCTCCAATAGGTCCATGGTTTTCTTGTGTCGAGGACTGCAGTGCTGGATGCAGCACTTCATGTGAGGTCTCTCGAGAGTGGAGTACAGCAGCAGAATCACTTCACTTGACTGGCTTTCCAAGCTTCTTTTGATGCAGACCAGGATAAACTGAAGGGAATCTCACCTGCGATACAGTGCCTTCAAATACCTAAGGCAGGAGCTTCTTTTTCCCTACTTCTAAATGGGCGTTTCTGTGTCATTTCAGTTTCAGCTTGTCCTCTAGAATTTCTACTGTCTTGGTCCTTCACCAAAGTCCTTCCAGGCAAAACGTTGATGCCTGCTGGACTTCTCTGTAATGACAGTTATGCCAGGAAGAACAACTTCCTTAGAAAAGCCACAGAAAGCATCTGGTCTGCAGCTGCCAGAGGTCTGCCAGACAAGGAAAACCTCTGATTCCCATTCAACTTGGCCCAGCAGAGTTTTCCATATTGCAAACACGATGATGTACAGCATGCAATTTTGTCACAAAACTGCTTTTATTTTCAAATGCCATCCAGAAGTTAAAAATATGGGCCCACTTAGCAGAATTTCTGTTTCTGCCCATACGCATGTGCATCACACCGGGGGACATCGTATCCCGTTTCTCCTGTTCTTTCTTTTCCAAAAGTCTGCAGTTGCAACAGAGAAGCCAGTATTTCAGCAAATGCAAATGCTGCTGAATTACTGCTTCTGTGGCACTTAAACCCCCCTGAGCAACATAACTGAGAGAACCCCCCGTGATTTTCAGTGGCTATGTTTTACAGCAAATGAGTGATAAAAGATACAGTGCTTGGATTCTTCCCTTTGCTAATAATTTCCAATATATATGAAGAGAATGAAACGTTTAAACTCAGGGATGGGGGATTAAAGGATATCCATGATGAATGAGCTGTAGAGCTGAAGAGAATTTGTTGTACATCCTGACCAATATAGCAGTGAAAGTAATCAATCCATTACCTCTCTGCTGAGAGAAATGGCAGAGAGATAAGAGGATAATGAATGCCAGGCACAATACTGATAAGGAAGACACTTAAATGACCAGCCAGAATATATTCCATAGTTAATAGTGCTGACAAAAACAGTGACAAAGTAATAATTTATTCATGGAATAAGAGCCATTCCTGTGAGAATCAAGGTAGCATTTTAAATTAAGGCAACCATTGAAATCAGAGTAGCCTTATTAACCAGTAGCCATTAATGAAGTATTGTTGAAAAGAATACTTCTAAGGGCTCATTTTGTCACTAACTTATAGGCTAAATTGCAAAATCCTTTTACTTACAAATGCAGATACTTTTTTTTCTTCCCTGCCAAACCTTTCTGGCTTTTTCCCCAACCCTTTTCTTTAATGCAACAGAAATTCATATGAAGCTCTGCATCTTAACATGCAGCCTGGATGGACAGTGCTTTTGCCCAGTGTCGACACACACCCTTATCCCACAATCTTTTAAGGGGCTGACCTAGATTTTGAGCCCAGTAATAACACTGAGTACTGCCAAGACTGAAATGTAAATATATTGGATGATTCAAAACACCAACACCTAATTAAGAAACCACACCTATCTAAAAGCTGCTCGTTTTCCTCTCTCCGTGCCTGAAGATCGCGCTGTATGAGCACACTGTGTAACATCAAGTCTTGGAGACATATAAGGAACAGCAGTGACCGCGTTGATGATTCCGACACACTTGCTCCAAATGGCTAAGGTTATGACTAAAACCAAGACTGCTCCATCCTGATTTTCCTTTCATATGCCATGACATCATGTCTTAAGTGTTTATACTATTTCTATGAATGTTTGGGGTCATTAACCGCTCGGAGACTGAACCTGCCCTCGAGTATACTGTTTTTTCTGGTACACAAACAATCTAACCACATAACCTTCTGACCTAAAAGTCTATTACTAAAACTTGTACAGATTTGCTTTCAACAAAAATATCTGCCAATTATTCAAAGAATCTCTCTCTCATATTTCAGTGCTGGTGCCAGACAGAGGTAGGCTTAATGGTTCTATCACTTCCCACATATAATAATTTTCTCCCTGTATGCCCACGACAGATACAGAGATGTACCGTCAGGTTTGTTGTCTCCTCTTAGACAAAATTAAAACAAAACAGAGACTTAACAATATTTTGAGAATTCTAATTTCATATAAAACTAATTTTACCTGTCCATTACAGTTAGGAAATAATCTATGTTAATAAATGTGCCTAGCAGGACAATTACATATTTCCTCCATCTTTCTAATAAGGATGGTGAAAGATTTTAATAAGCTTCAAAAGTATTAGTTTCTGAGGTCCTTTACTAGAAGGTGTCTGAAGGAGAAAAGAGTCACCAAATTAGGCGAAGGTTTCTTTGGTGGGCAGCACAGAAATGCTTAGGGGACAAGGAAAACAGGCATTTAATGTACACACAGAGTGTCTTCTGTTGTGACTGAGCACAGAGCAGACGGCTTCAAGACGGAGGAAACAGGCTTCCAATCCCCCAGCTGCCTGTATTAACCCACAGCCACTGACAGCAAAAAGAGGGCTCGCTCGGTACTCTGAGCACAAACCAGACTTTTATTCAATTCCATCTGAGCTCACGCAGAGACAGTGACAGTTTTCTCAAAAGGGAACACAACTTGCCTTCTCAGCTCCTGAGCGTCAGTAACGAGCTGCTCTAATCGCCTCAGAGTGGCTCTAAATAACTGGGCAAAGGAAATACTGCTAGAAGAGCTACTGAAGTAACCTCTGTTTTATGCTGGAACTACGCTGGTTTGTCATGCTCCGTTCTGGGCTTTCCAGGTGCAATTCTGCCACGTTCCCATGGGTAGACAGAACATTTTGAGACACTTCATAGTTCTCTTAGACTCTTCAATATCCTGAACTGATCACTGGCCCCTATGGCTACGGAGTCTTCAGAAGCAAGCTCAATACTGGAGATTCAGAAAGCACACAACTCACCCTTTCACCTTCCTCCCCACATCCTTCTTCTCTACCTTCTCCACTGACATTCTTTCCTTCCTGCCTGTCTTTCCCTACTGTTTTTTTCAACAGTCCTGTATTACTTTTGGAAGCCTTGTTCTGTCTTTGAGCTGGCAGTACTGGATTTGGTGGACTCCCTGGAGAACTCCATCAGGTTTCCCTTTATTGTCAGATTACTTCCTTTTGGTTCTAAAGATGCTGCAACACACCACCATGACTGCTGTATGGAAATTCTGGCAAATGCCCACAGCGACTGTCTTCCTAATGCAGAGACTTGGACTAAATCTTCTCTTTGAGGATTATTTCAGTTCATGAGAAATGAAGTCACTTTAATGGAGATGGTCTTTTTGGTATAGTTTGAACACCAATCCAACTGACAATGTTTTCCAGCTTACACAGCAATACAAGGAATATGAAGAATAAATTTAATGAATCAAATTAAAATGTCAGCAGAGAAAGTAACTAATCTCTATCAAGTCTCTTATGTAATCCAGACCCTTTCGCTGCTATTATTCAAACGCCTTAAGGAACTAAGAATCTAGGTCATCTGCAGGATAAAGTATACTATCCAGGAATCAATATTCACAGTGGTAAATTAAATTACAGTCCTTTCCATGCAAAGATTTTTATTATTAGAAGGAGTGTTGACAATTTAAACTTAACAGGAAAAAATCAATCTATCGGGTACCTTTTTTACTATGTTGCATCCCTAGATGCCATGCTGTCACATAGGCTGTTGGTAAGTCTTTGTGTGAAATAAAATACTACACTTTCCCAGGGAGCACATGGCTACTGCAATGATACACTTAGACAAACCACTGCATCTGTTCGAAGGGCTATGTCAATTAATACTGACACAGTTATATTGCCATTAAAACTAAAGAAACATCATCCCCACCAATGAGCCATTTGAGACATGTAGTTGCCATTTTCAGTGGGATTTTTTTAGCCACAGTCATGTGAGAATAGAATTTCTAGTGTCTAAAATTTGATAGAGAAGTTGATTTACAGAAATGCTGGTAAACCAGACTTGCAGCTTGAAGAGCTGCCACTAGCTGCTGTGTCTTGGTGTAGTCGCCTGCTGTTTCCACATGTTTTGGGTGGCAGATTGTCTTTACTGATGACCAACAGTCCAATGTAAAACACTTGCCAGATGCCAAAGTCACATTTTAAGATAGTTCTCAACCTAACTGAAGGTGACTTTTAGACATTAGGAAAAAATTCTTTCCTGTGAGGGTGGTGGGATGCTGCAACAGGTCACCCAAAGAAGTTGTGGCTGCCCCATCCCTATAAGTGTTCAAGGCCAGGTTGTACAGGGCCCTGAGTAACCTGATCTAGTGCAGGTGGGTTGGAACTAGATGATCTTTAAGGTCTGTTCCAACCCTAGCCATTCTGTGATGGTATATGATTGGCAACTGAATGCATACAGTCACATTTCTGTTTTTAAACCTCCATCATGACACATTATGAGTTGCATTCATTGCGTTAACTAATGAGGAAGGCAGAGTGGTTTGACTGAGTGCTCAAAGTGGCAGAACTCAGCTCAGCTGGGCGCTCCAGAGCACTCACACGCTGGTCTCTGTTCTGTGCTGGGTGCTGGCACAGACCCCCTTGGGAAGTGGTGCAGGTAGCAGAGACAGATTTCACTTCTTATTTGTAACAACATGCTGTTTCCTTGTCTAGGACTGGATGTGGCTTTTCTTGACTCAATTTCTCTTTGTAATCTGGTGATAAAAAATGAAACAGCTAGATGAAGGAGAACTGTTGCTAAAGAAACGCGGCACTATTCATGTAGGAGAATCAGCTGATCCCTTTTCTCAGATGTATATAATCACACACAAAAGGCTCTATAAAGCCACATAACAATGCTACTTTGGGAAACATCAGAAACCCAACGTGCAGAAAGCTCGGCAAGTAAAGCATTAAGATCGGAATTAAGGAATAAGAGAAAGAACTGCTGCTTTTTTAGCTCCACGGTCATGCAAGGTTCAGGCAAATCCAAACGCCGAAGTCACAGTTTGCTAGTTTATTACAGAACATCCGAGGCTCAGCTTGCACAGAAAATTAGGAGGGTTTTTCTTAATTGTTTCCCGAGTGTGCAGATGACAACACGTAACTACAATTAATATATTCTTCTGCTTAACTTGGGAAACGGAAGGCGTTAGTATGAACCAGCGCTTCTCTTGCCAAATGAACCAGCAGATGCAGCAGGCCCAAGAGATGCTGAACCTGATCCCAAAGACAGCCAGGTTGTCACGATGCTTCAGCAGCATCAGATGCCTTTGAGGAACATGAAAGCACCAAGCAGAGCATACTGACACGTGAAACGAGTTTTCACTCCAGCCAAAAGTGTTTGGGGGGAAAAAACATGAGCTTGTCCTTCCAAGTGTGTGTGACATCTAGGTGAGGGGAACAGATCTCCCGAGACTATCCCCTCACTCTCATTTCTGTAGTGCTCCTTTGCCATTCACAGCCAGAGGAGTCTCAAAATCACAGGACCCACCACGCCTGTCAGAACAAAGAGCTTCTCTCAAGTGCCTCTGCTGATCGTAATTAAAGTGGCACAAAAGAAATATTTAGAAAAATGGAGGAAGGAGGGAGCAGATGGATGGAAGTAGGAGCTGGTGTTTCACTTTTGGCTGCTTCTCCTTAGCAGTCAGATTGCAGCAACAACAATGGGGTTTTTTTTCCTCATCCTATCCTAGCCAGATGATTAAATACCCCTTTTTGTTACCGCAGTCTCCTGGTGACCGAGATCTCCTCTGGTTATAGATTAACTATTACTTAATCGTAGTGAAAAAACCACGGAAGCTGCTGCATTCTGTAGCATTTGTTGAGAGCAATGCAAAAAGGAAGAAAAAGAAAACCAAAAAGCTGTTACAACTCAGCCTACCTGGCCCACTTGGAAGACACTTAGAGAGGACTGTCACGATGCTTGAGCATGCAGCACAACGTATTGCCAGAAGACAATGGATGCAAAAAGCTGAAGAGCAGCCAGATCTGACCAGAATCCAAATCCTACCTGTTTTATCTGCTTCATCAAGTCCAAATCACACTCCTTCCAGCTCCTCTGCCTCCCTGTCTCTAAACACACTGAGTTAACAAAAAATTTCTTGTAGCTGTTAATGAAAGCTCATAGCCTGCAATATACTGTTGAGCTGCCCTGATTCTATCTAATACACGTTTTATTATTTCAGGATTAATAACAAGAACAACGGACAACACTACAATATACTTACATGGCACCTTAATTTGAAGATTGCAAAGGATAAAAGACTGAATAACTATTAATATGCCTCAGTCCCTGGCTATCAGAAAACACTGATACACACACAAACAAAACTCATCTGGGATCTGAACAACGAATCCTCAACTCTGAGCGAGGAGAGTGTCCATAAGCCTACTTGCATGTGTGACTTTAATTAGATTTTAAAATACACCGCTGCCCCGCGACGGAAGGCAGTACGCCATGCAGAAGCTCAGCAAGCTCAAAGGCAGCCCTGGGTGGGTTGTGGGTTGTGTTTCACAGCAGCAGTACTGTCACTCTGTCATACATGGGGTTCTGTGGGGATTACACAGTTGAAACCATGGCTGTAACGTGGCTTTCCAGCTAAGGGTTAACTGCATTACATTCATTTATTCTTCTGTGCTTTAGATTTTATCAGAAAGGTCTGATTACTTATCAGTGCTGATGCCATATGAATTACATCAAGATGAAGAATTTACATGAAAATAAGTCATCAGCACTTCACGCTGAGTTCCATATGACTTTAGAGAAAATTATAACCTTTCTATATAGTTTAAAATTCCTCCTTTAAAATCTCTTTACAGTATTCTATAGGAGGAATGAAAATCTTCCCCTTTTCTCCTCCCACTCTCCCATCACAAAAATGCAGACAAGGATGCTATTATCTATCAAATTACGTCTCCAAATTGGCTTACAAAAGCATATATACTTTAAAAATAATGTCATAATTCTTAAAATTGAGTCAGACTGCAACTTCTTAGGCCACGGCTGCACGATCTTAGGCAGAATTTGAAATGCACAAATACTTGCAAGCTAAAACGACCCTTCTGGGTGTCCAGTTTGCAGTGTATTGGGAGATGCTTCAACCATAATACGGCATTCTCTGTGTGTGAATTTATGTTCAGGATTTGAGTGCCACTTTGAAATGGCCCAACACTAAACTGTACAGATGTATCCAAATGTCCAGCTTCATTGTTTTTACAGTGAATTTATTCAGCTCTAACGACATCTATATGAGGGTTATGCCCAGGTAATTTCTGAACATTTGGAACGTCTCCAAGCACTGTGAGACTGAAATGTGTTTAATTGTGTTCTTTGCAGCCCACTTTAAGTGAGCAATTAAAGCCATTGCTAATTGTGGCTACTCCTTGCTAAAGCTTCCCATCAGCAGATCTCTCTCCAGTTTCCAAAGGGAGGCAGCACCATAAAGCACAGAGTCCAGGCCCATTGGCTGCTCTACAGGACACACTGAATATGTGCATAAATCATCACGAGATTAAGGTCCAAGTCAGTTTGGAGGTTCTGACTGAAAGCTTTCCTTTCTGCAATACACTCAGCCCATTGAAAATGAACTCCAAACCAGACAAACCACATTTGGAAAAAAAATCCAGCTGGTGTAAACCAGTAGTACCACAGTATGATAACTCTGAAGTGGCCATGGAGAACACGGCCGATTTGAAAATGCACCACCACAAAGCAAGCAAGTACTCGCTCTTCTAGTCCAAAGCCCTGAAGGGATGTATTTTGTCCTGAAACAATTACAAATAACTAAAAAAAAAAAGGGATTTGGTATGAAAACACCTCCCACACAGCCATCTCCACAGCACTGCTAACGTGTTGCTGTAACGCTTTCTGCAAGTGATTCTATATCTCAGCTTTTGCACACTCACCAAGTTCAGTCATTTACTTTCATTAATTCAAACATAGGAGCAAATAAGCATTTGAAAAATGTAGGTAAATTGTGAATTTATTTTGTTTTTCAATTTTGTGCTTGAAGTCTCCCTTTAGTCATGTCTTCTTGGTCTTCCCCTCTCCTCAATTTGCAAGGATGAGCCCTGTCACTCTTATTACATTTAGTCTGAACCCGGGAGATAACAGGGTAAATTTGACAAAACCTGTGCGTGAAATGAACACCCGTTCATTTATTAGCGAGTCTCACTGGGCACCATTACACTTGTAATAAAAGAAGTTATCGAGAGGAAGAGAACAAACCTACTGAATTAGAAACCCAGATGTTGGTGATGTCTTCAGCTTTTTCACTAATTCCCAACAGGTTGTTAACAGGCAGCAGTGCTCCCAGCTACAGGAAACTAAGGAGCTAACGCTTAAGGCTGACCTGAAGAACAAATTATGATCTCACTGTACAACATCACTTGCTCAGTATTGCTGCCAAGGGGCAGCAAATGTTGGGGACCAGTGTACTGATCTTATTGCATAATTATGGCAGTACCTTTCAACCCATTTCTGTGAAATCTTGAAGCTCCACACAAAGCGTAGGTGACTACAGCACTCCGGTGATAAGCAGTGCTGACTTTGGGAGTCTCATTTCCCTAGCTCAGAAGTGATTACACGGGATAACTGGAGATGGTTGGTGGAGGTGTGTGTACCTCTGGTACATTCTTGACATGGTACTTTGTATCCTGCATTTTCAATTTATGGGAGAAGTACATGACATACTGAGACTGGGTATCTTGGGAGATTTTATGAATATAAATAAACGATAGATACTCCGGAAAGAAGCTTGAGAATAGTTTTCACACTCAATAATAAATTACTTTTCAAATGTTTATGCATTTTATGATTAATGCTATTAGTTGTTAATTAGCTAAATAAATATGATTACCTGTGTGACTTTTTCAACCTTCCTCTCTGTTGCTTAGATAAACAGCTACACAGTGAACACTTTATTACAGACATAAAAACGTCTTGTGTTATAATGCCTAAGTACATATTGATGTTACATTTCCTCGCTGTGATATATGCGTTAAGTCCCAGGCCACTCTGAAAAGGAACTACAGATCTTAATAATTTATGTTCCAAGTTTTAGCCGGGATTATCAATGGTAGCTTTTGAACTTTTTCTTTTGGTAACGTAATATATCATAGTAAAAATGCACAGACAAGCGATGTGTCAGTTTGATTTTTTCCACCTGATTCAGCAACCCAAAATTCAGACACAGCAGTTTAAGCAGAGTTGCACACTGAAGAATTTAAGTCTAAGCATTTAATCTGTTCTTTCCATAAATTTCTGCTGCTTGTGCTATTATAATGATGTTACCAGAGGAAGTTTATTTATATCGCAGATTTTCAGCATCAGCACATTCGGAATACAACAGCAATCATTCATTCAATAGCTAACAGCAACGTAATAACATCATCGCTAGCGCTCTAAATATCAAAAGAACATTTAGAGAAAAGACAACAGAAAATAAAGCAACTTTGAAGAATCTACTGGTTCACTACACAGAATTCACTAAACCCAGACACATGCACACAGGCCAGCACAGGAATGAATAGCAATTATGCGCAGCTATTTTGCAGCAACAGGTTGCATATAATTAAACAACAATAAATAAGAGGATCTTTATGAGCCCATTAATAGCAACATACACTCTAGAGAGAAGCATTTTAAGATCTTAAGCCTTGCGCATCCCAGAACACCTAAAGAGATTTTGTTCGCGAGCAAACTGTAGTCAGCATGACTGTAAAGCAGCAGGAGCAAACCTGACACTGCTCTGTCTAGACTATGCACAACAGGATCGCCATATGCAAACCTGAAACGATGAAACCGATGGCAACAAGTATGAGCCCCCGCTTCTTTTTCTGACACTGTGCACCACGACTTTTTTAACAGCCTCAGATCTTCAGATCTACCATGAAAGCTGTTCTTCCTGCTGTTCCTAATGTATATTGTACAGAGCTACCACGAGCAGCACTTTAAGGGGTCACTTGTCATTCTCTCTTCATTCCCCTGCCTGCTTCCCCAGTATTTAGATAATAATGGATCTGGTTACAATCACATAGTCCAAGAACACACTGCAGAAGGTTAAAAATGCTAGACCTCTAAAAGCACAGATAAAGACTTCTATTGAAAATGATGTTAACAAAGCGATGCTCTCAAAAGGTGAAGAAATGGTCACTCCCGTGTGTACCTGGGCTTTAAAAGAAAAAGTAAATTATTTCTCCTTATTTTTGCTGTGTGTGGGTGTGAGTGTCTGGTGGTGGGAGAAGTGCAGCTTCAGGAAATGAATTGGTGAGCATGGGAAAGGCAATGCAAGCCGGAATAAAGTTTTATTGAGCAACGGGAAGTGTGAACACTGGACTCATAACAAGGTCTTATAGGGCTTCAGTCAAAATGGAAGCACAGATGAGGATAACTGCATATGGCCAAAATGCTGCTGGGGTCACAGCGAGAAGTCATGACGACTTTGCTCTCCCAAGGGCATGGGCAGCTCAGTGGTACCAAAGTGTGCATTAGCTGTGGACGTGGAAGCATCGCTGGCGGTGCAGCTTGTGTTAAAGCACACATCTCCTAGAGCTATCTGTGAGCCCAAGCTAAACATGAGGAAGGAGAGTTTTCCAGATGTACTGAAAGGATGATGACATGGTGCTTACAGACATACTTTCCCAGTGTGAGGAAGCATGGGACAAGCAAACATTGTATGGAAAAGGATGGTCTCCTAGACAGATATGATGTTTCAGGACTGATGTCTGAGCATAGCTGCTTCTTCAGTAGTTACCAATACTGATGAAAATCAGTAGACAGGAAACACGGGTTTTTAAGGACCCGTAGTGTGAATGCAGGTGAAATATTTGATGAAGCAGAACAAATGAGAGTAATAGATAGATTCATAAGATTGGGTAATTTGAAGACAGTCTACAGTCCTTCCTCTGGCTTTCTTCAAAGCTCTGGAAGGAACAGCCCTGGTTGTGACGTTGAAGCCAAGGAAAATTAAGCTATAGTGGCAGAGATGTGAGATTATGAGAGATGGGAAAAGAAGCTTGGGTATGAGCATGACCTGGAAAGTCTGTATCATGGAAAGACAGAATGTGCTGCAAGACATTCAACCTGGGGACATGTACATGTTGAACACAATAGCTGGAGAGACTAGGTGAGATGATACTGTTGAGCACAGCAACTGAGTAAAGGAGGTAGTGAATCACTGACTTCAAGTAAAAGTTGCTCAAGCTGGTGAAGACACCTGCCAAGTTACAGGCTAAGATTGTATTAGGGTGTATGGAGTGGCAGTGATCCGAGTTGGTGTAGACGTCTCCAGCCACGTTTTCAGTATCAGACTAATTGTCCCAGACTCGGTTGATAAATCTTGTCTCTAGATCCCTGCTGACTGGAAAAAGTGCCCATGACAACGATCTCAAATGTCATCATCTACCTGTAGATCGCCTGAAGTAAGGCAAGATGAACCTTACTTCAGGAAACAGGTGTGGAGAGACCTGAAAATCATGGGACAAAATGTCTCTTTCGACACAGTTTTTCAGTCTTGCTCTGAAGCGGGCAGTTGCACACGGGCTCATTCTTGTAGAGGGCAAAAAGGATAACACACAGTGTTAGAACAGGTGGTTCAATACATTACCTGTAGCGCCTACTGAAATAAGAGGAATGAATCAGCCTGGCCGAGCCCAGGTATTCAAAACTATAGAGTAAAATAAATAAATACGATTGTGGACAAAGGAAGCAAACTGCCTGGAAGGTATAGGAACAGCCACGTTGAAAAATGCCGCCTCATAAAGGCAGTAATCTCTCTCAGACAGATCTTCATTACAGCTAATCACTATTTTGCCAAAGGCACTTACGGCAACATATTTCTAGGGGACGGAACAGGCAGGCAGTGGGGAAAAGGAAGAAATTTCTCAAGCTCCTGCCCTCTCACCCCAAAATTGCAGCCCAATGCAAAAGTCAAATATTTCACTTCAGCTGGAAAATCCTAAGAAAGAGTTCAAATGGAATACTGTAGCAGGTGAAATTGAAAACGGGGCAGATAAGTGGTTGCAAGGCACATGCTTCCCTCTGGCACTTTTTAATCAGGAATACAGGCCTCTTAGGTGGAGGCAATATCACATACTTACACTGGATTATATGGTCCAAGTAATAACCTTGCATTGGTAATAAATTAATTTTTTTCCTATAAAAGTTGGTTTCATTTTAACACAGATCTCTCCACTGAGGGGTATGGTTGGATATTTCCACATCAGCACACATGCTTGATGCAAAATGAACAACTGTGCTCTCCCCCTCCCTCCTGATGAAGAGAGATAGTTCAAGACAAAGCCTGGTTAATAAACCAGTTGTAAACAATCAGAGGAGACAGGCAATGCACTGAGCTGTGAATTGTCTTCATACAAACCAGGGGATTGCAAGGTAGATATGGAGTGAAAACCACCTTAGAACCAAGATAAAACAGACAATAAAAAGAAAAAGATAGAGGTCAGCAGACAGACTGAAAGCAGCAGGAATATAATTTCCTTTAAAAATAATTGCATTCAATTTATGCTCTTACCTTACACTCCCAGTACTAGGTAATCTAATCAGATGCATATGGTTTTATTCTCCACGGTACACACAAAACATGCAATAAAACCCCCATAAAACATGACCTGTGGTGACTCGTTGCAGATTTAAGAGGATACATGTATTTTTTTCTTCTCTTCTTGCTCTACTCAGGAAAGGTCTTTTGCAACCTCGTGATCTCCTTCCTTATACCAGCTACCATGTAAATCTGGTTTTAAATATATTTCTGCTTACTTGCTCCTGCCATGCTTTTGGTTTAGGGGTACGAGAGGTGCACCTTTCTCTTTTCTTTAGGCAAGAAGGTCTATCTGGTAAACTTTTGCTCACTTCTGTGAAGCAGCTGTCCTTTCTGCATCTTAATTTGGCAGTTTCCTACGGCTAGCTATTTATGACACTGAAAATCCCCTTTGATTCTCCCCTAATTCAGTCTTAATGTGGGAGAACACACAATCATTCACAAGGGTCTAGCAGCATCTGTAAAACTTTCTTCATCTGTTTTGTCAGTGTGAGCAGGACACTTTCTTCAGTAGAAACAGTAAAGTCCTGAGTTAATGTTTTCCATCAAGAAAGCTGAGCAGATACTTCACACATTTGATTCAGAAGCACCAGAGCTTGCAAGGAGCCAAGGCAAGACTTACATTCTATGGAATAAAGGCAATGATATGGTAGATTTTTTTCAGTTGGGCAGGGACACCTCTCACTAGACCAAGCTGCTCAAAGCCCCATCCAGCCTGTCCTTCCAGACAGGGATACCCACAGCTTCTCTGGGCAACGTGTTCCATGGCCTCACCATCATAGTGAGAAATTTAGATCTAATCTGAATCTGCCCTTTCAGTTTGAAACCGTTGTCTCTTGTCCTATAACTAGATGCCCTCATGAAAAGTCCCTCTCCAGCTTTCCAAAGGTCTCCTTTAGTGCTGCAGAACATAATCACGTAAGGCATCAGATTTTTCAGGCAACTCATACCACCTCATTCTTCCTATTGCACGTGCAGAAATCTGCAGCCCCTTCCTTGTGTTGCTTCACAGTTCTCTTTGTGAGTGGCCCCATGTGTTTGTTATTTATTAATTTGGGTTATTTATTAACTTATACAAGACTCAAGAGACCCTAACATTATAAATAATATAAACATATCTCACATTACATTAATTACAAAATATATATAATTAAGGCAAATCTTGGCAGGCTCAAAATTGTCAGTCCTATAGGATCTCAGCCAGTCACCTAGGAGTCTGTTTCATCTTCCAGAAATGATAGTCTTCGCCTTTCAATCAAAACTTTCTTGAACACATACTGAGAATATCACCAAGAAGTTCAGATAAAAGAACAGAACAATTTCCAGACTGTCCTGCCAGCTTGATTTATGACAAGGGAGCTTTACACGCACAGCCAGCAGACAGTGCAGCATGAACCAGGGGGCCGGATCACCAGGGTGAGGTTAAAAAGTGAGATAGCAGCACAATTCACAAACGATTTAATGAGAATCAGCAGAATGAGGATGCCTAGATGGACATCTAAGCACTGTTAGGTCCTGGATGGCCAATGGAAAGGCTACTGGTAGACTGCTGGCTGCTTCCCCACAACCACATGCTGTCCCATACCTCAGAATTTCCTGCTTTCTTGTCTCATCGTTCCAGAAGACACTTTGGGATTTGCAGTTAAATCAAGCCCTGTGCTTTTGTCCTTTCAGCTGGGTACCTTTGTCCTTTGCTTCTACTGTAAGGAATGTCCTGGGCCTACAGTGTCCTTATAACAAATCTTCCTTTTTACAGAACAAGAATTTAATATCCAATAGCTACAAAGAGGGCATCAAGATATAGTCTCTCCCCTGCCCTCACAGATAATTTAGTGGGCCATGACAGATCTTCTTGCTTGATCCTCCAGCTACATGACTGCCATGCAGGACAACCTAACTTCAACAGATGGCATCCACAGTAAGATTCCTATTTCCCTGAGAGGTGTGAGACCTGAGTCTGAGTTCCTAACACAAAGGAGGGAACTGAGTCTGGGTTTCCTATTTGTCAGGCAAGATGTCAACCCAACAGACTGTTCTTCCTTGCCATTCATGGAATCAGAATCAGAATTACTGAGGCTGGAAAAGACCTCTAAGATCACTGAGTCCAGCCTGTGACCTAACATCACCACAATCAGCTAGATCATGGCACTAAGTGCCACATCCAGTCTGCTCTTAAACACTTCCAAGGGATGGTGACTCCACCACTGCCCTGGGCAGTCCACTCCAGTTTGTGATCACCTTTTCCACACATCTTGTGTATTTGCCCTCTACTTGGTCATAAATCACAGAATCAAAGAATCATAGAACATTAGGGTTTGGAACGAACTAAAGGTCTAAATGATGGCGTTTCAGTACATGAAACCGAGTTTCCAAAAGCAACCCAGCTTCTCAAAAGAGATTTTAGATGTACTAATTATTTTGAATTTTCCTGTTTCCTGTCCTACTTCACATAGGACTGCTGTGCCAGCTGCCCCTTGTGATCTCTGCTGTTAAAGACTAGCTCAGAAGTGCTAACTGCCTGGCTTGGGTGCACTGGTGTGTTAATGCCTAAGCCCTTCTGGGGACAGATGATGGTCTGAAAAAGAAAATGAAAGCAAGCAGAGTGGACTGTAGTGTCAGGGCTGGAGGGCAGCAGTAAGATAGACTGAGTCTGGTAGGAAGGCACAACAGCTCAAAGAGATTTCTGAAGTGTCATGGTGAAAGGCGTGGGAAGGCTTTAGAGATTCAGGAAACAAAGGAATAAGCAGTAGAGTCTACTGCAACACCTAGACCATGCAGAGGTACTGTATCTTCTTTGCTCTGTGTACTCAGTGTCTTTCTCAAGCTCTGCGTTTTCATTCTGGGCTGCCTGAGACTCTTTCAGAGGAAACTGTGGCTATCACCATAGTGAACTGCTGGAAAATACAGAACGGCAAACATTTCTTTACTAGCTCCATCCTGGGGGGTAAGAGAAAGACGATCACTGAATACCTAAAAAGAGAGCTTTCTGTGAAGCAGACTGTGATAAAGGGTCTAGAATTCCTGAGCAGTTTATAATTCAGTTCTTACTTTAAACAAAAGGAGACAGCCAAGAGATAATGAAAGGGAAACCCCATGAGGAGAGCAGACATTCCATGGACACAACTGTCTACTTTGTACTCCTGCTGCCCTCCAGTAAGAAAAGGCTGCATTGTTTTGAACTTTTGAGCAAATATTGGTACTTGCAGAGGTTAAACAAGATGTTGTACTAGAACCTGCAAAGCCGCTATTTACAACTAGCCAGGGGACAGGGTAGGCAGTTACAGGGCAAGCATATACTGACAACCTCTTTTAATGCAATCACAGAGAGACCACCACAGGAATGGAAAGTAATTTAGCAGTCAGGCTTGTCCTCATTCTCTACACTGAAGATTTTTTATTTATTGTGGGTTTAGGATAAGAATATAACATAATACACTGGCAACTAGCGCAATCTCCAGACAAACGCAATGTGGTCTCAATGGGTGATTTTAGAAGGCAGCTTGAATCATTCAATCAGTGAAATCATTAAGTGCCACCTACTTCAAGTCCCTAACCCACCATACACATGGATATCTGCAAAATTCCCACATATCAAGTTTGAACACACCAGAGCTATTCAGGGTTTGATGCAGGACTGTACTAGTGAAGGACCTGTCCTATAGGAAGGAAAAAAAAGGAGCATATGTGGAATAATGGGCAGGAAAACTGAACCTGTGCTGATAATTCACCATTAGAGATTGCAATATAAATGAGTATGTGTGCCAGCATGTGTTGCTCTCATTTCAGAAGAGAGGAGGAGATTGCAGAGACTGAGTACTGCAGTTCAAATCTGTGTGACAGACATGCTCTGTCAACCTCAACGAGCCACCACAACTTTATGTCTTGACATCCTTGTCTTAAAGGTGGGGGAATGAGTGGGAAGGGACCCAGGGAGTATGTTGGGGCCATGCACAGTGTCATCCCTGTCAAGCCATTTGCTATCTAGGAATCTGATGGTCCATGCAAGGGTAAAATATTTCCTCAGCAGACACTGAAGTAGCTGCATTGCTCTAAGAAGCTTCCTTAGCTGTTATTTCTCTGGATCCTTGCAATTAATTGTATTTTATGCTCATTAGTCAACAAGCCAAAGGCCTCAGTTATATCAGCATAACGCAGCGGAGAGAAACATTTGGCTACCAGACATTCATCTGAGAAAAACAAGTAAGTCTGTGAGCATGCAAGGATCCCTGGGGAGAGAGTGTTGAGGTTGCATTTTCTGGTTTCCAGGAAGACTGGGCTCTGCTAGAAAAAGTGAGGTCTTCCTAATGCTCCTGAGATGATGTTCCACAGTTCTTCAGTGAAGGGAATGTAGAAGCTTCACTCACAAAGCATTTAATGAAATTGGGAGAAAAATCACAGACCTCGAGAACAGGAACTCTTTGCAAAATTGCCCTTACATGGGCTAATCAAATTAAAAAATGGTGGAACAATGACAAGACCCACTGACATCAGAGTACTCTGGCACTTCTAGAACTTCTGGAATTCTCAGTTCTGAATACAAGCTGAATTGCTTTTGGATGAAAGTGAATGGGCTGAAGTGACAATAACATAGAAAAATCTTTGTTAAAACACCAGCTAAATCCCCCCTACTCCCAGAAAAGCCCTACTTGCCTTTCAAGCTACCTTGCAGAAAGGAGAAAATCTTGTTATTCTCATACTTCTGCCACATGGTTTTCTTTTCTATTTTAAATTATGAAATAATGTAAAGAAGGACATTTCAAATGCAAACAATGAGCTAGACAAGCTTCGAAGATGTCCTGCAAGTGCCTCCTGCAGATTTTCTTCCACTTCTTCCTAAAACTCAGATCCAACTGCTGTAGAAGACATGAGGGCAAGGCAGGCAGCTCAGAGCACTCTAGCTATTTTTACTCTCCTCCACGTTTCTATGTGTAACACAGGCTGAAGAGAAAGAACATTTGTTTAAATAGATGGGACAAATACCCGACAGTATCCTCTAAGGATCTCAATTCCACAGCAGTAGGAGTCAATCTGGTTGCATCATGGTTTGAAAACCGTGTCCAAAGCATCCGTGGATAATTTTGTGTATGCAAAATTAGGACCCCTCAGGCCTTTAGTCATCTGTCACAAGCATTACTATCAAGTTTACATACATAATTGCTCTAAATCATGCATCCATTTTTATGCACATCTGTTTCTGAGACTCATACCCACATACACCTTGCTTCCTTGAGCTAAACAAAAGTAGGAGAAGGATGAGGAGGAATCCACTGTCAGAACCTTCCAAATTAATTCAGGGAACATCCTGGCACATTCCTGCTGCTGTGCTTCAGAAACCTTCTTCAGGATGGGGTAATTTTCCTATCCCAGGACCTACAATGAGCTTCCAGGACTAGAGACATTTGAAAAATATGACTATAAAGGCTCTTCATCCACAGTGACAAGGCAAGCTATGGCAGCAGCAGAACGGTCTCTCTGTGACAGTATATTTGGATTTCCAAGAATCCGACTGCCAAAACCAGATGGCAGATGTGTCCCATTTCACCGTTTACCTGTACTTTTCCAGGCACTGCATTACTATAATAAACACTAATACCACTGCTGATACACATTCATTTTCTCTTAAGTCCTTAGCATGTTGGCCCATGAGAGTAAAACTCTCTGTGTTTTAAAATCATTTAGGTTTGCCTAATCGTATTGCAGCATCCTCAGGTGGCCCAGCCTTCTTCAAAGTTCTCTGTAATTTTCCCAGTTGGAAATGGCTGTTTATTTTAGACTAATGGCTGTCTTGAAAGCTTAGTGGATGGGGAAAGAAAGATGTCTGGGCATACGTGCAGATTACAATTAGTTATTCAGAGTGTATTTTGATTATAGAACATTTTATGCTTTATGTCATTAAAGAAGCAGCTTTGCTTATGCTTTTCTCATGTACCCACAGAGAACTCAGTAAAAAAAATGAATCTCTTTTCTAAAAAAATCTAATTGCTGCAGGAATACAGATGGCCGTAGAATGTTCTTAGTATTAACAAGGAAAATTGTTCTTACGAAACCTTTCATTTGTCTGATAGGAGGTGGAAGATTATCACACTGCCACTAAAGAAACCTGAAGATGTTCTTCAGGGAAATTTTTAGAATTAAGATAAAGCAAAGATAAGAATTACTTTTTTGGTTCAAGTGAAAAGTCAGGTTAACCATAGGAAGGGAAATAGCAGGAGCTGTCAGAGACCGCTGTATTCTGAAGTTTAGGGATAATCCTCTAATGACCCTTGTAAGCAGAGAGGTAATAAAAAAAGAAACTTTAATACAAAACAAAAGCGAGAGTTAACCCAGAGATTCAAAGGAATAGTCACTAAAGGGGTTCTGAATCTATACTGAGAAATTCCAAGAGATGCTGAATCTTCCTTTCAGATGTAGAGAGATCTGAAGGTCTTTAAGGCTCTATGATAAAACCTCTTTGTGAAGATGAAAGAAGTGTACTTTATATTACATTTTGGTTTGTACATGCATCATCATGGGCCATACTGTGAAGCTGAGAGCCCTCTGAAACTCCACCACACTTTCAAATGACTGCCTCAAGTTTTAATGAACTGGGTGGACTTTAAAAATTTGTTTATTATCCATTTGCCTCAAATAACTTGGGACTAACAAATCACAAGCCAAGCTTGCAGACTTTTTTTATCTATCACCAGCACTAGCCCAGGGGAAGCAAGAGAATGTCTTTGAACAAGGATTGATAAGATGTCTATTGACTGAGGATAAAGACGAGCCATGCTGAGAAAGCAAAGCAGTTCATGGTGATTTCATTACAGCCAATGTCTGATTGGTGAAGGGGTGCTTCTGAAGCATTCTAAAATTAAATGTGTCTCGATGGTATAGGTGCATGCAAAGTACCATTAAACATAAGATCCAGTCCAAGCAATGCGCCCTCATAATGCTTTCTATAAAAGAAACCACAGACTAAATACAGGAATGCTTTGTCTTAAGTCAAAATTATTGTGCTTTCAAGCCCTGTATTTTCAAGATAAGTAATGTACCAAGATTGGGCTGGGATCACGAAGCTGTCTGGACTCAATACTTTTGCTCTTGAGTACTCATGACTAAGCTCTGTCAACTTGAGTCTTTATTGAATATACAAGTTCTCAGATGCATAGTTTAGTCATTTACATACTTTAATTTTCACTGGTGCTGGCAAACAGACAGAGGCCAAGTGCTATTTTTGATTTTAGAATACGATAGGCAGTAGAGGACAAAAGCTAAATTGAAAAAATGTGTCACTCAGGACATGCTCTGTAGCTGGAACACGTAAAACTTCCTGACTTCAGGCTGTCAGTAAACCACTAAGAGAAAACTTAGTCTGACACAGGCATGAGACAGATTTAACTTCAGGGACTGTCACATTCAAAACTTGTAACTTATTTAATTTCTGTGAAAAAAGAAAGCCCAAAGGAACAAAGCCCTGAGAGTGGTGACCAAGGTACTCATGCTCAAAATAGGTGTTGAGGGCTAAAAGAGACATTTGAATGTATTTTCAAAGATAAATTAATCCAATGAAGACTTTTAAGAAAGTCTATTGAAGTGTGCTGGAAAAAAATCAAATGAGCTGTTAAGACACAATTTTTTCCTGTAGAAAAATGCCCCAAATCTATTTTCTCTAATGACTTTTTCCCACTTCCTCAGGGTTGGTGCCATGGTACCGTCAGCAGCCCCAGTGCTGGCAAAGGAAGGGAAGACTAGGCACACGCTGTGCCTTCTCATATGGTGATGTAGGCATTGAAGAACATGCCATGCTGGACAAGACTACCTCACATTCCAGTCCCCTCAACCCTGGTAGCAAATCCTGCTGGGTACTTACCATCAATTTCTATGTCCAACTCGGGTTTCACAGTATCACAGTACATTAGGGATTGGAAGGGATCTCAAAAGATCATCTAGTCCAATTCCTTGCCAGAGCAGGACCACCTAGACCAAGCTGCACAGGGACATATCCACACAGGTTTTAAATGTCTCCAGAGAAGGAGACTCCAAAACCCCCCTGGGCAGCCCCTTCCAGTGCTCTGTCACTCTCACCGTGAAGAAGTTCCTTCTCATATTGAGGTGGAACCGCCTATGTTACAGCTGACACCCACTGCCCCTTGTCCAATCATTAGATGACACTGAGCAGAGCCTGGCTCCATCCTCCTGATGCCCACCCTTCACACATTTATCAACATTAATGGTTTTCTCCAAGCTAAACAGACCCAGCTCCCTCAGACTTTCTCACACATCTTCGCTAAAGGGATGGTGAGAATGAGAAACATCTTCAGCCATTTGCCAACTTTAAAAATACAAAAGCACAACAAATGAGACAGGTAGGAGTAAGCAAGCCAAGTCAGTCCCCATTCTGGCCTTTTATTGCTAGGTTTATTGCCTCAGTATTTCATGAAATGCTTTTGAAAGTAGTGTACTTTAAAGTATAGCAAAATAAAAATGCTAATCAATAGTCTCGCTATAGGAGCAACTGCCTTATGCCAATTAAAGTGCCCTAGAGAAAAAGAGACTTCTAAAAACCAATTTTATATCTTACAGTGAGTTTCAAGATGGGAGAGGGGCTGAAATCCAATTTCCCCTAAGGGAAGATTAGCCAAACATGATTTAACAGCAAGGTCTGCATGTAAAAGGATGCGGCTAATACGCCTGTCTAGCTGCCATGTTGTAAGCCAAGCTAACGGCATTACAGAATCTATTAGGGCGTCACACATGAATGTTATGGTTTGATCAATTCCCACTGCTGGCAGTGTTTTTTTACTTCTGAAAGCATAAAAAAAAGTAACAGTCCTTACATGAAATAACACGCTATTGCAATGTTTGACCGCCTGCTTCTGCTGCACTTAAAACTACCAAGAAGGAATGTTTGGAGAATTCTGGCTACTAAAATGAACTTAAAAAATCCACTATTTCATATGTGTGAAAATACTATATATTTTGTAAGCATAGTGCAAGTTTACCGGATGCCTCATAAAAACAAAGCCATGAGAGTGTCTGTGATGAACAGCCCGTAACAAATATCCCAATCAGGATGCAACAAGTGAGGGTTGTGTAAGAACCGACTTTAGGTTTTGGAAAATTGAAGTACTACAAAAATGTCATGTGCAAAGTCCATAAACTTGTGTACGGTACAAGGTCTGCAGAAACCGAATGATCTAAGTCTGCCATGCTTGCCTCTAGAAGTTAATTCACAGAGAAGACAGCAGTCAGGCTACACTCATTTATTTAATTTGGGCAAAGAGCCAGGATTAGAAGTTAAAGGTTCAGCTCTATACTGGCAGATGATATTAGAGAGTATATTGTCCTTCTGACGCTGTCTGTATGTGGGCTGAAGGAACAGCATGCTGTCCTTCCTAGTCCTAATGAATCAGAAGGTTTGATGGAAAGCACCACAGAGACTCTATGAAGTGAGGGGTACTAGGCAGCATTTACAATAGAGTAAAAATAAACCATTTGAAGAGTGACTATTGGAGAAAAACACACACAAACCTCAACAATGAAACAACCCACAAAATCATGCACTGAGAGGAAGAAAGACTGCATTTACTTGGATCTTATGAACAGGAGCTTGCAACCATAGGCTCCCTGAGGGGACATCTGCACCAGTAATTTCAACATTGCCAGGGGATACTCTTCTGCACCAGAACCCGATTGTCCCTGCCACTTATGTGGGTACGGTCTGGGCCAAATAACATTCTTCCAACAGGACAGGACCTGTTCCCAACAGACAGGACAGGAACCCTCTCTTGATGAGCAGTTGGTTTTAAAATGAAGGATGAAGGCTATTCTGTGCCAACTGAATCTCCGTACCAGGGACACATCTCACATGTACTTAATTAGTGATGGTGCCGTTTGAGAGGCTTGATTCACCCAATATACCCAGGGAGCACTGACTTCATCATCAGAAATACCAGATTGTCCTATAGGAACATGAGGATGTCTAATGGGCTTGAAGATGAGAAAAGAGTGTCTATTAGATTTGTGTTCTGGACAAGAGGCCCAAGAAAATAATATTCCCAGCATTTTTTTTGTATCTCGAAGAACCTGATTTGCCAACAGAGAGCAAATGGGTCCTGCAGGGTAAACTGTGCACAGCACAGCAGCCAAAGGGAAGCTTTCAAAGAAGAGATTTAAAGTAGCTCTGTGACTAGTTGAAAGTTATGCTTTTCCCCACCTAATTTTAATTTTAAGGAACTGTTCAAAAATTTAGACTCAGAGAAGCACAGCATAATTTAGATTGGAAGGGACCTCTGAACTGTTCAAATAACTTCCAACAGAACTACAGAAGCCCCAGTCTTGCATTTTGGAAGAACCTGAAATCCAAAATAACCATAAACCTCCTCTTCCTCTTAACTATGAATAAGATGAATGAGGACATGGAGACCTTCAAGGCAGTCTGCAATAAGTACCAGCCTTAATACTCAGCATCCAAACATCACACTCCTGTCCCAAGCCAGTTGCTAACGGTTGCTCTACAATCAACAGAAAAGATGGCTAGCCCTCTAGCAATGCCTCTTTCTCTACTAATGAGAGCTGGACACTGACTGCTGAGCTCTTCAAGGGCTAGCAGTCTGTGTGGAAAAACTAAGACTGGCACTTAGAAACAATTTCAAGACCCTAATCATAATTTGCCCTGCTTGCAGCTGGAGTAGTTGAAATCTCATGTGACAGTGTGGAGCCTGGTTCTGTAAATGCTTTTGATCAGGTATGGCAATTAAGGAAAGATGTAGTCCCACACATTGTAGTGCAAAGCACTGCTCCTGGCTGCAACACTAGGGAGACACTCATAATTCACAAACTGCTTGGTGCAGCAACCTTTTAGTTTCCTTGTTCTAAATGTTACTTTTAAGTAAATAATGTAATGACACTGTGATGGAGCAATGACAGCGTGATGGAGCAGCTCTACATAACAAACCAAGGTCACTTGCCAGCAATGCATAAAAGTTGGCACATGCTGCAATTGTAGGGATCCTGCTAGTGATTGTTACACTGAAGTTTGTTCGAGTGGCTTCATAAAGAAGCTCCTAAAATACTCTGGTTTACTAAAGTCCTAGTTTACCTGGTCCTTTATACCTGGGTCCACGTATAAAGCTGCAGCTGAATTCTTTCTGATGTTGTTCAAGAGGTCTTTGAGTTGATTATGCTGGAGAAAATGGGAAAGGTTACAACTAGGGGAGCTAGATGCCAGCTGTTTCACAATTATGCAGGCCAGCATCCAAGATCCAAAAAGTCTTCTCTAAAGCAAACCTGTGAGAAAGATAGCAAAAAGCCATTCTGACGGACTGGGAAGTATTTTACCCATGCTGGAATTCAAGCCGATGAATCAAGCTTGCAAAACCAAACAAACCTCAAATGGATTTATTTAAGCTTCTGAGCAGACAGACACATGCAGGCACATCTGACTCTGGAGGAACAACAAACCAGAGATTACTACGATTTGCATATGGCAGTGCCTTGAGGTTCAGTCAAGGATCAGACACCCACTGTGGGAACTGCTGTTAGGACATGCGGCAGGAAAGTGGTCCTTTCCTCCTAACATTTGTGATTTATTGGCCCAAACTTGCAGCAGATGCTGAGGTTGTGAACAGTGAGCATGATGCCTGCTCAGCAGTGCCCAGTCCTGGGCCTGGATTATGCTCAACAGCAAGGTTAACACAGGCAATGAGGTAAAGTGATATGGCTGCTGTATGTTAAGCCAAGGAATCTTGATGTCCATCTACATGCCCTTGAAATACAGAGGAACACCGTCCTCTTGAGCTCTGGAGGCTGTCATGATTGCATGGTCAAGAGGCAGTTGGTGAAACCCTGTATGTGGAGCTGGGGCCAGAAGGGATCTGTGTGGTCTTGTGCTGCTCCTGTCACCTGCAGATCCTCTGTGTCGAACCAAACTCTGAGCCACATTCAGAACCAGGCTATTCTCTCTCCTTGCATGCTGTTTCACACCTGGCCTGTTTTCCTCTCTTTCTCAGCTTCTTTTTTTGTCTCCTGTCTAATTGATTCTAAGCTTGACCAGCTTCAGAATTAATTTAACTGCATGATATCATCACCACGACAGCCTCGGCCAGCTTGAGCTGCCGCAGCCCTGTGTGAAGGAAAAGGGGTGGGAGGAGAAGAGAGTCTGCTGGCCAGATGTTCCCCCAGAACAGAGAGGCAAAACAGGGCCAGAGTCTTTGCCACACCTGTGTGCCGTGAACCCCTCTCTTGTGAACGTGTGCTGCACACAAATGAAACAAAACAGGAGTTTCTCCCTTCCTCCTCATTCTTTCCTCCTGCCTTCTTTTGTTGTGTTTGTCTGACGAACAGGGACAACCTTCCAATCTGTAGCTGAGCCTTCTCAATTTCACAATGTTCTCTTTCTCTGCAAGGATGTCTGGCACCACCTGAAAGATGGTTAAGTAGAAGGTTTGGCTTTTTTGTTCCTTTTTAGCAGTCCTCCAGCTAAAGCAAAAGTAACACTCAGACTCTTCAATAAAGAGGCCATGTAAATGCCTTGGTGAAATTAAAGTACTGCAGATTATCAGAATGAAAAATATTATCTTTCAGGTTGTCCTTCCTTTTGCTTTAGTTACTGATCTCAGTAGACGATTAGAGAAGATTGAATGTCCTTTTTGAACTCCATCTGTGCTGACGTTGTATTGCTTCATATTTAAGCTTTTCACAGCATTTTTTTGTTATTAAGAGTACTACAAAGAATTGAGTCAGATTAAGGACAACACATCTCAGCAAATCTACATGACTCTCAGTGAGAGCAGGACCCTCACACTCTACTAAAAACATTCCAGAAGTGACACTTGTGAATATAGTCAATGTCAACCAAGTGACTGGCATTATCTGGAGCTGATGTAGTGTGCAACTCTAGGTGCAGCCATGGACAAGGGAGAAAACAGAGGGTGTAAGAGTCACGATTACCCCAGGGTCATTTTCAGCAGGAATTTTCATCATGGCTAGATAACTGTCTCCCTCTTTCCCTTTCCAGTTGGATGTGGCATTCTCCATTTCCTATATTTAACCACTACTGCCTGGCAGCTGCTGCCTTTCCCCCAGGAGCCAGTCAGCTGTGCAAATTCTAAGAAAAGTGTTTAGAGCTCAACAGGTGCTGGATCTCGTTGACTCGCATCCTTTGGTGCCAAATGGCTGCAGGCTGCTACCCAGCTCTCTAGTACAGCCTCTCACAGAGCAACTCTGGTTTATAATTCTCTTGAGCTGGCTTTGGTTTAGGTAGCCAACTATAAAAAACCAAAACTAATTCCCAGGTACACAAACCGAAACCTCTGAGGACTCAAGCTGCTGCTGCTTTTGAGTTTTCTTCCTGTCTTCCTTTGGCACCACAGAACAGCTATGCCATTCTGTCTTTCACTACAGGTCATGAATTTCAGAGAGGAAGTAATATGTGGCTACTGGTATGTATTGGCACATAAGGCAAGGGATCCTTGGACTCTCCTTAACTACACATTTCACATACAGTTACCTGTGATTTCAGAAGATTGGACACAATGACCCTGGAGATCGCGTCTAGACTTGCATTTTTAAAACTCACTGCGACCCAAATAAATAGAAATAATAACTTGTTAATCTTGCAGTTTACTCCAAAGGTAAACAAAACCAATCCCAAACTGGTTCTCGTGCCCTTCCTGTTCTGTTCTTTGTTTTGACTGGATCCCTGTTTATACACCTATGCATTTTAATATGGTCTTTTGACGAAGACTTCTGTCCTTCAGCTGATTTCCAGCATCTGCATAATGTTTCCCACAGTGCCACCAGCTGCTTTCCCAGCTGCTTAAAAGCACACATATTTGGGGCCACTGCAGCTATAGTCCTCCTGGCCATTTCCAGCACAGGAAGGCAGTGGCTCCAAGTATCTGTTGGTTTCTAGGATGCTACATAATAATGGAAGCAAACCATCCGTAAGGGTCATCTGCATGAAGGTTGTGTGGTTCAGAGGAACCTTAAGGCCTGATGGGGGCAGTTTCACAAGGGAATGATTCCTGGAAGGCAAGCTGGAAAAAAAGGAATTCCAAGTAAGATGAAATATTTTTTTCATTATTGAGCAAGTTAACAGTAAAGTATAGCCTTGGGACAGCGTCTGTCTGAACAATTTGGAACAGGCGAGATTCTCAGCGCAAATCAGTGAAGGTTCATTGCTTCCATTACACTGCTGATGGTTTACACCATGTGAAGAGCTGCCCACTGTGCATAATTTCTCGGGACCAGGGTGGAAAAACCATTAGGTTACATGCTCTTTTAATTGCTAATGAAACTGCAATCAAGACAACTTCCAACCAGATTTCAAAATGATCTGGTTCCTTTTTAAAATCAGCAAAGAGCTGGACTGTTCTGACACCACTGAGGACAGCTTTTATAGCACGGGTAGTTTATACGCAACAGGTATTACAGCCACAGGAAAGATTTAACATAGGAGAAATGCTAATAGGTCTATAATTCTTTGAGTTAAAAGTCTACCATCATTTAATAGAAGGCAATTGTTATTGTGCATACTGACGGCGGCTCCTTCTGCAAAGCTATAGATAGCTACTGTACATAAAGTGGACATTAATGTTAATTTACAGTGAAACACTGGCTGAGTTATGTATTGCATCCCCATGAGACTGTCATGAACTCCCCATAATTAATATTATTAATCACAGCCCTAGCGCAGAGGGGAACATATCAACCATTTCATGTCAAAGGTTCTTATTAATAAACATTTCCATTTTCCCAGCTGATGAGAGCTAACAGCCTGCCAGAATCCCTTCTATCATTCAAACCTATCCCAGCTTTATAACCCCTACTAGAGCTGAGCTCCACACAGGTATCTCTTCTCTCAGACTTGGGGTGGTCAGCACTTTGCAGGAGTCACTAGGCAACCTGCATGACGTATCAAAGCTCTGTTTTCACCGAAACAATTCTACAATACATCTGCATGGGGTCAGCGGGGCCCTAGAAGTGACCCTTACAACCTCACGTGGCGAGACATGAAACACTGAAGATCTGACTTAAATGCTGTAGAAAAAGGAAGTTCAAAACTGAGTTCTGCTTTGATTTTTAACTCTCCCTAATACACACGGTTCTGCGCAGTAAAGTCAGTGGCCCCACACTATCGCATCATCACGGCTATACTCATTTCTGAGATCCAGTTTTAAACTGCTACTATCAAAATCTTTTAACACCAAGAACTGAGCAAACTCCAGATCTTTTTCACCCCGCTGCCTATAGCTTCCACTAGAGCTGAACGAGATTTCTCATGTAAAGCTTTTTGTACTTTATCCTTCCTCTGGCTTCCTTTTTAGTTTTTAATGGTGATGTGATGTCAAATAATAACAATGTCACTGAATTCCCTGTTCTGTTATGAAAAATCATAGTAACCTCTGTTGAGGATAGCTCTGTCATTGACAAGGTAATGGTTTCATTGCTCTGTACTTTGGGATCCTACACTTAGTATGTGTGGCATGACTCCTTCGGAGTGCTTATGGTCTGTCTCAATGCCTGCGTGGATAGCTATGGAATTCAGAAGAGTTCTGAGCATCAAGACTTTTCCTTTATATAAACTATCCTGTTTAAAAGACTAATTTTTTCCCCAGTTACAGTTATTATTCCCATACAGTTCCTAGTCTGCACACAATTAGGCCAGCTTACAGGTATACCTATCGCACTACCACTCTCAAATTTTAGTTCTTTACTCCTTCCAGAATAAGTCCCAACATCTTTATAACAGTGTAACTGCATCTACCCTGAGGAGCAGAGCTTTTCTCACTAAATAAAGATAATGAATCCGAAAACTCCAGAAGACAAGTCCTAATAGCCCTTCTCAGCACTTGAATGCCAGGGTTGGAAGAAGTGTATTTTTTTTAGTGCACAGACTGGGAAATACCACCCAAGGTCTTACCTGAGCTGCAATAAAAAGCAATCAAACAAATTATTTCATTTCTGAGCTCTTTTTTGTGTCTGCTATCCCAGCTTTAAGAGGTTATTTTTTAAGCAGCTGAGAAAGGCTCTCTGGCTCTGCTTCCCAGTCCTAGTTTTAAGTGACAAAAAGCCCTCTGCTGAGAAACTGGAGAGCTCTGATCTCATGCCTGCTCTATCTGAGGAATCTGCAATGGTTGTTAAGTGCTGGGACTCCTGCATCGGTGCTGAAATCAATCTGGCAGGATAAAAAAAGGAGGGCTAGAGTGCAGGCAGGACCAAGGAAGCACAGCCAGTGAGGCTCAGACTCCACCTCAGGCATACATTCCCTGATGGTGTTAAAAATGGCAGCAACCCAACGCACAGCAAGCGAAACTGTCTCCATAAGGACCCACTTACAACAGCTGCCACCCTCCTACCGCACAAACCTCCTGGCTAGCACCTGCCTGCCTGTTGCTGCTGACCAACATAGTTTGCTTGCAAGTTTTTGGGAGTATTTGCAGGATTTCAAGTCTTCAAAATGACTAGTTTCTCTACTCTATACATCTTTCCAAAAAGCCAAACTGGAGAATAGCCTAAAATCTGCCAGAATATGCAGAGTTTTCTAATCTGTCCTACGTCTCCCAAAATGCCTCACTGAAATGAAAACCTGTTTAGAAGGGAAAAAAACCCCAAAAAGGACTCCAAATGTTGGCACAGGAAAGTGTGAGAAAAGGGAGGTAGAGAGGGAAGGGGGTGAAGACAGGTTGTTTCTTAAAATGTACAACTGTTATTCCTTTTCCCTTCCTTTATCCTGTCCTGTGGGTATGTGGGCTGATTAGCATGCCTCGTACACGCCTGCCATCCTATCGCATAGGATTTATTATGCACAACTCTTTGTTGAGAATTGTGCCTGTGTGGGAAGCAGCTGAATAGAAAAAGAAATAAAAGAAGAAAGTCGCAACTTCCAGAGTCTAACTTTTCCTGTTGTACCAGGAGCCAACACCAGCTGTACAAGTCAATGAAAATTAACCTTCCCTGCTACCCCTTCGATATCCAGTAAACTCAGATTTGATCCGGATGTTCTGATTTCCACGCAGCTAAAACGCAATCACATGCTTGATTTTGGGGGATAGATTTGCTTAAATTGTATTAATTCACAAGGATAAACACAATTAGTAGAGCTCATTAGCTTGCAAAATGTAATTTATTTTCTTGAATATACCCATTTCCTTGGATGAAGAGCTCCATTAGCTTTATTATATTTGCAAAGCTTATATAAAAATCCGAACCATGGCAACAAAGAGAAAATTGTTACTACACAGTCACAGCAGTCACTTTTCCATGTTAAATAACTTTGGCATTTATTTATATTTAAATGAGAATATCTACCACTATCAAGACCAGGATATGGGGCAAGTACTTATGCAGACTATAATTAAAACTAATTCAAGCAACAAATGTGGTCTGAAATTAAAAATACCCCCCCTCAACTTCTTTGACTAAAAAACGATCCAATGTTCTCCCTCAAACCCTGTTTATAATCGTTTAATTACCATAACCAACAATAGTAGTGGGGCTCTAGCCATTTACACTCTCGTAAGATGGAGCTGCATTCAGGCACGTCTGGTTTGCTTAGTGCTGTGCTTTAATTTTGCTATAATATAAAGTCTAGAGAGTGGAGAAAATGAATACATGGCAAAGTACCTGTCATTACTTGTATCATATCACTGAGGTATTCTACATGCACAATATAAAAGCGGCCGGTGCAATTTTCATACTGTTATCATTTTTGATATTATACTGTCTAAAAGCAGTGACACACAAAAGAAATGCTTTTATCATTTTCAATGCAGGGATGATACTAATTACATCATCTGTCATCATTACACAGCTAAACAACACTTTCTTTCATAAAAAAACTGCCATTTAGCAAATTAACGGGTAATGACCCATAATATACAGAAGATTGAAATTTGGGAATTACATTCACATTAGTTTGTTTTCTACTTTCCCTTCAATTTTATTCCCTGATAGATCACGAAAAGGAAGAGGGATGGAGAATTTCTCCAACTATCTAATTTGCCAATAGCCCTACTGTCCTTTCGGAAATTGGTGCAGGATCATCTCCGTCCATAGCGATGCGTAGTTTGGTTCTACTTAATGATACAGATTCTGTGCCAAGCCAGTAAAAGCCAGATGTTAGCATAGTGATGCACAAAAAACTGCCGCTGGGGCCAGATTTTCAAAATTAGACATGAAACAATGAGCCTACATTCGCTAGCAAACAACGGATGGATGCTTCAAAAACAGGTACTGGAGCGTGTACTGCTTCTAAAGCCTGGCCAGCTCATCTAAGATGATGGCACCTGGTAGGAGGTATCTGAGATGTTCCAGTAAGACGCCCAGCAGTAAGACCATGCAGTGTAAACACCTCACTAAAGGTCCTCCAGCTGACCGGACATTACTTTGTGCCTGGTTTAACACTGCAGCAAGCTGTGTGGTGGGAAACGTTCAAGTGCCACTATTGAAAGGGAGATCTACAAGGATCACAAGAGGCACAAACCATTGCGGACAAGCTCTTAGCTTTGATTGCCGTGCTTTGGGAAAGAAGAATAAAAAGATTTAATTTTACGTTGCATCCAATCAAGCACCGTTCCTCCAAACAGAAGCAGAAATAAAATGTAGGACAGCAGATGGATAGCAGCACAGACTAGGTGTGAGGTACTTATTACCAAGACAGTGTAGCAAAACCATGTACATCCAGAAAAGCGTCATATTAGCCAGACTGACTAGCTCAATCCGAACTCATGTGGCCCAGACCACGGACTGCCTACAATGCAGGAAAATTAAAAGCAAAATGCCATGGTGAATTAAGAATGGAAATAATGGTAAAGACCAGTGAATTTCCCTTGAGCTAGCCATGTCAGTGGAAGTTTCAGTCATCAGTAGGTGCTTCAGATACCCATTAAGAGCATTTGGGCTCTAATTCCCATTGTCCACATTGGGGTATTCAGGACTTTTGCCTGTCAAATGATTTCCTGAAATTCTGACTTGAATGTATCTGTAAGGTAAGGAGAATTTCAGTTCCAATTTATCATTGTTAAAGTGGATTAAAGGATTTTTTATTAGTAACACTTAGAGCTCACTTGTTCATGTACCTGGAGACTTTTACCAGAGGAAATCTTCCCCAGCAGACAGCCTGGCCAAATCAAGAGCTGAAAATGAGCGTGTGATGAGCACATTACACAGGCTGATGAGGACCATGATGAGCTGGGAATTAGTGAGGAAACCTTCGAGAAAAGACCAAGTACTGGTGAAAACAGTGCACATGACACTATTTTTCTGAATCACTGCTGAAGCAAAAAAGCTCAAGGACCTTGTGGGACACCGCAATGCTGCAAGTGATGTCTTCTGAATGAGGTATGTAAGCCTCTCTCTTAACCTTAACCCTCTTAGCAGACCTTCATATATTAAACAATTTAGGGCAGCACTGGAAATTATGTGATATAATATGTGAGTATAAGCAGCAGTTTAACGAACCATGAATCGAAACTGTTGACAATATACGCCCAAATTAGTGTTAGTTATACTAATGAAAACGATGCCTGGTAAAACATTGTATGTATGACATTCAGAAGTAGTTTTCCATGGGCAGCTTGATCACAAAGAGGGACAAAACTAGGTGTTTGCTTACCCCACCTAGATCAACATGTTTTAGTGTTACTAGGTAAATATTGTACACATTTTGGGTAATTTAAAAGCAATAATATTGAAATACAATCTTAATACAATAACACAAACATAATGCAAAGGTTGTATTTTTTTATATTGTATGTCTGATGGTGAAGCTGTGCTCATGCTGAGGTGACCTTTATCACAGAATCACAGAGTCATTCTGGTTGGAAAAGACCCCTGGGATCATCGAGTCCAACTACCCTACCGAACAAGTTCACTCCTCAACCGTATCCCTCAACACCTCATCCAAATGATCTTTAAACACATCCAGGGATGGTGACTCAATCACATCCCTGGCAAGTCCATTCCAGTGCTTGACCACTCCTTCTTGAAAAAATTTTTCCTAATATCAAGTCTAAACCTACCCTGTTGTAGCTTGAACCCATTCCCTCTTGTTCTATCACTAATTGCTTGTGAG
>JAOXOE010000256.1:65817956-65855647 GCA_028565055.1 Phoeniculus purpureus | reverse complement strand
AAACCTACCCTGTTGTAGCTTGAACCCATTCCCTCTTGTTCTATCACTAATTGCTTGTGAGAAGAGACCAGCACCAAGCTCTCCAGAACACCCTTTCAGGTAGTCGTAGAGAATGATGTGAGGTCTCCTCTCAGCCTCCTCTTCTTTAAACTAAAGAGCCCCAGCTCTTTCAATCTTTCCTCAAAAGATTTATTCTCCAGGCCCTTCACCAGCTTAGTTGCCCTCCTCTGCACCTGCTCCAGCACCTCCACATCTCTCGTACTGAGGTGCCCAAAACTGGACGCAATACTCCAAATGTGGCCTCACCAGTGCCGAATACAGGGGGACAATAACCTCCCTACTCCTGCTGGCCACACTATTTCTAGTACAAGCCAGGATGCCATTGGCCTTCTGGGCCACCTGGGCACACTGCTGGCTCATGTTCATCTTCCTGTCATTTAGAACCCCTAGGACCTTCTCTGACACACGGCTCTCCAGCCACACCTCCCCAAGCCTGTAGTGTTGCAGGAGGTTGCTGTGGCCCAAGTGCAGGACCTGGCCTTACTGAAGCTCATGCAATCAACATTGGCCCATTGCTCCAATTTATCCTTGTCTTTCTGAAGAGCCTCTCTACCCTCTGGTAGATGAAGTCCCACCTAACTAGGTGTCATCTGCAGATTTACTAATGATACACGCTGTGCCTTTATCGAGATCATCAATAAAGATGTTCAACAGAGATGGTCCCAACACCAAGCCCTTCCAACCCGAAACTTTCTATGATTCAATGATCTTCTGAACCTCTATGGAAACCTAATTAGTACAGTCAACAGAGCCGAGAGTCGTTCAACTAAGCAAGCACAGAAGCTCAGTGGACACACTTGTCCCTGATGCCCCTCGACATGTTCTGGCGTAGCCAAGACTCTTACACATTGGAAGAGCTGTGAGCTACCAGTTCCAAGAGACTACATAGGAAGCACTACAGCGCTAAGATAAACACGGTCGGAGCTGCCCATGTTTAAATGACAGCGACATGCTTACTTTCTGAATTTAGACAACAAAGTGAAGAAATCTCAACAGATTTGACTGCTGCTTAGGGTTCTTTAAAAGAAGACCTCGGTTTTAAATATAAATGATCCTTCTTACTCAATAATCACATAATAACATACAAAGATGTCATCGTGTCTTTTAAAAAATATTGTATTGTGCTTTTAAGATTTTAAGTGAAATTTATTCTGCTGATTTAGGGAGGTTTCTTGAACTTTTCTGGTTCTGTGTTCGTGTATGATAGACAGATACCAGTTCAGCCAAGAAGTATCTAATTTTTCTTCCCTCCAAACTTGAAATATTAATTTCAGAGTCTTGGCATAGTTTCAGAATATGTAATTATAATTTAGATCCAGACGGGGTAATTATAAATTATATCCTTAAAGCCACCTCTCTCATTTCATTTGGATGCAATATGGCTACCTCTTTTTCTGTCATAAACACAGTGTGGTCCCACTCTGCACCAGGACTGGCTACCTCCCACTGTACTGTGAAGCTCTCTCAAAAAACCCAACATTGCTCTAAGTGCGTTCAAAGTGGTTAGAACCTGCCAATGGTAATTAACTCAACAAAAACAAAAGCACTTTCCATTTTTGAAATAGGTTACATCTCTTAACTGTCCATGAAAGTTTATTTTGATATTTAGAATTTGTCCTATAAACATGTTAACGCAAGATTTCCAGACACTGACACAGATCTTCACTATATAAACAGCTCTTCTCGCTTTAAAACCCAAGAAGATGACTCAGTCTCAGGCC
Organism: Phoeniculus purpureus; assembly: GCA_028565055.1. Classification (NCBI taxonomy): domain Eukaryota; kingdom Metazoa; phylum Chordata; class Aves; order Bucerotiformes; family Phoeniculidae; genus Phoeniculus; species Phoeniculus purpureus. The sequence continues at coordinate 65,853,866 of JAOXOE010000256.1, read as the reverse complement.
ATACCAAATCTAACTGAAATGCTGAATCTAGCACTCCAGTATCCAAGAATTTGGACAAAAACATATGCTAAAATAATTTCCTGGCTTTAGTAAAATCCTTGATTGAGTTTACCCTTAAAGCAAAGTGGTATTCTCAGCACCACTTTATCTCTATGAAAGTGAATTAAAAAATCCCAGCTCTGGCAGTGGGGTTGGACTAGATGATCTCCAGAGGTCCCTTCCAACTCCTGACATTCTGTGATTCCATTCTATAGTTCTGTAACATCTACACTCACCGCACATCATTTGCCTATATGGCAGTTCTGAGAGACAGAAAAAAAGAAGTAAAGGATGGCTTATCCAGAGGCATAAGAGCTTTTCCAGGGAAGGGCTCTCAAAACCAAATTTCAGCTCTCAAAAAAGAAAATATTACTGGTATGAGTCTTTAGCAGACTGACTATACTTGTAATGTTCTCTGTTTCTACCTGTGAGCAGATTTGACTGTTTCTGAACACCTGACCCTTGGACAAGATGTCATATTTGATAATCACGTTATTCTGAAGCTGAAGGACCACAAAGCCCTGTTCTTGCTGCATTTACACAAATGAGAGATTGTTGTACTTCTTCAGAGTGCCAGGATTCTCTGCATTCTTATGGTTAAATACTTGCATCTGTCTAAACCCAAAATAATTTGACTGATTCCTGCTGGAGGCACTTGCTATCCATCTAGTAAAACGTCTTCTGAAATGTTCTTGAAAATGTTTTCTATTTGGATGCTCAAGACGGCTTCCCAATCAAAGCTCTAACCATTCTACAACGGTATTAAAAACCCCCTTCAAAGAAATGCACCGTTGATAGAATTTTTCCCAAGCACAGTTTGGCCATGCTAGGAGTATATCTAGCAGAAAAACTTCTTAACTCCAGCAAATTCAGCCACCTGGAAAATTCACATCTGTAACGAAGTCCGCACAGCAGGCAGGAAAAGATGAAGAGCAGAATCCCTTATTTCCTAGGTTACAGGCAATAGCAATCCCCTAGCACTGTTCCTCCATCTGTTTTCCACAGGATGGTAGTGTTTTGTGCAAAATGATTCTTGTTTTAAAGAACATCCACAGCTCGGGGATGCAGGGAGCATTTCCCTCTTCATTCACAAGGAAAAGGTCACACAGAGGAGCTGGGCTTGATGTTGGATTTGGATACTCTATAAATCAGTTAGAGTCAATTGAAGTGTCAGCCCACATTTCTCTCAGGAACTCTTCCGTTTTAGGCTGTTTCATTTTTTTCATACTTTCTTCCTCATCCTCACCCAAGTACTGCAGTGTGCAGATTGATGGGCAACACACTTTTCTCTGCTTCCAAAACATCAGAAGAATCACGAGTAAAACCAAGATGTTGTCCTTAATCCTACATCTTTGGGTTTCTTTGATGTTGCAATGCCAATGAGCATTATGCAAAACAAAACATGCTATGCAATCTCTCCAGTCAGTTTTAGCTCCTTGGAAAGTACTGCAATCACACTATGCGACTTTGGCTAAGGATCTTGGCACCTGGACTACTCAAATGATTTTGACTAAATTGTTGGTACACATAGGGGTGTGTTGGTATCGCTGCCTATGCTCCTAGTCAAATCTTTAACCTCCTGATTTTGTCAGCAGCGCAAGGACTGTCCCACTACAGGGGTACACTGTTCAAAGCTACACGCTGCAAGGTTCTCAATGTAATATGACAAGATTTTACACCTCTTTTACTTGAACATCCAGAGATGGAAGTTTTGTCTATGAGTAACCACTCTTGCAAGCTTATGTACCTCCTTCTTAGTGATGATCTTATGGTACTTTCCAGAATATAGAGTCAGGGAATCTAATGTAAAGATTTGTAAATACTGTGGTGGAACGATATACAAATACCTTGTCACTTAGCACAGCATAACGCAAACCAGACCAAATGCAAGCAGCTTAACTGTCCTACTCTGTGGAAAGAACTTAGGAACATGTCTTTGTGACAATGTACAGGAACACGACACACAGACACAAGGATGCCCATCGCATGGAAGGATTTTCTTGCACATGCCATTCAATTTGTTGCCCAAGCTATTTTTCAGTTAAGTAATGAAATAAAGACTGAAGAAAAGAAAGCGTTGCAACCAATGCTTGTGAACTTACAAAATACAAAGCAGTCTTCTCATTGTATGTATCCTGTGAACACAGAAGACATCCGAAACAAGTAGGTGTGGGACACTGGGGACACTGCGCCACCATTAAATGTATTACTTGCTTTTGCTTCAGCCCAAGCCCTTATACCTATAGTCTTACAAACCAGGAGCATCAGTTATTTAAGGCCTAAGAGTTAAGTGTTAAAAAGAAGTCCATAAAAGCACTTTACAAGTTGTTCCACAATCTCATATTATTACGATTGTTGTTGTTGTTATTATTTATGACTGCAGCCTAGCCTTGCCAGGGGACAACAGAGCCTATCACCAGCAATCTCAAGGTACAGCAGAGAAAGAAAAGTAACTATATGGAAATGTTCGTATTTTGCTTAAATTTTTTTAATCTAACATGGGACAGATTCATTCCTGTTCTGAAAGCAACGAGACAGAAATGATTTTTTCATTCAGAATTCAGCCACTGCTCAACTGAGAACTATGGAATACAAGAAATGAGAAAGTATTTTTACTTCAAACCAGGAATAATTTATAATTTAATACATCCGCATGTCTGGAGATCTCAGGAGATCACTGTTCTGGGAACACAGGCTGGTTTCCTGATGCACCCAGCTTGTCCAGTTTGAACTGAGGCTCATGATGTCCTGTCCTCATTCTCTGATGGCTCTCAGTAGCTGTTATAACTTGACTGTCCATTTCTAAAGTCATATAGTTAAAGAAGTGGAATTACTCCACTGTTGAAGAGAAAGACATCTTAGTCGGTAATTAAAGGAAAGGCCAAACTTGTGGAGAGAACTGGAAATTCAGGAAAGGAAGCTCTAAGGTGGCTTCAGGTGTATGAGGACAGTGTGAAAGGGAACAGCTGTGTTTACAGTTCCATCCAAAGGTTTGGAAGTAGACAAGGGTTGCATCCAAATACGTGTCAGTAGTTGAACAAGTCAGAAGACCAAGGAGAGACAAGGTCAGAGAAATGAGAAATTAAACCTAAGGAGTTCTAAAAGGTGAACAGACTCTGCGAGTGGTTTTGACAGTCAACTACCAGAATATCCAAATGCTGTTCCGGCTGTCTGCAGGAGGTTTTTGGAACATCATGGAGAGATGGCTAGCTAGCCTGTCTGTAATTTGGGCTGTATTTACAGAGAGTTGCCACTTACATACTCTGTGCCAAAACAGAGCCTAGATTTTGGTTATCATTCAGGCCCTGAGAAATTCTGCACTTTGTGAGTATAGTGTTGTATGGATGGGAGAAAAAGGAGTCATTAAAGAGAACTCTGGTGACTCTCAGACGTTCTTCGAATTCATCTAGTGGCCACTGTCATGGGTAAAACCATAGTTGTTAAGAAACTGCATTCTAAGCAACTCTTAGTCTTCTAAACTCTAAGCCTTCTAAATTCTAAGCAATTCTAAGTCTTACGATACTACTGGACCTTAAGACTTCAGGGTGGGAAAAACTCAAGGCATTTTCAAATCTATCACTCTCTAATGACATAAGTGAATCTGTAAGTGACGATGTAGTATCACATGGCATAGTAAAATCAAACTTCTTCAGCGCTGTACTTTCAAGAATAGATGAATTACAGCTGCAAATTTGGTGCTTATTTTAAAAAGGATATTAAAAGAAAAGCAGCTTGGACCAGATGACATTTGAGTGCAGTTTTAACCCCACCATTTTTTACAATATCTCTTATAAAATACTGGTAGTGGTGAGATGGTCCTGCCCCAGTTAAAACTTGGAAATCTCAAGTCTCTCACTTACTGAGAATTCTCAATCAAAAGAGAATTGAATGACCTTCTTATGCTGTAAGTTTAGCAAGGCAATGTTCTAGGACTGTTACAAGTCTGCTTTGACTCTTCAGTGCACTTAATCATTGTCTGTCATGACCTGACTGATGGTGGTATTAAAAGACAGGGCAGGAATTACTGAAAATACTCCACCTGGAAAACAAAAAGGTGAAATGTATTCCAGTCTCGCTTAAGCGTTGGCTTTGACACCCTCAACAACTTTGCAATTCGATTAAGTTTATTCTAATGACAGAAGACTGCAATTAATCTTGAAAAAGATTTTATTTTAGAGGACCTGTTAAAGAGGTTTGCATTAAGTTCTTTACACTAAAACATGGGGGAGCTACATGCCTTTGCAGCAAAGGCGGCCAGTGGTGTCCTGGGCTGCAAGAGAGGCAACCCTTCCACTCAGCTCAGCGCTGGTGAAGCCATGCTTGGAGAGCTGTGTCTAGTTCCACTCTAGTGCAAGAGAGACATGGGCCTACTGGAAAGTCCAGCAAACTATCGTGAAGATGGTGAAGGGTCTAGAGCATGAGGAAAGCCTGACAGAACTGGAACTGTTCAGCTTGTAGAAGGCTCAGAGAGATCTCATCCACATACATAAATGCTTGAAGGGAGGGTGCAAAGAGGATGGAGCCAGGCTTTTTTTGATGGTGGCAAGTGACAGAACTGAAGGCAGTGGGCACAAACTGAAACAGGAGGTTCCCTCTGAACACTAGGAAACTCATTATTACTGTGAGCAACTGAACACTTGCACAGAGAGATTGTGAATCCTTGGGGATACTACGAAGTCTTTTGGACATGTTCCTGGGCAAAAAGCTCTCAGCTATCCTGTGAACTCTTATGCATCATTACCAAGTTGAGCTCACAAATGATCATCTATCATTTGGATTTTGGTACCATCCAGGCTGGTCAAAAAATGAAGAATATCTTGAGAAGACCAAAAAATGAAGACCTTCTTAAGAAAAATGCAGTAAGAACCCATGCGCACTGGTAACAGTCTTCTATGCTGACTTAACTCTCCTACAAGATATAGGAGGTAAAATGCTCTGTTATTTCTACTAGAGATTTAATTGTCCACAACTATATGCATATAGTTTAGATATATACACACACATATATGTTTATATGTGCACACACAGGTACAAAATATCTATAATTTATTAGCTACCTGTCTGTACCTACGAATACATGACTAAAGGAGATTTTCCTAAGGTTGCATGGGCCATGTATTCTGGCACCAGGCAGAGAACTGCAAGCAGGCTTTCTAGAGACTTCATCACACAATATCCTTTAATTAACGCTGTCAGAATTCCAAATGCTAGGTTGCACTTTGAATTTAAACACCCACACCCCCAGCGCTCATGTCTAGAACTAGGTGCACTCACAGAATTGTAGGTCAAGCTGAAATCCCTTTGATAATTCAGGCTTTTGTGAAGAAAAAGTTGATGGTTATTGACAAAATGTTGCAGTTAGCCTTGTTACTATTCATGGTTAAGGAAAGTAAATATTGTCTGAGATCTAATGAGAATTCCAATGCAATAAAGTCAAGTGTGAAAGGTGCAATCAATAAGTGATGATGCAACAGCCCTCGTTTGTAGTTTTCTTATTATTTAGTTTGTGGTATTTGGCGATGCTTGAAAACAGAGTGTTAAGAAATTAGTGTAACAAGGATTAACATTCAGATTTTATTATGTTTCTACAGTCGTTACTTTCTGAACACTAATTAGTGTCTGATTTCTGTTCCCACTAGTTAAGGACCACAAACCAAAGAATTATTAAGGAAACATCAACGCTATCCATGAACATCCACAAATTAAAACCCACAATGTCCATGGCTAATTTTACACTGCAGGGCAAAGTACTGCAATGAAGAACTGTATTTTCCTCATGTTTTGTGTTGGCAACTGGTTCAAAGTATATAAAGTTTATGAAGAAAGTGTCTTATCAAATGCCTAACAGAGTATAAGCTGTAACTTTTGTGTCCTACATATGGCAGGGCCATCCACCAAAGCTTCAGTTTTGGATTTACTACAAGTCTTGGATATAAAAAACCACACTGCCCTATGAAAAATTTAAGGACTAAATCTCAGTTACTCAGTTATTTTTGCAAGGAAACCAGTCTCTGCTAGTCCTTCATCAGACTGATTAATTTTTCTCTGCTTTGGCTCAAGTGGGTTGGCAGGCACATAGACAACTGTCCCTCACTGTGCCACGGCATGGGATACTGGTACCTTGTGTCAGGAACTGAAGCGACAATTTCCGTCCCTCTTTCTTCTCTGCAGGCACGTTGTGCAAGCAACAACTTGTGCTGGCACATCATACAGCCTGAACATACTGAAATTACGTTTGAATATTATTTGCACCTCTGCATTTTCTGAAGAAGCCGCATAACGATTTGGCTTCAGTGGCTCTTCAGTGAACATGCTCACCATTAACACCTTCGTGATTCTGAATATCTGGCTTTGAGAACTCCCCTGGCGCTTAAAGTTTAGGTTCCAGAGCAAGACTTAGGACGTGGATAGCAATCAAGGGCTGTTTCTCTTCTAAATATTAGGTTACGTGTGTGTGTGTGTGTGTGTGTGTGTGTTGTGTGTGTGCAAACTAGGAATATTGGGCATAAATCCTGTCCAAAGGGCAACTACGGGCCAAACCAAACACCTCTCAGAATTGCTGCTGATTGCGTACGGTGAAAGATCCCATGCATTTCATGAGGCAGCTCTACAGTTCTTCACACAGTGCTAAAAGCAATAATTACTTTGAAACATTATTTATGTCGCTCATAATGTGACTGCTTTATAAATTCACCCAGTAAATGGATGATGTAGCTGAGTTTAACATTCATATTTAACATATTACAGAAGCAATAAAGAATCCTTTGCAGAACACAACCCATCCAGACCAGGAAGATTCTCTAATCCATGCAAAAATTACTTTCTTACAAGTACCTTCAATGGAATTAGGTAGGAATTAGCTGTGACACTGTAAAGAGAATGATGGCAGATCTGCTTCATATCTTGACTCTTGCTATCAAAATGCATTTTTTTTAATTTGACTTTCAGTCACTTAGGTGAGATCTCTTGACCTATTGCAAATGAGACAGCATACTGGCAGTACCTTTAGTTTTGGCAACTGATTTCTTTACTTCTCTTTAGAAACAGTCAAGTAAGAAAACTAGTTCTGCACAAATACAGCTTAGTATGGCCCAAACATGTACACAAAAAAATGGAAGATAATGATGGGAAATAAAACATGGTGTTTCAAATCAGCTCCGTAATAGACTCTAAACATATAAGAAACCCTATTACACGCAGCAACAAGAACTGCTCTTTCACTTACGGGATGGTTAGGTAATTATTCAACTTGCACAAGACTGGATTGTCAAGTGAAATAATAGTACAGAGTATTTCAGGATAATGAGATAGATCTTAAGGCCATTAGCAGTGGCTCTTATTATAATACTGGCCAAGATTCCCTAAGAAAGAGAGAGAATATTCAAATGAAACTTGTAAAGAACTGGTTTGAACTTGTATATTTGAAAAGCTTAGTACTTCTCTGTTCCTTCTAGGAGGAAAAAGGTGCCTATCGTGTAAGACTGTAAAATCGGTCAGGCTTTAGAGACTGAAATCCCTGAGGACAGAAATTAAAACAGAAAATAATTTGAAAATTGAGCCACATGGAATCCGAAGAGTTTTTATTGAGAATCTTATCGTGAGGTTTTAAAATCTGGTTAGACACCCAGTTTTCATGTTCCTGATTTTTTTCTCATTCAACACAACCAAATCCAACACAGCTTCTCTGAGTTTAGATTTGACAAGAAGAATTATAGCTTTAGACATAAGGGCTTTTCAGGTTGGAAATGGAGAAAGAGATTACTTTTTCTTTGTAAAAATAGTCCTGCTTCTCAGCCATTGTACATATGTGCTTCATTATCTTATGTTTGGTTGTTTTGAACCACTACAGCAATGGGAATAACTCAGTAGCTGATGGTCATAGAGAAGCTAGCTAATCCCTGAGAAAACAGTTGTCTGGTGCAGTCTATAATGCACCGTATGGCTAATGTGTCAGCAGTTGTCATGGATTAGAAATACTTGCAAGCCTCTTCTAGTTACAAAGGCTTCCAAATACCAGACCAGAACTAGGTCTGGCATGCCTGGCCTACTCTACTGAGGAACCCTCCTCATCATCTTAACGAATGCTTCCTCAGTCAGCCACACTCCACGGTGCTTGGACAATTAAGACTAGACTAGGGTTTACAGCAGTTTAAGTAAGAATGCTGACTAAGACTTTGCAAATCAAATATTAAAAGACTGATTAAATATTTTACGGTCTTTCTACTTAGGCTTTGATATGAATTTTACTTCACCTGCTAGCCAGAAATATGCTGAAAGTTAATTGATGGAGGAAGAGTAAATAAGAGCTGATGCTGCTGGCCCTGTGTATGCAAAGCTTTTAAGACTATTCCTAACCTCAAGTGTGCAGTTGCTGACGTGCTCATTTGTCTCACCAGGTTAGTGTCACTGGGGCTCAGATATGTGATCAAATTACCGCCGCAAAAGTGGTTTAAGCTTATGTGTTTTTCCTTGTATTGTATATTTGCACATGTCTCAGATGACACCAAGTAATCCTTTAAATTGTGTTAATTTGATCATGTATCCAAGTATCCAGTGCAGTAAATTGGGATAGGTGGCTATGAGAAGTGGAGATGACGCCCCTTAGAAGATAAATAGCTTCCAATGAGAAGAGACATCCAGCAGAACAACTACAGCTCAGCTTACTAGGATTACAGCATAAATCTCTCCTTTCTCTTTCCACAAAATCAAGGGCTTGTAACTGACACACCTGACATGATGGATTGCTTTTGTGGATTTTGAGAAAATTAACAAAACTTTTCTAGAGCAATATTTGGGTCGATTATTGGTTACCTGACTGAGCCGGTATTACTTAAAGCCCGTATGGATCTTAAAGAAAAACTGACAAGGTCACTGTCCAGCAAGTGTTCTCATCGTATTTGAGCTTGAGTTGAAAACTTCAAAGTAGCCCACTTTTTAGTTCTAGCACAGTACTGATGAGCTTGTGCTTGAACTCCTTTTCAAGAGATGTTTGGTAAGGATTTGCACATACCAAAGTACAATTTACGTAATGAGCAGGAAGAGTTATTGGACTAATCATTTTTAATGGAGATTCCTTGTCTTTAATACAGAGCTACACAATAGAACTTAATAGCCTGTGGCAAGTAAATAATTTACACGTGGATTGTGTCTGCATACAAATTTATACATAAAATATCGCAGACTTAATGAAGCCTTTGGGGTGTTATTTTTGAAATCAATTTAATTGATTTCGCTGATAGGTCTGCATTGGTATTTTTGTAAGCTACATTTCTCTTCACCTGCACGTGTGGTTCAGTCATGACTTTTAAGGGAGGCAGGGAAAAGTCTGCAAATGAAATTATACACTAGGTACACAGAGCATAGGTATTTTTGAAGTGTCTAGGGTAAGATACTCAGAAATAACACTCGAACAAGACCCTATGATGTGGCTCATTTAGAAGCTACTTATCAGAAAAGGTCAACCTCTCAGGAATGCTCATGACTATTCAGGATGTTTTGCAGCATTTGAACCCAATGAAGCTGGTAATGAAGAGTTTTCCCCTCAACGCTTAACGTTTTGGGTTGCTCAGTTTCACTCAGCATTTGGATTGGGCTTCTACTAGAGTGAGGAGAAGACAATGACTGAAGAAGAAAGCAGCGTTGAGACTAAAGTACTACGGAAGCCTGAAGGAAAGTGGTCAGTGTTTCAAAGGGAGAAGGACGAGGTGATGGGCTGCTTTACTATTGGGGGCACCAGCTGATCTGATGAGCCCAAAAGGTGATTTTCTCTACGAAATACACCCACAACTCATATTTCCACTTTCCAATTGCTGTACTTTGTCGTGACTAACTCATGAAAGCTGAGCATTCAAGGAAAGCACTGAGACAGCCACTGGGGCTGGACAGCAGTGCCGAGTATAGTGGCACGGAGACCCAGGGGTCTGCTGCCATCTTTGGCCACGCTGCCCACCCTTTCCCATGTACCTTGCAGAGCTGCCCGGCCGGCCTTACCTTTGGGGTGCCAGGGGTCTGTGAACTCGTACTTCCCCACGCCGATGGTCCGCAGCATCTGCACCCCGTTGGTGTTGTCCGGGCCCCCTCCTGTGTTGGGGGGTGGTGGGGCAGTCGACTGCCCGTTGGTGCTGGGCGCACTGCTGGGCAGGGCGGCTGAGGGCAGGGCTGGTGGTGGTGGTGGAAGCATGGGGCAGGCCAGGTGGCCATTTCCCACTGCCCCAGGGCCCGGGTGAGCCACAGGGCCCACACCACTCATGGAGGACATGCTGAGGGGCTGGCTGTTGGTGTACAAGGGCTGGCTCTGGAGGTTGACCACCATGTTGCTGAGGGGCTGGGAGGGCTGTGGCTGGAGCTGGTAGTGGGTCGGCATCAGCGGGAGCTGGGGGGTGACGTGCGGCGGGAGGGAGGGTGTCACGCCAATGACGGGTGCCTGGACGCTGGCGGCTGGGCTGAAAGTGGGTGGCTGCGTCATCCCATAGGAGTGCGTGATGAGGGCGGGCTGGCTACCTGCCGCCACTGTAGTCACCCAGGGTGCTGCACCTGTGGCACGAAGGAATGCTGGCAATGGTGGTGGGCTCAGCACAGGTCAGACCAGAACAGAAAGAAACCCCATCAGCCTTCCCCCTCCTGCCCCCATGTTGGCCACTGGACTGTGCTGATGCACCCTTTTCCTTCATGGTTAGCTAAAGCAGCTGAGGGTCTGCAGCCTGTTCCCAACTGGCGAGTGTGTACAATTGCTATGGCGACGTGAGTGCCATTGTCAACCCCCTCATCAGGTGATACGCGGCACGTTTGCGGTTTTATGTATTTTGTACTTTATGCAGCTTAAGCACATGCTTCCAAGAAAATTAACCTCTTTCCCCACCGTGCTTTCATGGCTCCCTGACAAACACTCCGTGTGTATAATAACAGTGCTCCAGCCACTACAAAGGGATTGTAATTAGGCGTCTGGCATAGCAGCACAATGTATGATATGTGTCTGGAAGCTGCAAAACATCTCAGGTAGTTCTGGGCACAAAAGAGGTCTTAAAGTATTACAGAGTGCCTTTTCGTCTGGTGAAGCCAGAGGAGGAAGGGGGAAAAAAACCCCCCATTCTAATGAACTTGCAGGCATCTTAATACATTTATATTAGACCCAGCACAGAAGAAACTTAAAGGGTCTTTTCAATGAAAGAAAAGCTCTGCTGAAGAATAAAGCAAGCGCTCACAATGAAGTCTAATTTACAGAGGTAAATGGAGATAGTGCATTGAATTTGCTTTGAAATATTTTCCCTTGTAGAATTACAAATAAGATTAGAAACATACCTGGGTTTTCGTTCTCCCTCATCTGTTTAGATGGAGGCTCATCAGTGTCCCAGGGCGTGGACTGATTGATGGGTGTCTGTCCCCACCTCACACTTGTTGCAAGTCCTTGAGGCTGATTTTCAGTCTTGGAAATGCAAGGTGTCTATCAGAGAGAGGGAAAATGCAGAATAAACATGTTTAGACTATTGGGAATAATTGCTGTTTCTCATAGCTAGTAGCTTGCTCTTTGCTGGTTTGTTACACTCCGAGAAGACAGCCTAAGGTCTTTAAATATTACTCTCCTCCAGGCTTGCATGACATGACCACATGGAAAATACAATGGAAAAAATACATATGGAAAAGAATATTTCTGGAAATTTAATAAATCCACTTTAAACAAAAGTCCACAGCAACCAGCACTTTCAGAAATAAGTTGCTTCTTTTTGGTGATATCCATTCAACCACAGCTTCCATAAATTGGGACAATATTCTTTTTTCTCAATCTCTTCCAAAAAATGGTGAGTTTTGTTTAGCTGAAGACAGAACAAGAGAGACTTATTTACAACCACAGGACAGATTACTGTAGAACAGTAAAGAGAAGTCTTAGTATTTACTGTCTGTCAACCCTTAAAATTGAATGCCAATAAAAAAAAAAGCAGCATAACAGTCATTGGCTGCTAAAGTGAGTATGTTGGCAGTTCTTCAGAGATGATAAAATAACTGTAAAGTAGGGGAAGGATTTGGACTGAATAATCATCAAAGGGGACATGATCTGAAAGAGTTTGTTTGTTAAAGAAACTATCACGTGGATTTAAATGCTAAGGCAACCTTCCCCACCCCCTGCAGTTTTTATGGGGTCCTTCCAAACAACCATGCCTTTGCTGAGAGAAGGGCTGTGGAAAACAAGGGTGTTCCAACAGGTCTCGTTTATTTAACTCTGCATCCTATTTCATTGCTGGAAGATTAAAAGTTGTTTTGTTTTGTTTTTACTGGTGTCAGAACCTCTAAACCAAGAAAACGGAACCAGCTGCCTATTGCTGAATGAGTACTGAGGACTGAAGTCATAAAGAACAGGAGACCAGTCTGAGTGATCACTTGTTTGCCTTACATCTGGGAAGCAATTTAGCTCTGAGACGGGGGTACAGTGGCTCCATAAACGCTCTGGGTCACGTAGTGCCAATGAAATCTCTGTCAACACCAGCAGCTTTTTTCCCCCATCACCAGTACCTCAATCACCTCATGAAAAAGAAGTCATCAGCAGACCCATTTATGCCCCTGCAAATACATGCACACCTTTCCCAAAACCATAACTCATTCCTCATATCTTTAAACCCATTGCAGGTGCCTGCTTCCTCCTGCCCTCCCATCTCCCCTGCTAACACCCCATTAACTCGCCTGGCCTGCTCCAACACTCCCTCCTTCACCCAAGAGCCTCTCACATCTCTCACCCATCTGAGCTTTATCCTTCCTGAGCTCTGGGAGTTCTGGGTACAGACCTTGATAGAGGACAGGGTTTTGGTGGTGCTGCTCTCTCTTTGCTCCCAAAAGCCACAATGGGAATATTTTTCCTAGCAGAAATGCTACAGCTTGTTTTTATTCAGAATGCTGAAGTTCATTCTTTTCATGACTTGGGGGTTTGGTTGGTTTTTTAAATTTTTTTTATTTTTTTAAAAATTAGCTTCTGTCTCCACCATTTCAACTACTTCTACCACTTTTGCAATTGAAACAAAAACGAGAATCAGGAAAGGGGAAAAGAGAAGACACACAGACAGACAAGCAAGAGCTCTAAGATTCGTTCTGTTGTATTCACGGCAAAGAAAGGGCAGGAGGGGAAGAAACAAATCTTAGTTTTGAAAAGATTTCTATTTATAAGTTGTCCTGAGAAAAGGCTTAATCTGAATACCTTTAGCTTTTACATTGTACTAGGTCTTTGACACAGGAGGATGCACCACTGTTGGTGGTTTACCAGTGCATGTTAGCAGTGTTCCTTTGGATCTAGCTAAACTGTTCAACAGTGGCCGAAGCATTCTGCAGCAGAAGAGAAGAAAGAAGCAAAAAGAAAGCACCACCAGCATTCTCTGCCTGTTATCAGCTAAGATACTTCCCCCAGAAACATTGTTATTCAACCCGAAGTAAAGCTTTAAAAAAACCAGTAAGTGCAATATGGAGAACTGGGCATTTTTCTGCATCATCAAAGACAAACAAGGAAAACTCACAACTCAAACTGTTCCACACGCGGCATCTGCGTGTTGTGTTTCTTTGCTGTATGAACGGGGTATTTTAAGTGGGTTTGAAATAAACACTTCTCATTATGATGTGGCATTGTCAAGATGTGCTGCATCTTGTGTAACTTTGTTATGTCCCCAAGCTGCTTCAAAACAGTGTGGATCTAAAATAAGAAAAATATTCCTGTACCTCAAACAATACAGAACCACACACATGCTGTAATCGTAAAAGAACCCACACGCTCTGTGCAGAACGGGTAAGCAAGGGATCAGGAGACACAGTTATTCTAAGTCCTACAAAATTCCAGTTGCCCATTTTACAATTGGAAGCTTGATTTAAAAAAAAAAAAACCTAGAGCACCAGATCAGATACGTTTGAAAATGGTGGAGTTAGCACCCAAATCTGTATCTAAACTCCACCCTTTGAGCATTAATAAAGATGAAGGAGGTGCGCAGGTTTGCTGCCAATAAGTACTTCTCCGCTTCCACACATTGCTGTTTCTTCTCAACTATTTCTATTTTTTCATAAATATGCTTCTTAGGGACTCATTGGATTTAAGAGCTGAAGTCTAGTTGTTCTGAGCTTCTATTTACTGGATCAGAAAGAGCTAGAGATTAGCTGGTATGAAATCACCACACACGTCCATGAAACACTGTTTAGAAAAATAACAGTGGTGGAAACAGAGGAACAGCTTAGTGAACTTGTGTTTTTTATATGTGTACCTTGGGCCTCTGGTCTAATTTCTGCCCTATTTTTCTTAATCCAAGCAGGGCTGCATTGCAAGTGTTACATGTCTCTGATCCAATTGCAGCAATTACCCATTTGTGTATCTGGAAAACAAAATTATTTCCAATGTTATCAAACAAAGGAGCTCTCTGTCAGCGCGCTCAGGCACGTGACAGCATGCTATTTGATGCTTTTAATGTACAACACAAATGACCAAAAAATGGCCTGTATTATGCTGGTTGTGTAGGGGGAAGAGATGTGTTCCATTAGTGATCTGCAGACTTCACAGAAACTAATTGTACTACGTTACACTTTTATCTTTAGCTTTCATGTCAGATGCTTGCTTGAATTAAACACGAAACACATGAAAAAAGGAATTGCATTACAAAATCTACTGGGTATACATTTTAAATGCTGCCAAATGTCTACTTACATGAAAAGACAAGAGGGTTTCTAAAAGGTCTGTTGAAGCTTGGCTAGTCCACAGCAGCATTGGCTATTTAATTGCCTGAAATTCATGGCAGACTATAAAGATGACTAGAGCAATCATCAGCCTCTGCAGCACCCCTGAAAAGTTCAATCTGTGCTCTTTGCCATAGACCAAGTAGCCCAAATCGAAATCTGAGGATTTTGTTAATCTTTTGTTTGAAATAACCATAAAGAATGAGTAAAGTTTTCAGTTGAGGTTTGCATTTCACCTCACGCCTGCCACTTGGAACTTCAGCAGCAAGCAATTTCCCAGTTTTAAGGACATTAACTGCAATACAGATGTACAGGCAGAACTGAGCAAGATGGAACAATTTCAGAATTACATGAGACTAACACAGACGAGTTGCCAGGTTGTTGCTTTTTTTGTAGCCTGAACTGCCGTAAACCATGGCCCTTAGGCAACAGTAATTGGTGTACAGCTGGTCCACTGAACCTTATTAAATTAAAACATTAAAAACCTTCAGCTTCATGGGGCTTTTCGGACCATCTACAAGAAAGTTGAAGAGTTCACGGCAATCGGTTGATACTAAAGACTGGACACTAGTGAACCTGTCTATACTGCTTCGGTTTACGTGGTGACTAACAGGTGTTCAGGTGATACAGCTACAGCTAGGACTGACTCTAAGTCCAAAGTTCTACTTATCTTTGATGAAGTCCTAAACTTTTAGGAAGCCCTTTTCAACATCAGTGGGAACGTAAAACCTACTGTGCCAGGGTTGCAGTTAGTGGAACTTAAAAAACCCAACAGAACAACCACAAAACCCTAACAACGAGAACTCCAAGACAATTTTCCCCAGGCTCACCACCACGAAACACTTCCTGGGAGGTCCTTATAAACACATTTGAGCAATTTCCCCAAAAGGCTTGTAAGACTGCTGACATATATCCTGCTACGGCCCAGCATGCTAAGACCTGTTCAAACTATTTCATGAACAAAAAAAGAACTAATCGGGATAGAGGGATCCTATTTGTGGTTCCCAGTGACCAAAATTATTTCACTAAGACCTTCATTTAAAGTGATGGATGAGAAGCAGTGATTCTCTGTTCCAATTATCCAAAAGAGATTGGGAATGGCAGCTTAATACTCAGATAATGTATCCAATATGCAACTCGCTCCACTTTTTTCTCTTCACTGAAAATAAAAAGGCTAAGACACATGCATGCATAAAGGCAAACATTCCCTCCCACGAATCCAAGTTTTATGGCCTGTCATGGGTAAAAGCAACTTCAATTTAATGAGGGAATTCCTTTTAAAGCTGTTAGCTGTGTCTCGCTCTAACGAGTAATGACTGGTGGCCCTGGTTGGGTTTTAAGCTTGAACGTGTCTGGTGCTCTAAAAACCTTCGCGGTCTCTGCACCAAGTCGTTTACGGTCTAATTTGTAGTTCACGCTGCTAAATATTGCATGAAACGGGTATTATTTGTGTGCATGAGGCAGGCATGTAAATTCCGAACCACACAGGGGCAGATCTTCATCTGGGTTAAATTCCTGTACTGTGTTGGACAAGATCCCAAACGAATTTCTGAATCTAGTCTGTGGCCAAAGCAGCTCTTGAGGATGGATGCAGAGCTTTTAAAGTTGCAGCAATGACAGCAGTATCTCCCTAGCACTGGTTATGGGGCTAGGCACGGAAATGAAGAAGTTGTTTTAAGAGATGGATGTACTGTTAACATGTTAGAAATCTAAGAGGTATGGACAAGCCAGCATGCAAGAAGAACAGAACGAGCTGTCCTGTCGTAAAACCTCATTCAAGAACTTGCTCATGGGTGGAGAGAACTCATCTACCTTACAGTTCCCATCACCAGGCAATTCTGTGATGACACAGCGTTGTTTTTCTCTTTCCAAAGCTAATGTAGAAGCAGTGAGAAAGAGAATAATACAGTGAACTCACAGGAAAAATGTTGCTGCCCTGAATAAAAGACAAAAGAAGTCTTAGTTCCCTCTTGAGTGGAGAGAATAATTCAATACAGGCATCTTAAACAGCATCCAGCGATGAGCCACCAGACAATGTCAGCTCTGGAGCAATAAGTCACAAACAGGCAAGACACGACTCAGCAGTGGGGTGCAGACTGCATCCATTCCCATTTCTCAGAGCATTTAGAGACATTCCCTACCTTGAGGTTAATGACACTGGCTTGGAGAAACCCATGAGTGCAGGGAGGCCCATGTCCCAAACAAAGTCCAGCACAGCTGCCTTTACTCAGCCCTGAACCCAGCTCTATTTATAGAAGGAGCTTCACACCACCCAGCCTGTGAGCTGCCAAGAAGGTGAAGAAGCGCATTCAGCTTCTTTCCACACCCCCAACATCAACCTCATCTTTCCTGGACTGAGACCCTTAGCCATCTTATTCACATTTGAGCCCCAGTTACCTTCCTAAATAAGACAGTCAGCAACATTCCCAAGCTCTGACCATGCAAATGAAGACAACTCCATACTGGGAACAGGCCAACTGGTACCATCTCATTAACCAGTTCTGCTGCTCACTATCCACATTGGCAGCAGCCTGGGGAGGCAAGAGGAGGAATGAGGTTATGGAAAGGAAGGAGAGAGAGATGGAATAGGAGGAGGCTGTGTATTGATCATTTCTTTCTGGTGGCTGCACTGCCCAAGACAACTACTGCTCACATAGCAGTACACCAGTTAGTTGCTTGGCGTGAGTTGAGAATGAATGTGGGGCCATGGAATGGTAAGAAGAGTTTAATAAATGACACTGTATTCTGTCTTGGGAAATTTCACCGGCAGAGGCTCAGGTACTCACCCAGCTGCCTTCGTTTCTCAGCGAGAACATCAGGGAACGGAGCTGAGGTATCGAACCAAGGTCTCGGCTGCGACACTTGCTGCTCCAGGACACCAGGGACATCAGCGCACGACACTGGGTTCGAGCACAGAAGCCCCACTTTAGCCTGAGCAGAACCTCCTCAGCTAACACGGTTGGCATGCAGATCAACCCCGAATCCGAGCAAAGCTATGAACGCAAAATCATCTCGCAACGGAGGAGAAAACGCGCAGCATCAGGAACAACGCGGCAGGACATACTACAGAGAACATGCACCAGGCAGCACAAGAGTGCTCTCAGAGATCCTGCAGGCATCCCACAGTAGAGATAGACAAATCCAGTCCATCAGAGGAAATACGGGTAATAATGGAGTAAGTGCTTGTCAGACCAGAATCCCAAGGGCGTACAAAGGATGCAACCCTTGTATACTGGCAAAGCCGCTCAAGAACCAACCAGCAGCAGACTGCTTGAAAACGAAACATGACTCTCAAATGCAAATGCTGGCCACTGATAGGTTCAGAAGTCACTCCATATGGCAAGTTTTGTCCCATATTTCCCATAGAATTAATGATCTGACCAGAACTCTGAATTTAATTCTGGACTAGGGCCTAGAGCATTCGAAATCAAGAGGAAGACTTATGAAGTAAAAGCCGTGTCACTTTAGGCTCCAATGCCAGTTACTCCTCTGAAAGTTCCCTTTTGTTGTACTGGATGCCGACATTTTACATGCAAGCTCTCTGAATTCAGTGTTTCAATCGTAGTGCACACTCTCTGGCAGGAAAATGCATGTTCTCTGCCTACACAGCAGGCACATTAAAAAAGAAGGGGGGAGAAAGAAAGAAAACCAAGATAAGCCTGTGAGTGTTGAACAGTGCTGCACGATATTACTGATTTATTAACTGGGCTTGATCAATAAGGCTATCATCAAGGGCACATTTAGTTTGCACATAAATTTCACTTTCTAACAAGCACTTTTGTGTGCTCACTTTAGTTCCATAATCTGACCCAGGTCTCAGGAAGCTTTCTTTAAGGGAGAACAGAGAATTCTTTTTCTAAAAAAAGGATCAAAGCATACTTGGTCAACTCTCAAACAAAAGGACAGTCAGTACTGTAGAAACAGCATGCTTACCTTTCACAGCAAAAAGAAAAATAAGCCTAGAGGTCCAGATTTATCACCGCCTTAAGTTCATCAACATCAATTGAGCTATTAAATTGTGGCTGAATTTAGCTCATAGCAATTTAAAATTTTCAACTGTCTGTGAGAGTCTTCCATCAGTAAAATGCTAATTTAATGCATAATTTAAACTCCACTGTCCTTTAACTCAGCATTTGTAAATAATTAAAAAAGAACCAGAAATCTTTTACATTTATAAAGCTGCCCCCCTTTTCCTACTGCAACACAACAAAGACTTTTCAATCAAGAATTTATTTATTCTTTAAATCCAAAAGTAAAAGCTGTGCAAAAGATGGGGAAAAAACCTGATTTACAAGATAAAACAATTAGCTCTGGGATATGTACATTAAGACTAATAAATTTCACATGGTATTTTAAAGGAGTGGAGGAGGAATCCCAGATATATTAGACTATATTCAAATTCTATTGAAATGTTCAATTAAGAGCATCTTATGAAGGTAAATTATGCAGTCACTAAAATTAAGATGTGAAAAACAGGATTACAGCTCCACATCTCTCAAAGAGACTACACACTTTAATAAGCCAGCCCTCTTCCTACACTCAAGGTAGCATCTAAAATCTGGCTATTCTTGTAATTGCTCCAGTCTTGTTAAGAATTTGGGTTGTGCGGGAGCAACACAAATGTATTCCACAGTAAAAGCCACTAAAATAATATACTGCATTCCCTTTTCATCCAAAATCATGAATCTCAATAATCCTTACTACTTTTTTTTGTGCAGACAGATGAAAACGCATTTTAAGACTCAAACAAGTCTGTGCAGAAGCAGCTCGAACCCATCAATCTCCCAGCTGATTCTTAAAAGAAGCTAAACATTCACCAGGCTGTTCAGACCAGACGTGACTGGCAGATCCTTTTTGGGAATGAGGTCTCAAGATGCAACACTGCTCCCATTCAGATTCATAGCTTTAATAACACACCAAGTTCAGTGCAGGATCAGGCAGTTGGGGGGTCATTTAATTTGATTTACAATAGACAGTTAATATATGGTTTTTCTGGAAACACAGTCACCACTTTCTTCAATTTTTCTGCTCTGTAGGTTTTACATCAAAGCATTCCTGTTCATTTTGTTTCTGTATCTCCATGCTAGCTGTAGGAAGCTGCCTGGTTCTCTTGCTTTCCTTTGGCAGAACTGATTCCTGGACTAGCACGAACGCTTCAGCTGCCTTGCCCATCCTTCTAAAAGATTTATGGCAAACACATCACATACCCAGCTATAAATCTAGGAAATGGCTATTAGACATACTTTGCTGTCCACAGCCACACAATTTAAGGTAAAACAGATAATGGTGTATCTGTGGCTAACGTTTCTCATAGGTCTGCCAAAATTCTGCGACATTGCTACCCAGATTTTCCAGGCACCTCACTCATTTCTGAGGTGTGAATTCTGGGGCAACCTGTGATGCTAAATGGCCTTTCATCATTCAAGTGTAAATGGGTACTGGTAAGACTAGGCTCTACTTATATGTCCTACAACAACAAATTGCTTTATATTCCTTTACTTTCAATTCCTACATGTCCAGTTTAGGCTATAGGACTCTTTAAGAAGAGGAAGCCCAGCAAGTTTAGCCAAAGATTTTATGCTTTTTAAAATTCTCTGCTATGTATATTTTAAAGAAAATTTATGCTACTGAAACCATGAAACCTCCTACTCTCTTTGCTCCCAGGAAGTCAACAGAAAGTAAACCACTTTTAAAAATAACCTCTTACTCAAGAAACTTCAGGGTGACAAGGAGAGGGAGGGGTTATTGTGAGCCCTGAGTAATACAGGTTGGTTCTTTAAGCCATGAAGGGAAGGACAAGTTAAAATTAAATGACCTTTGGTAGCGATACTTCACCTAGGACAGCAAGTCACGATTTGATCTTCCTAATTCTCCTATGCTGTTGCAATTCATGATCCATTGGAAGCTACTGTTTCTGCTAGGATGGGTGCAGGGCACAGAGTGCCCTCGTAACCCTGCAGGATGTACTTCCAGGGACACCAGCCCAGGGTCTTTGTAGGTAGTACCCCTTAAGAGGCAGCATGTCCCCTGCTGAACTTGCTGTGGCTTTCGGAGGAGGAAAAGGGAGTTTTAGTGGTTCTTTCATGCAATTATTGCCTGCAGAAGAGAAGCAGAGCCTTGGTTTGCTGTAATAAAGCTTCGGTTGGAACACAAATCTATATGTATCTAACAGTGCAGATAAAAATGGCCAAGTTTGGTCACAAGTATTGATCAGAGTGAGAGAAAAGTCAAAGCAGGACTAAACACCTACTTAAAAAAAGGGGTATACATTCCTTTCCACAAAAATAATCTTAGTTGCAAATCTAAAGTCTCTCTTCCCACCCACAGCAGTGTTTGAAGTCACCATTAGCTTCAGACAAGCACTGGCTGTACAGCACACGATCCAGACTGTATTAGAACACAGCACAAAGCCTTATCTTGGTTTTTACACTTATTGATCACTCTGGGCCAAATCCAAACATAAATTGTATGCTGATTCCCTAAAAATCATTGAGTCATTACTCAAGTTGAGTCATTAAGCAATACTCCGCACCCAGCACCTACCCAACACCTCGCCTCAGAAAGTGTCAGTTTGTGAGATTTGAGAAGATTTACAGTTGGACTAGATGACAGTTGCAGGTCCCATCCAGCTGAAGTACTATTAACTCTTTTCTTTTCTTGATAAATAATGAAATAAACATATGCATTACACACACACACACATATATATATCTCTCCTTGGTAGCACTGAAATGTGGATGCTATCAAAATGACCACCTCTGCCTCTTCCTAAAGGAATTCCAAACTCCATGTACTGACAAAGAAAAATCAGAGGCAAAAGCTAACAGACTAGCCGAGGATCTGCTTTTCTAATGCTGCATTTGATTAATTATGTGATTTATTTTCAATGACTGGTTCAATCAATCCTGATCAAATTAACAAAGACAATGATCAGAAATACCAGACTGAAACACAATACAAATGATTTGGTTTCAGGGGATCCAATCAAATGAAACAGGATTAAATTAACCAGTGATCAGATTAAGCAGAAGTCGCTGTATCAAGTCAGAAATGTATCAGTACTTCAGGCCGTTTGCTCTGTCTGTAAGCTGCCATTTCCAGCTCTTTCTAGAAATCTCAATAAAGCTCAGATTTTCCCAGGTATCACTAAGGCAGTGTGGAAACAATAATTATTAATAATAAATAATATTTCAATATAGTAAGGATAATAACAACCACCACTACTACTATTATTCTACAGTCGACAGTATCTGGGGCTCTGCCATAGCACAGACCCTTTAAAGATAAAAGTATACTCCCATATAGAGCTCCCCCAGCAGCCTGCACCTGAAGGAGTTTACAGTCTATGTGCATGTCACGGAGATCAAAAGGTGACAGAATATCAGGATGCAATCAAAACGACAGAAAAACCCATTTAATTCTACAATGTTAGCAAAGCACCAAGATGAAAAAGCTGCTGTTGAACAAGGAGTGTTAATGAAAGTTGCCAGCAATACAGCTGGAAATGCAGTTCTTACCTAAAAATCAAAGTAAATACAAGTATCACAGGAAAAGTACTTCTATTTGCTGTGAACTGACCTAAACTTTGAGCAGCCAACAAGGTCCTGCAGCACTGAACAGAGATGGACCGTTAACTGCCTTGAGCACATGCTAGTTCAGCAGAACCCATTAGTAGCCAGCTGAAAAGGGATTCAAAGGGACACTGTGTCCAACACCAGGCAAAAGACAGGCTGTGGACATCAGAAGTCAGCTAATTTGGAAGTAAACAGGAGAACGTAAATGCTGAGTGTTAGAGAGTGAAAAACTGAATTCCTGCCTTTTTTTTCCCCCACTAATAGAATAATTTAAAAGATAAACTTGAGGGATATGGAGCAGTATTCCCTAAGGGCTTTTAATAAAGCTGCTTTAGGATGCTGGCAGGCAGCCCTGCTTGTAAATTCTGGCTCCACATGCTGCAGCGGGATATGGAAGGACACTGGAATTATGAGGTGCCATTCGCATGGCAGTGGTGCTCAGAACACCAGACAGAGGAAAGTTACTCACAGCACGGGCTAAAGCCAGAGGGGTTTTCCCAGCTTTCAAAAAAAAAACCCAAAGACTTCGCCCATAATCTGAATGGAGGCCAAAGTACATGGAAACAGGTCAGATGCAAAGCAACTGCCCCACCCGTCTTGTGTCCCTTATAGAAGCATTCAGACATTGTACAGGAAGACTCCTTCCCTGTCCCTTGGGCACAGTATTGCTTCATTTTCTATGTGTACTCTGCCTTGTAACTGTGAGCAGACACCATGCCCTCCCTGAGAATAGGTATCTCTCTCCTGACAGGACTTAGTCACTTGTGATCCCCCTAGGACTTTTCGTTCATGCAGGGAACAGACCAAGATAAGTATTTAGGCTAGCTTATCTCTGGTGTGAAGGTTGGTCTTTGTCCCAAGTGAAACCACTGGAGCCATCAGACTAAGTTCTGATGGCCAGCAAGCTTGAGGTTCACACACAGGATCTGGTTTGTACGGCCACAGCAAATGTCCTATCCTTGCTGCTCACTGTTTGCACCACAGGGATTGACAGGGAAGGACTACCCTTGTTAGACTGAATGTGTGATGAGGTGCTTCACTTACCGAGCCTGAGAAAGTATTAAGGAAACATTCCACTCTCCCTTCCCACAACTTAAAGACTTAATATTTTATCTTTGTTTTCAGCTACCATGGTGAGTATATTTTAAAGCACCAGCTCTTTTCATCCAAAAAACCATTTGGCATTATGATGAAGAATGCATTATTTTTGTATCTGCCGTGCCCCTCAAACAGTATCTTACTTGTATGTACAGGCCTTTTCTCAGGCTCTTCCTTGATACCATTTTTTTTCAGTCTCGTTGCAATTTTTTTCATGAGTATTCTCATTTTCTTACTTTATTTCCCCCATGTCTCTATCTCTCGCCTCACTCTCTCCTAAGTGAAATGAGAACCCAATTATACTCCTGTTAGAACTGAACTTTCAAATCCATCATGTGCTAGTGGGCTCAAAATTAGGCAAATAAATTCCCTCAATCCTACAAATTAAATTGAGTCTTTGCATATGTTCTTTTAAGAGCACAAAGATGTCAAGTATTCACCCAGCTGTCACAAAATACGATGAGCAGGCACTTTGTATTCATTTTCTAAATCATTTGTCAGATTTAACAGAAATGCTAATGGATCCAAAAGTAAATTCTAATCTATCCTAAATATCTGGTTATTATTTGTATTACAGTAGAACTTAGAACTGTCAGTTGAAGATCAGGGCACAATGTCAATGCATTTCTCAACCGAAGACAAAGATCATTTGGGTGATGTGCAGGTATCATTTTGCACTTTCTCAAATTTTATTTCATTATTTTAATGAACACCCTCCTCACGTTTTATATGCAACTTCATTTAAGAATAAAAGTACATCAGCTTGTAAGCACCATTACCAAATGCATCTGCCGTTGAAAACCAGGTCTTACATTTGTTAAAGGCAGCAGGTGTGGATTTGGAAGGAAAAGAGGTATCACGAAGGTCAGCCTGCTCATGCTTTGTCTTGGTCAAAGCTCATGATGGATGTGGAGCCAAGCAAGATCAGCCTCTGTGTGTGGATGGGAATTTGCACAGAGCTGCTGACACTGGCAGGCTGGACATCACACAGTGAGCCTGTTATGGGTCTGTGTAGGTCTGGTACACCTCAAATGTGTAGGATTTTCTGCCTCAGTACTGAAAGCATGTACAGTATTTCTCATGTGTTCAACTCAACACATTCAGGGAACCTGTGATGTGATGAACACATCCTGGAGTGTTGTTCTTTATGTACTACCCTGTCTAAAAACCTATTAGGGCACTGCTTAAAGCAGGAGGGCAGCAGATCCTGGCTGCCAGTGATAATCCACTGCCAAAATCAATACTGTTGGCAAGCTTGCTTCATGGATATTTACGATCAAAGAGCACATTTTCCAAGAATGTGTTGTCAGTCCCATTGTCTTGGCCCAATTTCAACTCCAGTAATTACATTTCTGCCTGCCTAATACTCCCCTGCCACTTCGAGATGTGGAAGCCCTCTCATCCAGTTCCCACATTGCTTAATGGCATCATGGCCATGTTCAGTACCAAGCCAGACACACTTCAGCAGCGGGCATGGCTTTGCCTGTACATAGTGTACACAGCAGTCACTACCAGAACAGCTTTGTGATTCTTAAAGAAGTGGAAAGTGTAAGATACTGTTGCTGCTGTTGTTTTAAAAATTATTTATCTGCCTCTGGAAGGAGTCATCTTGAGACATCTTCTCATTTCTTTCTCTTTCATAAGTGACTGTGTACATTTAAATTATTTACCAAAGGTTGAACTGGTAAAGTATCAGTTTGTATTTTTTTTATTTCACTAATAAAAGTAAAATATCTATAAAATGTGACTGTCTCCAGCCTTACAATACCCGGCTTCAGGGAGTTCAAGCCCTTTCAGATCAAGCCAGGAGAGCTAACACTACCAGCAAACCAGGCAAAAATCTGCCTTTCTCAGTGGAATAAAACTACTGTTTACAGCTGTACAGGGCATAAAATGGGAGGTTTTAAACTTGTGACATTTCCATGCCTAGAAAAGCTGTCACATGCCCAGCACAGCATCTTCCCTCAAGCCGTAAGCCCAGGGGCATTAACAGCATTAGCCCAGCTGTAAGAGTACCAGAGGGAAAGAATGGTGTAACTAAAACACTTTAAAACCCTCCCCAAATCTTTCCTATATTCAGAAAACAGAAGTTTCCCCAATGGGAAGGAACTTTTATTTCCAGCTGTATGTGCTTGCAATCCTGTTTCTCAAAAACTTCTCCACTGGGCTCAACAGATCGACTCCTGCCTGT
The DNA here is from genome assembly GCA_028565055.1 of Phoeniculus purpureus. Classification (NCBI taxonomy): domain Eukaryota; kingdom Metazoa; phylum Chordata; class Aves; order Bucerotiformes; family Phoeniculidae; genus Phoeniculus; species Phoeniculus purpureus. The sequence continues at coordinate 65,828,273 of JAOXOE010000256.1, read as the reverse complement.
TAGAAATCCTGGCTCATGTTATTTTGGGAGAGATCTCTGAACGCAGACTGAGAGGAAGCACTTTAAGAAAAAAATAAAAAACTTAAGGACTAGGCAACTGTTGGAAGCTGCTCTGAGCCACGAACTGGTCAAATCAATCCTGTAAACATGGTTTTGTAGGCAAAGGAAGATGTGCTAAATACAAGTCATCATCAGCTGCCTTCATCTGCATTCCCTGCTCTCCTCACACTTCCCAAAGGGACCATTTGGAGTGTTTAAACAACCGCAATTTTAAATAGACACCATTAAGCATATTTTGTATTAAAATGTAAAAAGAAGGCCAAACAAAACAAGCCCAGGGAAAATAAAAAAGAACCAGGAAAGTATGCATATGAGAGAGAGACTAATAAAATATGAGTGCAGTAATGTATTCTGGAGCATTTGCATGTGTCAGAAGGAGTGGAAAAGGAGGTGAGCAGGAGATGAGAAAAAACGAGACACAAAGTGACAAAGAAAAGCACCCGTTTGGAAAGAAAGAAGCAGGCAGGGAAAGGACTGGCTTGCAGATAAGTGAAGACTCTGTGTACAACATGGGGGGAATTTTTAAACATTGAGCTTTTACTAACATCAATAGGGTTATTATAACTAACTTGCTGAGACCTAGGGGCAGCAGTTAAACAATCTAATACAGGTACCTAATTTAGGTGTCATGCCTACTTCTCTCCGTCGGCTCTGTTAGAAGCTGGAGTCTGGCAGCCCTGGATAACAAGTGGTCTAAATTACTCATCACTCTCTGGAAGGTGGAAGCCATTGTAAACTCTCTGCCTATGCTCCCGTGTGCACTGCAGCAGAACCAGAGTGAAAAAGGGGAAAAAAAAATGACAAAGAACATAATCCGGCTATATTACAAGCAGAAGAGAGAAATTCAGGAACTCTATGAAAAGAATGATGACCTAAACCAGAGAAGATGGGATATTGGAAGTTAAATTATCTGTGCAGAAAACTTAATGTAAAAAGATTCAAAAGAAAATACAATCTGTAGCTGCAGCCTAGTGATTCTAAAGGAAAAAAAGAAGGAAAAAGCAAAACAAAACCCAACCCCTCAAAACCTAAACTAAGCTGAAAAGAAGCAAAGGAGAGGTATTTTTTGTTTTAGAGTACCTAGTTCCTAATTTAACCTTAATGCACTCTGACATTTGTCCTCATGGATAATTCAGTATACAAATTTAGGGCAGAAAAAGAATCTATAAAAATAATAAAATAAGAGCTGCTTGCAAGGGCAGTATCAGTAAAAATTGCCCTTGGGTAAAAATAGTTCCTAATGCTTTGTGTCCCGCCCAGCTTCAGGCGATGTAGCAAGATCCCAGAAACTACTTTTTTTAATTTTTCCCCCTGTGCAATCATTTGTGGCTCTCATCCAGCCTCTGATTATGCTAATTGTATTTGATGGAATTTGTGTGTACTCTCCTTCGCTCTTGTCTCATCTGAACATACACAAGATACATTTTTAATTTTTTAACTCTTAAAAAATAAATTAATAACTTTCTCCCCAAGGTTGTGTAAAAGTCAACCTTACTACTAGTTCTAAAGAGCAAATACACAGACTTTATTACTAGCAAACCAAATAACCCTTCCTATATTAATATGTTGCAACAAAGCTTTTCGTTAGTGTGAGAGAAATGTCATCATGTAGGAGCTTGCATAACACAGTCAGATCATGTCACCTAGACACAATTTTGTTTGCATTAAATTAAATCCACCATCACAGGAAGTGCAACTTTAATAAAAAGCTACAGGGAAGTTGGCTAGATCAAGAGCCTACATCATTTTGAGACAGACACTCAAAACAAGAGGGACAATGAGCTGCTGTAAAACCATTCTGGAGACATGGAGGTAGGTGGGCCAAATCTACAATCCTGAAAATCCAGAAGCACCTAAAGACTTCTGAACGCCCGAATTCAGGGGCTTCAGTGACTTCCAAAAACAGGACATTTTGAAACATGAGCTGTTCTCTGCATTGGCAGAAATGAGACAGTGAATTCAGGTCAGACACCCAACCTCCCTGAGAGGGATGCAGTCCGTTTATGTAAAGGACAGAAAGCCATTCTTTGGCCACACAGATGCTGGTTAGATGCACCTTTTGCAACGTGAGAGTTTTCTTAACAAAGAGCTGAGGAGGAAAAGCAGAGTAGGCTGTCTACTTGTGTGCCATTATGGCTGGAGGGGATTTGGGGCACAGACCCTCTCTCCTCCCAGCCCCAATTGACATGCATACACACTTGTTTTGGTGGTGACATCTGAAGGAGGGCAACCTTGAGCCATTACCCTGTAGCTCAGTTCCTTATGCTAGAGCTTTCTCCAAAAATGTTCTGATTTTTCCCAGGCATCTGAACTGCCTGCAGAAATTCCTAATGTAAATATCAGATCTGCCATGAACAGTTCTGGACCTTGATAGGAGCAGTCAGTCCTTCCGAGATCGGCTCTTTCAGCTGTTTGCTGGGAGTGAGAGCTTTCTGCTCATCAGCGTGAACAAGAAGATGCTGCTCGCCGTGTGAATATATCCATGGGGGAATTGGCTCCTTTCCTTAGCCTCCGTTTCTTTATTCTCCACCTCTGCACAATGAAACGACTGAAAACCACTTCTCTTACAAGGGTGGCCACATATCACTGGTAAAATGTATGTAATTTATTTGGAGATCAGTCTAAAGTAAGTCTATTAAAAGAAAAAGTAAAAAAGGTTTTTAAAAGCTCTTGGCATCTCTGACACACTCTTAATGCACAATAGCACAAGAGTTACCAAACATAAATCATTGATAATAACATAAACACTTCTCTCCAGCTTGTGTCTGCCACTACCTAAATTCTTTGTGATTCTTCAGGCACACTTGTTATATACATGCAAATTTTAATTAAGGGAAATCTTGGCTGAATAGTAGATAAAATTATTTGTTGTATAGTATATTTGAAAAGCAATGCATCATTCTAATAGATTACTCAACAGATACTTGCAACCTTCCATAGAAGTGTTTAGGTAATGCAACAAAAAAAAAAGATTAATTGAATAATTTAATTGATGGAAAACGGCATTATTCATCAAATACATTATTCAACTAATAGTAGTCAACCAGTACTAATTAAAAGCAGAGAAGCAATTGCTTTCATGCACAGCTCATTCAGATCCCAGTTTTGGGTCCATTAAGAAAATGGCCTTTGCAGGAGAATGTCTCAATGCAAGTACAGATGGAACAGATGTTCTCCATGCTAAAGGAGTCACATACTGCACCACAGTGTCCTTGACCTAAGATACATCCATGAGTGTGGCAGGCTTTGCACCTCTTAATGAATTGCTGGGGCTCAATTTGAGCATCCGTGAAGGTATTTTAGCTCATGGAATAGATTAAATTAGTAGATTTAATACCTAACCTGCAGGGCAGATCTAACTTGCTAACCGCTCCAACAACACTCTGACTTGGCAGCTTCCAGATAAGAGAAACAAATAATCTGGCATCTTCTTTCCTACTTGCTTTCCCAAGTGTTTTTGAAACCCTTTTCCATCCTATGACTAACACCTGTTATCTCATAAAAGTACAACTGTTTCCTTACCCAGCCTGGTGAAACACCATGCCAGTGTTCCATCATGGTGCAGGACCAAAGAGCTTTACCCACATTACTTACAAAAGCTGTCGTGTGTACACCCAGCAGACGCTGTGCGGCTTTGTCCCGCAAAGGGGACACCACTGACACAAGCCAGTGAAATCACCTGTGCCTCCCATTTGGCAGCTTCTTAGGAGACATTAGCACAAACGCCTTAATGTTTTTTATTTAGCAAGAACAATGAAGAAACTTAGGTTTAACAGCAAAAGGCTGACAATGGATGAGTCCAATCCATTGAGGCAAAAAGCAAATACTGTATCTTAAGTACCAAGTGATGATCTCCCAACAGTATACAGGAGTGAAGAAATGCTCATGATCAGACAGCCAGCCCACAGACGGGCAAACCATCATTTCAGTAAAACCAGTTTCATTATCATGGCAGAAGGCACATTAAGCAGGGCCTGCACATGAAGAAGAATAAATACCACGCACAGGCTTTAAAGACGTAATAAACCACTGCTAAGTTCCCACGGAACACACCATAGAGAAGTTAGCTACAATGATTAGCATTTAAAGACCCTCTTAAAGTTTAGTAAGCATTAAAAAACATTATACTGTTTAACTAAAATACAATTCCTCTACTTTGAGGGGGTTCTAGGACAATTTTTGGGGAATAAAGTTCGAAACAGTAAAACAAGAGTTTGGAACACACTGACTAAGTATTAACTGAAACAATTTTCCTAGCTTAATTTACATTACTATTTTAAGCAGAGTTTCTTTTAGCAATTCAAGACACATTTCCACTCTAATCCCCTACTCCCATTTGGAAAGAAACAGATGAATGTGATGAAATGCAATGAAGATGATAAATTCATGCCACTCGAAAAGTGGCAAATGACATTTACTGGTCTCTCAGTTCCCATTTCGTGATTGATATAGAACTATAAACAAGAAAATAAGTACTGTTAAAAATCTTTCTCTACAGTGGCAAGTAGGGTTTTAATGGTGGTTTGCCGGTGCTTATTAACAAGCCATGGCAGTTGCTGCACACTGATCAGTAACCGCATAAGAACTCAGCCTACTGTAGAAGTCCTGAGTCTATGTACTTTCAATTTTAGAGCATAACCATCATACGCTCCACAAACCAATGAAATTTCTAATAATACAAACCAATGATGTGTTAAATTGAGACACTTCTAGCTTGAATGCCAAAAACTTCACTGTGATTTAAAGGATCTACGCTTACCTTTCTCTATCAATTTACTGTTAATTTGCTACTATTGGAGCAATTTACAAAAAGGGAAAAAAAGGCAATATTTTATTTAATTTCTAATACCAATCCTGGTCATTTCAAACGTACACTCAAAGGCCATTTATTGTACAAAATGCAATACAGTAATTCAAGAGGAGTAAGAGATGGCATGAGAAGTGTTGAGGGAGAGCAGGTAAAAAGAAATCACTCTGTAAAATACTTGCATTTAGAGATAGGTGGCAGCACTCACTACTCCTCTTAGAAGAGGAAGAGGTATTAACAGAATTTTAGGTCATAAATGTTTTCCTTTTAGTACAAAACCAGCACTGCATATTTTGTTTATTACTTATTACGTGCTTTTGCTACTGTGCAGGGCATCATCACATCACAGCTTTACAGATAAACTGTATCAAAGGACATAAGAATGTTCTGCAAATGTGGGTTCCACCTTATTTCACTCCAACTCCTCAAGATGGCACCTAACCATTTATTTAGGACTCTGCACTTTATACCAAACCCACACAAACAGCAAGTTGGTTTCTTTTTTCCTTTCGACTTCTACTCAGATACAAAGATAAATTGTAATGACCTTGCATGAATCATATTGATGTCATGCAGTCTTAGTCCACGGAATAATTATGAAAGCACTGTTCGATCTCTGTCTCCAGGGACTATCTTAGCAGTCCCTTAAAGTCTTTGCCACATCTTTCCACTCTCCAGCAGGCTACTGGGGCAAAGTCATAGCTTGAAAGAGAATGGAAGCTGGTCAGGGTCAATTCAAACACCTGTAATAATGAATATTTAGAATTGCTTAGCCAGGTTAGACATGGTCTACAGTAAATTAGGATACACTGAAACCATTGTAATTCCTTCTGTGGCAGTTACACTGCTGGGCAATTTGAGGAATTTCAAGCTTTGCTACTAGACAACACTGGAGAGTAGCACAGGTCAAACTGATCTGTAGTAGATACCTAGTGAAATGCAGCAGCTCTACTAAGTATAGATCTGGTCCTAAGAGTTCAGATACAAGGTTAGAAATTGGTAAGTGAATTGTTCAACACCAAGACCTGCAGCAAAAGCTGTTGCAACAATTAAATGCTAACTTTATATGTCAAGGGAAAGCAGGAAAGAGACCTTGCACATCACTATCTCCTACTGACCTTCAGTTGGCTGGATATCATCATGTTCAGACTACCATGGTCTCTGCCAAACTCTGTGCACATTGAGTGAAAGGTTAATGAAACAAAATTCTTAGACCTCATTTGTGAGTAGAAAGTGCTAAACACTCAGTTCACCTTATGGGTGTGATATTTCCTGCTCCAGAACACTGTTTGCCCACTCCCTCTGTCTTTGGTTCAGTACTCATCCCCTGCACTGCTGGACACGCTGTTAAATCATCACCATTTACTGCAGGAATGTATCTGCAGGCACTGTGGTGCCAGACACAACAGGAGCACAGAACAGACTTCAAAACAGTTCCTGCGTAGTCAGAAAGTCAATGCCAAGAGTGTCACACTGAAATGATGAGCTGGACTAAAGGACTAGTTTTTAAATTTTTGTTGTTTTGTGGTTCACACAATCACAGCATAATTGAAGTTGGAAGGGCCATCTAGAGGCCACGCGGACCAAAGCCTTGATCAAAGCAGACCAATCTCAAAACTAGATCAGGCTGCTTGGGGATTTGCCCTGTGGAGTCTGAAATATCTCCAAGGATGGAGATGCTGCACCTTCTATAGGCAACCTGCTTGAGTATTTGACCAGCTTATTTTGTTCGAAATATCCAACTGGAATTTCCTTTGCTGCATCCTTTGTCTGTTGCTGCTTCTCCTTCTGCTGTGCTATTGTGAGAAGAGTCTGCTTCTGCCTGCTCTTTACCCTCTAACAGGCAGCTGTAAAGAGCAAGAAGAGCTTTCTTTTATCAAGGATGAAACGGTACCTCTCCGAGCTTTTCCTCCTAAGCCATGTGCCCTACCTCCCTTAGCAATTTAGTTGCCTTTTACTGGACTCTAGTACGTCCTTAGTGTCTTGTACTGGACTATCCAAAATCAGACAGGAGTGCTGTGTGGAAGCAAAACTTTGCTGGACCTACTGTGTCCATTCCAGATTTAGGCTGAACATGACAAAAAAGTTCTTTAATCTGAGGGTGGTGGATCCCTGGAACAGGCTGCCTAGAGAGGTGGTGGAGGCCCCATCTGTGGAGACATTCAAGGTCGGGCTTCATGGGGCTCTGGGTAATCTGTTCTAGTTAATGTTCCTGCTTGTTGTAGCAGGGTTGGACTAGATGATCTTTGGAGGTCTCTTCCAGCCCAACACATTCTATGATTCTATGATAACGAATACAGCCAGAACACAATTCATTGCCATTTCCAGAGGAGCACACTGATGGCTTGACGTTGAATTTATCCTCAGATCCTTTTCTGCCTAGCTGACCTCTGAGGATGCCACCAGAATCACAGAATGTTAGGAGACCGAAATGGACCTCTGAGGATCATCTAGTCCAACCTGCCCTGCTAAAGCAGCTTCATGCCATGACCGCAATCCTTTAAGACTGGTAGTCCAATCAATTTTCCATCCACATTACAGTATACCTATCCCAAACACTTCTCAAATTTGTAAATAGTAGCTCAAATTTGCAAATAGTAGCTCAAATTTGCATACAAGGGTACTACTGGAGACTGTCAAAAGCCTTGCTTAAGTCAAGTGAATGACTTCCACTGCTTTCTCCTTGTCTGGTTCCACTGACTTGTACACGTCTAGATGATTAAGTGGTCCCTATGCTAATCTTTTCTACCATCAGTAGTACTTCAGTCCTCCAACACAGGAAACTAGGAGGTGAGCTAGGGAGACCTGAGAGCAGATCACCCTTGGACATTAACATCAGCTGCTCCAACCCATGCTCCAACAGTATGTCCTTTTGTAAGAGGATTTTGGGGGAAATTTGAGATTAGGTTGGGTCTGATGAGCTCCCTGGTTTCTAGAAACACTACACCTTTCTGTAGAGATAGAAAATAGTTTTGTTTACAGCTGAAGCAAAGCACCACCACCTGCTGTCTGCTAAGGAGAAATAAGCACTATGGGACACACATGATCTCAATTCTTTCAGCAAAGTATTTGAGGATAAGGCAAATTGGTGAAAGCTTTTAATCACTTGGTCATGTTTATGCCATGGGAAATATGGGCCCTGAGGCATAAAGATATTATCAATACTGTGATAATCAATACTGTGCTGTTCCTTTGGCAAAGGGAAGGTCCATCCCCTAAGGAACACTTGGGGAAAGCAGGCTCAGGACTGAATAGATGTAGTGGGGGAAATCTGAGCAGGAAAAAAAATGCTTAACAGGCTCTTGAAATTAAGGTAGTTTGTGGCTGTGAATATTGTGGATGGCTTGATGAGCTGCATTTTACAGGACTTTATCAGGTCTTTCATGAGTTTTTATGAATGCTCCAATGAAATGTTCCACAATTTCACTGAAGGTTCCTCTACGCCTTTCAAGAGGAAACACGTTCAGTTCTCTATGATATTTGCCATTACACTGCTGCAGACACATCTGAATTTACACATACAAATGTACTTTGATAAACTACACTTTCCTACAGTATATAATATTTATTTTTCCGTGACAAACTCAAAGCTACCAACACATTAATTCCAGACTGGTTTCTCAATATTAAACTCAATCATTGTGCTGTCTACATTACATTTGCCAACTGACAAGACTTTCTTTGGAGATGCAAAGATGCGGAGGAGAAAACAAAACCAGTCACCATCTGCAAAGTCTTCTTTTACTTCATATTTTCATTTGTTTTTTTTTTTCTCTTGAACTCCAACAAATAACTTTGACTTCTTACAGGCAGGGAGGTGATGTCCACATTGCCTACTATAAACTATGATGCAAGTGCATTAGGTTGAACTGCATGCTCTGCCTACAGCTAAATGCTGAGATTTTTCACAAACTTCAGCTTTCCAGATGCCAATGTTTGTGTTTGGACACACATTCCTTCAGATGAAAGTTTAGTCACACGAGTATAAACTTCTAACTGGTTTTAGCTACATTACAAACTACAAAATTTGCCACTACAAAAGCCTCTGTATCATAAAAGTAGTATCAGTGAAAATGCTGAGAAACAAACTGGTCATTGCCGTGGAATTCAACACTTCTTTCAATTTTTTAAAAACTGAAGACTTCTTTTTATTCCCAAGGATCTTTTCATCTATCACATGCCCCCATAAAATTTCAAAGTGACTTTGAAATAAGATCAGCCACACATATAAAAAATCAAATCTTAATGTTCATTGAAACAGGAAAAAAAATTCCCTATTTCCAATGTCTTTTTGTGTATTTTTTTTTAATCTTCTCTAAAAGAAGTTATGAAGGAACATGGATGTCCCACTTGGCAGTGATGCCTGTGCTGAAGAAAAAGAGAAAACATCCAGTGCTTAAGGAGAAACAGCCTGAGCTATTTCTTTGAATGCCTTTCACATGTACTTCCATCAAATACATTTCCCTCTATTCAAAAGTAAATTGCCTTATAGCAGATCTTGCTCCCTGCACACAACTAACCAGTTGTCTTGACGTCCCTCTGCTCTTTCCATTCCACTTCTGTAATAAGCTGTGAAAATGACACCAAGAATACTTGGATGCACTCTACTTGTGTGTAGATCAGTTCAACACTTGCAGTGCAAACTCCTCTGCATCACAACAGCACTGAGCTAAATTTTCAGCTTCATGGTATCACTCAGACTTCATGTCATCATGCTGTCCTTCAGTATAACGTAAGACAAGATGAAGCACAGTAGCAAAGTTCATTTATACCAAACACGACTTGGATGGCAGTTAACACTCCTGTACTCATCACAGAACCAAGTAGAATTTACATGTGGTAGACCTTGCCTGGATGACCACTGTTGAACTGCTTTCCCTTTGACCCCATGGACATTAAAGCTACATCTGTGACAGTCAACCAAGTAGTGCCAGCTTTTGCAATGCAACTGGGAAAGGCTTGGGAGATTTTTGTTTGAGTCAAGACAGAATTGTACCAAGAACAACTACTGAGAATTTCTGGGTTTCATGGAACCAGACTGCATCTGTTCACTGACACTGCTTACCTTAATGGTAAACAGTCAGCCTGTGCTTACCAAAGGAGTATCATTACAACATGGTAGCTTTAGTTTCCACAAACAGAATGGTTTTTTGCACCACAGGTAATCAACTGCATTTCCCAGAACCTTACATAGACACACAGTTCATTAGGGATTGGACTGGACCACCAGGGGTCATCGAGTCCAACCCCCATGCTCAAGCAGGATCATGAAACCTAAGAAAGGTTGCATAGAAATGCATCGAGGCAGGTCTTACAAGTCTCCACAGAAGTAGACTCCACAACCTTCCTGGGCGACTTGTTCCAGTGCTCATAGTATCACAGTATCACAGTAATTATAAGGTTGGAAAAGACCTTAAAGATCATCCAGTCCAACCTAAATCCAAATAAAC
>JAOXOE010000256.1:65799735-65817927 GCA_028565055.1 Phoeniculus purpureus | reverse complement strand
GTCGCCAACTAGATGCGACACCATTTACTACCACTCTTTGGGCTCGTCCATCCAACCAGTTCCTGACCCAGCATAGACTATTCCTGTCAAAGCCCCTTGCTGCCATCTTTTCCAGGAGTATATCATGGGAGACTGTGTCGAACGCTTTACTGAAATCCAGGTACACTACATCCACAGCCTTCCTCTCATCAACCAGTCAAGTTACTGCTCAGTAACCCTTACAGTAAAGAAACTTTTTCTCATACTGAGATGGAACTTCTTGTGCTCCAACTTACATTCATTACCCTTCGTCTTATCACAGGGAACAAGCGAAAAGAGATTGTCCTCTCATAATCTTCTCCTCTCCAAGCCGAAAAGACCCAGATCTTTCAATCTCTTCTCATAAGGCAAGTGGTCCAGTCTGCTAATCTCTCCAGTCCCCCTTAGCTCTCAGAATGTTAGCTGTCATTAAACACTTAAAATGCTCTAAAATCTATGTAAAAACTCAGCTTCGTTTGTGGATTCTGAAAAAGTAATGTGTGGACTTACACCCATCTGAAGTGACAAAACCCAAGGCTCTGAAACAAACATCCACGGAGTCTCACTAGAGCCCATAAGGGAGAAGATTGTAGTGCTGGCACATCCAAGGTCAGGGCATAGGAAAAGGAAATACCCTGTGAGCCTAAGGATTGTTCAGACTCTCCAGAACAACCACAGTGCTGAAGAAGCTAAAAAAGGTTTTATTTTAAGCAGCTAAAGACTTATTGCTCTGAGCTTGACAATGTCTGCTAAGCTGTACCAACAGATGGGCAGACAGTTTATACAGCATGCAACTGAAGACTAATTCCATGCTCAACATTCTTCCCCATAGCCATTTCAGTGACTTTGAGGGAGCTATTTTGCCAAAAGTGTTATGAGAATATTTTTACTTCAATAAAATGGCTACCTTGCAGGAATTAATGCCGACAGATGTTTTAGTAATTACAAAATCACTTAACTAATTATCTCAAATACCTTTTTGGCCATCTCCACTATGATGAACACCTCAAACTAAATTATAGCGAGTAAACAGCAATGGGATTGTACAAAACCTTGGCTTTGGGAGAGACAGTGTGGAAGTTAGTGCTTGGCACTTTATGTCATCAGCATTGTAATGATTCAGCTAGAGTATATATAATTTTGTTGCTGACCTTACATTATTATATAATTAAGGTAATTTAAGTAATTACTTGCTAAAAAGACTAATTTTGTTCATCAACGTAAAGACTCTCAAAGCACAGCAATATGAGGGAATTAGATTCCAATACAGCAATTTGGGGAGAATTAGAACCTCCAGTGAATAAAGTGAAACAGGAGTAAGCAGTAAAACGGAACAAAGGACAGAACAAAAGCATGAAACCCGGTTACTACTCTCTCTTTGGTCACAGACATCCCCTGACCCTCCCCAGTGCTCTAAACATAGTAAGGATTTTCTTGTCACACGTAAAATATCCTCTGTGAGACTTCTAACTGTAAACCTAAATTTAATAAGAAGCTAAAACTCTTTCCCAAGCCAGACAAGCAAAAATCTTTCCTTAGAGATCCCTGTAATCAGAGAGACTCTTCTGAAGACAATTTTGCCTCTCCCCTTCAAAATAAGATTATCCTAGAAGATCCTAACAAATTAACTGTTTAATTGAGTACACCAAGTACTCTGTATGCAGCAATCACAGCTATTTCAAGGCATAAGCTCATCCATAAAAATAGCCCCCCTCATTCCTGCACAATAATGTAATTTTAAACCACAGAGTTTTTCCTTTGGAGACACATCTTATTATAAATGATCATATTAAACACTGGCGTCTTCGCCAAACATACCACAAATTAAAAGGAAGACTCTTTGATGTCAGAAGGATGTTACATTTGAGAAACTTGAGGAAAAGTCTTTTGGATTACGGTCAATTTGTTACTTCTTTTAGAGGTGATGGCCTGCTTGTTTATCTGTGTTCAGCAACTGTAAAATTGGTTTGGTCTTTAAACTTTGTAAAAAAAATAATTCCTGTAACAGAAAAATATTTATCCAGCTTTAAACCTTGTCTGCAATTGCTCCTGACGCTATTTTGAATTGGACAATGACAAATGCCTTCTTTTATAACAAGATGAAGATTCTGTTACAAGTAATCAATATCATGTTTGTTTAATAACTGAGGAACTGGTTGAGTATATAACTGAGGACTTAATTATTTGGCAGGCCTATGAAACATGCTAATTAAAATTTTAAGCGACAACAATCCTACAGAAGTATTTAATAGAAGAAGCTACACGTGAAGAGACTATTTTAGTACTTCACACAAGTGTGCCGTAAGAATAATAGAAACTTTCAAAGTACTTTATCTATAAAACCAGGAGACTTTGATACAAACAATTTACATTTTTAATGCAAGTGAAAATTTCCAAGTCCTCCTAAGAAGTACATGAAGCTTGAGAATTTACAGGACTGCAATCATATTGTGAAGAATACGGGTTTTCAACATAAAAATTCAAAGGTGTGACAGAAGAGGATGCATTAAAAATGAAAACTACTGTCCAATTCAGAAGTATTACTGCAAGCAGAGAAACTCACCATTGACCATACATGTAGGAGAGATCAAGCAAAAGGAGGATCCACGCAGAATCCAACAGCATTGGAAAAAAAGTTGCCACCCAAACTTAAACATGAAGAAATTACAGCACTTGCAGAAGTTTACCTGTTCTTGATGTTGCTTTTATTTGAACACTGAAATGTTGTTGTAACTTGAGATTTAATAAAAGCCTGCTGCATTAAAACCTAAACAACATAAGCCGACTAAGGCAAGACAGAACTGTGATGGATTTAACTTGAATTTATGACACTTAACTTGAATTTATGATACTTAATTTTCATTAAACTTTCTGTCTCAAATTATTCTTTGAGCAAATCTGAGGTTAAATGACACTGAAATTTTAAGTGAATGCTTTCTGAGCTGTTTCGGCAAGTAATTGAATCAAAGCTTTCTTCCACTTACAAAGCTTCCTGGGATTTGCCTTCTCACAAACATTCTTACTTTTGCTATGCCAAGGAAAAAAAAAACAACTCACCTTTTTAAATAGACTTGTCATCAGAACTAGCTGGATTACCTATGATAATTATCTGTGCTTCATCTTAGGATTCAACACCACTTGCTTCCACGATAAAAGTAAGTATGGTTTGTATGGAGCAAACCTGCATCTTTCCCAGCAAACAATGGAACTAACATGGAGCCTTATTGCTTTCTTTCTGACAATTTTTTTAATATGAACAAAGACAAAACCCCCAGACTTGTGATTAATAACTTCCATTTCCTTTGCTTACTTTGTCAGGTTTTCCTTCAGGGCATCGTAAGAATCTTTACAGTATGACACTAATAGGACCGTCATGTCTCTGAAATTGCATCTCATAAACAATTACATGTAATTCAGTTCACGGTTTCCTCAAAGGCTTCCTCAAAAGCCTACATTATTTGGTTCCTGACTCTAAAACAGTTTCTCCTTGACATTCACCAACACTAAAAAGGGTAAGAAGGGGCTTCATCAAAGCGTAGTGCTAGCTTAAAATGCGAAAAAACCCACTTGTCATTCTTTAATGCAATGGACAACGTCTACAGGGATCCAGCTGCTGTGAACTGTAGAAGTGGAGCGGTTCAAACAGGAAGTAGGATGAAGGTTTTTTGGCATTTGCGTGATGGAGCACTGGAGCAGGGTGCCTGGGCGGGTTCTGGAGTCTCCTTCTCTGGAGATGTTTAAAACCTGCCCGGATATTTTCCTGTGTGACTGTGATCCTGCTGTGGCAGGGGGATTGGACTAGATGGTCTTTCAAGGTCCCTTCCAATCCCTAATGAATCTATGGTTCTATGATTAGTTAACCACTGGAACATACTGTCAAGGAACAAGGAGGATTGTCCTTCAAGAATCAAACTAAGTACAAAGGAAACTTTCAAGACATGTTCTTCTTCCATCTTGTTCCTACCAGTCATGATCTGTTCCATGATCACTGGGTGAAATTCTGTGGGCTCTCTGAAGCCAATTACAGGCATCATATATGGCCTTAAACTCTACATGTTGGCCAAAGCAGTTATATAGACATAAAATGGGTCACAGAAAAAGCTAGAGTAGTAAAAGTAGTAAAAGGAAAGCCACAATCTACTAATAAATAGTGCTGACTGGTTTGAAGAGTTCTTCAAGTAGTTTTAATTGTTAAGAATGCTGGGTAAGTTTCAGGCTAATCAAGTACAGTCGAAAGTTGTGATAGGTCTGGGAGTAAAAAGCCTAGCCAAAAAATCCAGGAATACTGAGAGATCAACTTCTGCTATGGAAATGCGACCTTTCTTTTAACCCCCAAACAAGTTTTAGCGATTCTAACATGTATGTGAAATACGATTAATTTTACTTTTTATAACCTAGAGAAGTTGTCTGCTTGTGAAATAGCATTACTCAATTATTTCCCTGTGTATCACCATCACAACATAAGGAATATGCAAATCTCCCACAATCTATCACAATCTATCTAAAAGTTTTGCCTTTTCATGCATTAATGAGGAGCCTGCGTGGTTCAGGAAGCACAGCTGGGTCTTATGGCTGTGGATTTCATGTCAGCCACCCACAAATACGTTCACAGAAGTAAACAGTAGACAGCGTTAAATATAGCAATGAAAAAATTCTGTAAACCTACATGCAGTGTAGGTTTTCAACGTGAGAGTATTAGTGTGCTCATCACTCTTCAGATTGAGACACTTCTAGAGAAAATTCAGAAATAAAATACAGTAGTAAGCAAGATGAAATATTTCCAGTCGTGAAATATTTCCATTGCACCTCACAACCTGGTTACATCTGCTGGATGAAAAAGTCATTTCCAGGAATAAAATAAAACAATATGACAAGAGGAGGAAACAATTGTTGTAAAATATTTACTCCCATCTGTGAGCACGGGAGCTCTTGCTGTCCTTGGTGAGGATAAATTTGGTACCCACTCTAACAGTGAATGCCAGTGAAAGGTCTATTACGTCTACCAGTGTGAAGAAGTGATTTTCATGACACACAGCCAACACATCAGCAAATGCTGATTTTTTCAGCTAATCCTGTGATCTTTAATTGACTCGAAGTTTCCTTATTGGTGGAGGTATTAGCATCCTCTCCATGACTTCAAGGCTATATCCTGAAATTGTCCTAATTATAATATTAGTCTGCTAGGACTAGCATGGAATAAAATCCTGACAAGCAATCAAAGAAGAAGTTATTTTCGAAAGGAGTGTCTCTAGAGAATCAGGTCAAAAGCCTACTTCTACCCTTGAACACTCAGAAGACATGAAAGAAAGCTTTGTTTTAGAAGCTTAGATGTCTACACACAAAGTTGATAATTGTTTTGTCTTTTCTTCTGTTTATTGCTTTTGAAGAAATTTGGTCCGAAACCCAGGGTGCATCAAAGAAAGATGTGTATTTGGATGAGCTTTGTTTGATGGCAAGAGCTTTTCCTTATTAAGTCATCAAAACAGCCTGGAGCGAAAAGGTAGCAAAAGCCTTCTGGAAAAAGTGTACCAGGCATCACTGAGGACAATCACAGGGCACAGAAACTCGAGAGCTTTTATGTTTCCTCTTTTTATGTGCACACAATTAGGGAGCTAGATGTCACGTGTGTGAAGAGCCAAGGTGGCTGATCCAAAACTCATCAAGTCAGTATAAACATGCCCTGTAAGCCCTAAAAGATTCAAGGACTAATGAGTTAGAGCTTTTCCAGCATCACTTGGGTAGTCCTCCAGGTGGGTGTGGTGAGGGGCGGTTCCAAAAGCAAATCTGTGCTCTGTGGGTTGGTTGTGATCACTCAGAGAAAACACTTTCTTTGGCCAGACAGGGTCTGTTATTCTTGTACTCTCTATTGTGGTGCAGTCTTTTACAGGAATACCAGCACAGTCTAACCAAAATTCTTGCTGCTGCAACAATCCAGCACACTGATGAGGTGCTTCTGTGTCACAAAGTAGTTTATAGCTTTTGTACAATTTCAGAAAAGGTGGGAATTTGTATAGAGTGCCAGGCATTTCTTCCAGGCTATGGATATTGCCCTTGGAGTACCCATGGACATGCTGCCTATGACTCCATCCCCAGTGTACAGAAGGGCTTCAGTATTAAAAGAAAAAAAAATAATTGTGTGCCCCAAACTACTAACTTCTACATTTGCTTCAGAACATTTCTTTTTGCTGCGTTCAAACCTGAGCCAGCCCAGCTTGTATCACTGGATTCAAACCCAGTTCACTTTAGGGGCAAGTAATGAAAATGCTACGAGGTCCTGTGAGACTGTGTCCTTGCCCTGCCTGCCCCACGCTCACCCTTGCTTCTGGCTCTTTCTCACTTGCTGAGAAGTCACTGCTGCTGTTCTCTGACACTAAAGACTGGTGTAAATATCCTAGAGCACATTTAAGTTGCTGGAAACTACACAGACAGAAGGAAGGGCAGGAGTGTAGATGAGGCATGGAATGAAAGAACAACTGAGGTGCCACCCACGCCATCCCTCTGTCACTCCTTTTCTGTCCTTTTCTTCCATCCTTTTACTTTGCTTTGTCTAAACTAGACCCTTTTGGATACCGATTTTCAGTCTCTAATGCCGTGAACTCCAGACATTGCCTTTTCAAAGCTATTTGGGCTTTTACACTATTGCATTGACCACAAGGCCAGCAACATCACTGTATTGTCACCTCTGAGCTACTGTGTAACAGAGCTGAAAGGCCAGTTCTAAAGTGTTTGAATAACAGTACCCTCTTAAATGGCATCTCCACATATTTCTGTTTTTGATTTCTAAGATGCCATGACAAAATTTGCCACGATTCTTGGTAAATTTTCACCCAAAATCACAGTCTCCATTGTGGAAAAATGTATTTAATTTCTAGGTAAGTCCAGTCCAGACTCGGCTTTCCTACCCCAGTATCTCACAAATAATTGCCTCATAAACTGTTGACTCTCCCTTTTTTCTGCAAGCATTTTAGTGCTTGATTCTCAGTCCCTGGAGAGAGAAGGCAGCAGGAGGTCCTGGATACAGGCATGCCTTCTCTTCCCCTCCCTGTGAAGCCATCGTAGTGTGGTCACACGGTTTTGTTCCTCAATCAAAGGTCTTTTATTTATTTTCTGATTTTGTTTTCATTTTTTCAGAGATAATCTCCATTATCACATTCTTTCCTGTTCAATGCTTTTTAATGCATGTATTATTTATCTTAGGAAGGTCCTTCATGTTCTTGTGTGAATTCCAATTGTTATGGCTCATTTTAATTTCCTTTAAGGCCCCTGGCCATTTTTCTGCTGGAGTATAGCTGGTTCCACTTAATAAAAAGTTTTGCTATGCAGATACATGAAGCTTCTGTGCCCCACCTTGGAATTTCTGAATAAACAAGACCACGCTATCTGACATATTTTATACAGTCAAATACACGAACAGAGCCTAAAGCATGATCAAAGTTGTGCTTAACTCTACTATGTACAACACACAAAAGAATTTGGGATATGTGTCCACAGAAAATCAAGCAATTTAATTTACAGTTTATTCTACTTTTGCCCTATTTGGATGCTCATTTGTATTACTGGTGAGGAACACTTATCTATCATTACTAGTGATGAGGAACATATATCTGTTATGCGGCCATATATCTGGTCTCGATAAATCTTGCTTATCCTAGAAACTTTCATCAGAGGTACAATTAGAAGTAACAGAATTACACAGCAAAGAAAGATGCTTTTCAAACTCATCAAGTCAACCTGAAAAGGCTTGATCTCAATGCTGCCTCTGAAGATTACTGTTGTCGGAACGTTAGATATTTTTCAAGCAAATACCAATAGTAATTTCAAGTGTTTTCTCATGTGTAATTTGTTTTTCTGCAGTTTATCATATCGAAACAATCTGAAAAGAGAAAACAGCCATGACTTTTCCATTTAACCAAAACCTTGTGTTGTCTCATTTATTTGTTGCCTCTAATCATGACACAATAAAGTGAAGTATTTGGGAAAAGGCCCTTCCTTTCATTGCGTGTAACATCATTAGCAACTGTGTGATTTGGATTTCCGTGTACAAATAGAAATAATCAGAAAATATGATTAAAGTATTTTGTGCCTGGGAGTGATGCAGAGATAAATACTGCATTTCTTCACGCGAGGTGAGGAAAAGTAAATTGGGTAAAGGACTCTATAAAGCTGCGCCCAAATTAGTGCATGGAACAAATGAATGGAAGCTTCCAGAATATGGCAGAGGACAAACCAAGACAGCATTCCCAACTCATGTGCTGAGAGGTCCATCTGCCACCGCTGCTCTATGCCCACAAAGAATTGCAGTAAGTATCTGCAAATGGCTACCAGCGCTTTGCGTGGTATCTGTCTGAGAGCTTCATGTGTGGTGCCCATCCACTTAATGTCAGCAAGCCTACCCAGAGGCACAGATATTTTGGAAAGGGCAAGGTTTTATTTTGGCTTCTATGGGTGCTACAGGACTTAGCAGAACGGAGAGAAGCCAGGTGTGCCTGTTTTCAAAAGTGCACACACAGGGTTGGGAGTTGTGTATCACCAAAGGTAAGGTCATTTCCTATGGACGGTGAATAGATTGACTAGAATAAATAGAGTCATGTTTGCTCAGTTCTTATTGCAAAACTTATATGATTTGAGACCTGACCTTCTTACAGCCATACGCCTGCCTGTGTGAAGGGAACCAGTCAGCAGGCATATGCATTGCTGTGAAGCCTCTATTATTTATCTCAATGTGTGCAAGTTTGGACCTTACATTTATGTTCCTCAAATCCACATCTAAAATACTATTACAGGTGCCCCTATAACCAGAAAACTGAATACATATTCTTTGTTCACCAACAAGAAGCCAAATTCAATTCAATGTGTTCTTTATGATCTTTGACAACCACAGTCGTCTTGCACCAGAGCAGAACAAGAAAGAGTGTATTGTACCTCAAATCCTTGAGATTTCATCAGAAAGAAAAAGATCACAGCACTACTGAGAGCAACTTAAGTGTCAAAGTCAAGTAGAAAAGATCTCTCTTTGGGAGCCTTCAAAGCAACTGTTTCTCCCTGGTGACTTTGTAAGGAATTTATGCACTTACATTACAGGGGCATCTTTGCCAGCCACCTAAAATTTAGGTGGAAATTAAGCACTGACATTGCTACATACGATGCATCAGTGAATAAAGAAACTTGCAAGGAATTGAATAAAACGGCCTGAAGGATGTACAAAATAGATGCATGTAAGACACACAAATAATGAATGCAATAGCTATCTTCACAGACTCCTAATACACAACTGACAGTAGCACAAATGCTCACAGAAGCCAGAAACAGGAACACTCAGATTCACAGTCAGACTGGACATATCTCTCTGCATCTTGTATATGGGGGGTGAGACTCTAGTGACAAGAAAAGGAGGAATAGCTCCAAACTAAACGAGGCTAGATTTCGATTAGATGTTAGGAAGAAATTCCTCACTATTAGGGTGGTGAGGCACCAGAACAGGTTGCCCAGGGAGGCTGTGGATGCCCCCTCCCTGGATGTGTTCAAGGGCAGGTTGGATGGGGCTCTGGGCAACCTGGTCTAGTGAGAGGTGTCCTTACCCATGGCAGGGGAGTTGGAACTGGATGATCTCTAAGGTCCCTTCCAACCTAAGCCATTCTATGATACTGTGAACACCGAAGTCCCTCACAATATTCTGATAATGAAGTCCAGATAAAAGATCTGAAGTTGGGGATTCTGACCTGCTTTCTCATTCTTGACCCCAGTGTTGCTGATTCTATAAGTATCCAAAGATGAATTACTAGAGTAGGAAGGGAGAAACATGCCTCAAGGTTACCAAAGTGCTCTCAATAATAGGTTAAAAATGTGAAGCATTTCAAGTGTCCAATGTTCCTATTGATATTCTCCAGGCAATTTCCTAGATCAGCTTCAAATTTTACTCATTTTCAGCTTTAAAACAAGCAGTGCTGCAAACGATTAAAAGAAACAACAACAAAACAAACACACACCCAGATGGTAACTATTATCTGAGCCAGAAAATAGAGACAAATACATCCACTTAGGGCAAACTAACATATTGTATTATACCACTATGATGTACTGTAATGGGATATGATTTACATTAAAACTTGTTGTGAATTAGAGATTTAACTTATGGCCTTTCTCCACAAATTACAACAACAAACAAGAGCATGAAAATAAGCTCTAATAATGGCATGCATCCCATCATCATTTGCTGGATTATTCCTAGACCAAGCAATGGATGAAGTAATCAAAAGTGCAGTTTTGTAACGCTAGTCTAGAAATATCAATTCAATGAAAATCCCGAATCCCCACAGTCAGCAAGGATTTTACGGCAATCTTACCAGGAAGTGGGGTGGTTTAGGTGCAGGTAGGAACAAGAACAGTTAGGCAGACAGTGTGACCATGGCTTTATACATGAAATACATTGGTCTCACTTGTGCTCCCTCCCACTAGTTTGCTGTATGCACCTCTTGTCCTAGATCATAACCGCATCAGGTATCTATTTTAGGGACCACACTGTAAGCTGAAGCATCCAGCACAAAAGAAGCCAGCACTTTGGGCTTTCCTTTGTTAACACAACAGATAAACAACTTGTCACAGATGAGTTTGTCACATTCAGCCTCTGTAGCAAATTGCACTTCTAATTGGAGAAAGTTCTCCTCCTTGTGTGCCGACATCTCGTTTGTTACATGGTGCACTTTTTAAGCACTGCAAAACCTCTTGCTGAGACAGCTGCGTTTTGTGATGGATACTGTACAAACAGACAGAAACACAACACATTGCAGTCCCCTAATTTATAGAACGGCTTCCTACAAAGATTCTAGGACTGAAAGTTGCTCTGAGAAGGAGGATGACACGGTAAGTGGATTCCAAAGATTTGAGATTTCTTCTCCCTAAATGACTTGCCAGAGCCAAGCTCATCTGTATGCGCCAATAATCTCTAAATAATAAAAAAGGGATAATGTTTCCTTTCCTGACGAATGTGCACTCAACTTTTTCCACACGGTGCTTTAGCAGCTCTGCAGGAATGTAAAAACCGATCTGAGTTCCCATTTAACTTTGTCTAGAAACAATCACCAAGCTTACGGAAGGCAACTTCTCCCCACTGAAAGTGTGCCTGCCAAAAAGCTTGAGACTGGGAGGGGAATGATGAACACCCATCTCCAAAGTTAAAATAGCCCTATTCCTTCCTACTCTGTTCAAAGAGAAAATAACAATAAAAAAAAAGAAAAAAAGAAAGAAAAAAAGCCATTAGAGGTAGAACTGGCAGGCAATTAGAAACACAGCAACTCTAGCAGTGCTGCAATGTTAATGTAGCAGCCTCAGGTACCAGCATGAAGCCGGGATCTTCACCCACATGGTGAGATGCAATGACATTTATCCTGCTGCACCTCCTCTGTTTTTGTTGCAAGCGACTGTGATTAAGGCTAGAACAGAGTCCTGACTTGTAACACGGTCACAGCTCTGTTTACAGCAAAGACTGACCTTTCTTACTGACTTAAGAAGCACGTGCAATAGATCTGTAAATGTTAGCTATTTTCATATTTTTTTTTCTTTAAGGAATGTTATTACCCAGCCATTAACAACAGGAAGGTAGTGGCTGAAAAAAAAGTAAGGCAAAATTGAGCTGCTCATCACTCCATAGCTGTGGGAGGGATTCTCACATCAGTAACTCATTTCTGAAATGTAGATGGTAACAAGAAAGTGATATGCAGAGAAGGGAGAACAAAACCCCATTCAGCGTGAGTCTATCAGAGACCCAGGCTGGTGAGACTGCTCTGCTTGGAGAAACAGCTAGGACAGCTCTGAGGTTTTTGAAACTTCTGGAATTTGTGCGCACTGCCAAAGGAAAATAGAGGAAACTACAATGAGACAGAGAAAACAAGTGTTAGGAGAACTATGTCAGCAATGAAATGTCAGAGAAAACAGTAACAGGAAGCAGAATACATCAAGGATAGGTGGCACATGATGTCATCATGGCTTAGTCCATAGCAAAAGAGAGATCAAGTTTTGTAGTGCTCAGGCTCAGTGGTGAGGTAGGAAGCAAAGCCACAGAAGTGACTCACAAGCAGGAGACTACACTCTGCTAGGAAAACTGGAACTTCACGGAGCCAAATATGTTTTTAGCAATTACCCTGCAGGCTCATAACTCCCTAATTTGCAACTGCCTAATATACTTTTAGTAACTGCAGCTATCTCTGAGTTAAAGTAATAAAGAAGGCAGAGATTTTCCTTGGTACCATTTTTAGAATTTGTCCTTTTTTGATGAAGTGAATCATATTGTTTACTACCGTCTTTCTTTTTAAGTTCTGTCTTATACTCCAGCTGGAAGTGGGTAGGATAACCAGCACTGTGCCCAGTTGGTGTTAAGAGAATATGTAACACCTGAAATGCAAGGGAAAACATATGTAGGGAGTCAGAAAGGCATGCCATGGGGATTGCTCCTTTGCTGTTATGCTCAGAGGGACCAATTACTACTCAGCAGAATCATGGACACCCACCAGCTCTGCCAGCATGGCATCTGCTAGCCTCAGGTCTGAATGTGGACACTTGTGACCACCACATGGCATCAATCCTATACCTGTTGCAAGAAATTAAAAGGACAAAAGCCACATAAAATTCAGTTCTCACACAGGTTCAACTGTAACCTCTTGCTTGCCTTCCATAACCTATGCAAGGTGCTTCCGAAGAGTAAGGAATGATGTGTCATGACAAAGCTTCAGTACAGAAATGAACTGCTAGCTACATGTGTGCTAGGAGTCATCTGTGCCAAAGAGCTGAAGAAAAGCAAACACAAAGCAAAATGATTGGAAAAAGAAATGTTAACACACTATAAAAATATCTGCTGTAACTGATAAGAGCAAGCAGGATTTAATGCATGCGCCCCTGTTGGTGCTGTATAAATGTCTTGTTCTGTTCCACGCTGGTGTTATTCCAGGGTCAAGCATATTCAGTGTCCTTTATAATCAAGTTGTCAATATACAGGCTTGACGCTATACATTGATTTTCTGCCACAAAAAACAAGGAAGTTATCTCTTTGTGTTCAGCACTGTCGCAGCAACTAAATATGTCTTGGACCACAATATTCACCATCACCACAAAGACCAGGGTGTCTTCCTGGCTTTACACATTTTTTACACATGCAAGTCCTTTGCAAACATGCTGACAATGGAACGTAGCAATTTATTTAGTAGCAATAGGACATAAGTGTTTATACAAGTTCTGTGAACTAAAGGGGAAAGGGCATGAAGATGCCCTTGAAATCCTGTTATGGAAGACACAAAAATGTAGGAATTTGATAAAGACTGTTCACAGATTAAATGATCATAATGTCAATATTTAGCATTTACATAGTTCTGTCTCTCTAAATTACCCCAAAACTTCACAAAAGAGATCAGGCGGAGCTTTAGAGTAGCTAAGGAAAGTGAAGAAGAGAATTATGTGACACTCTCAAAACAGCACATAATACAGCTAAGAAAATTTGCACTTTCAGTCTCATCTCTTGGTATTAAGCAGGTTCTTGTCTTGCTGATTCCCTCATGTCTTTATAACCATGAACAGGAGTGACACAAGGGCTCCTAGTTACTTAAACTGAAAATGGAAGCCCATAATGCTTTTTTAAAGTAAATTTAAATGTTAGAAAAAGCTGATGTTGTCAGAGCAGTTCTACAGGCATAAAAATCCCATCATTATATCTGTCAGGTGTTTTTCTTTGTTCTATGCTCAGAAAGTTTTTGTCAAGAAATATGTAATGGGAAGATGTATTTCAGCAGGAAAGGAGACAGACGTCTGAGCTTGCACAGTGCCAACACCTTACCATACAGGATATTGATGTGGTAAGTTATGAGCCCAGACTGCAAGGTATTATCTGGATGGAATCAGTAGAAAGCTGGAAGGAGCATTACCAGCCACCTCAAAGGTGGTACCCACCTGCCTGCCCCTGTTTCGTTTTTAAGGGTCTGCTAAGAAGATGATTCAAAACCCTGTCAAGGAGCCCAACCCAGTGCTTAACTGTAGCTGTCACCAGGAAGATTTTCCTACCAGCTGGTTGAAAGCTCCTCTTTCAGCAGCGCTTTCCAGCCAGTGAGCTTCCCTTTTAGGTTTGTGCATTTGGGTGGATTTTTAACTTCCTACTTCTGCTTACAGAACTGCTTTGCACTGACAAACCACGGGATCAACTGAAAGCTGCCTCAGTTTTCTGCAATGCCTTCACCTACCCACACATGCCAGCAGTACATGTGCCAGCAAGGGAAGCAGGGGACAGTCCTGATATGGGACAGCCCATGAAGATCCTTGTCTGCCCACACTTCCTGGTTGTACTTAGGAAAACGTTACATGCAAGCCTATCAAAAACCTTACTGAATTCCCAAAATACTACCTTCACTATTTCTTTCTCATCTGCTGTACGGATTGTAACACACAGACCAAATCAGCTGGTCTTTGACAATAAACCCTCATGAAATACCTTGACATGACCTTCAGTCAGAAGTTTCTTACCACATTAAATATTTGGGTTTTTTCAACTTTATTTCCTGGCCTGGGACTCTATGATTCGCTACCATCACCTCTTTGGGGAGCAGGATGGCTCACAGTTGTCTTCTAACAGGATTCTGTAGGTCTCTAGATATGTGTCATAGGTGGTTCCCATTTCCTGAACAGACAGGGAAACTCTTTGAACAAGATCCACAAAAGAGTAAGATCCATCTGTTTGAACACGATCCAGCTAAGCTGTTTCAAGTGATTACAAGATATTTCAGAGACTTTCAGCTGCCAGTTTTACTTGGCTTACAACTAAACATTGAGATCTAATTTTTAAAGAGGGAGATTTCAGCTAACAGATTTTTAGAATGTTGCTGAATTATGAAAGATTCTGGGGGGGATAAAAGAAAATTTGAGAATGTTTCATTAAACAGGAGCACAGTGGCATCATGAACTATGTGACTTCTTGGGATACCAACTATGGACACGAAAGATGTGCTGCTTCCCCTGGAGCTGTTCTGTTCACAGCAGGAAGAGTCTAGTCCCCAGGTGCCAAGTTACCCATCAACACATTTCCCACGTAGATTTTTGACCTAAGCTGCAGCTGCGATCACATTTCCATCAGGCATCACTGACTGCGAGTACCCACGCATGCACGCTGAGAAGCACCTTAAAACTACTTTTTAATGTCTCACCATAAAACTTGCTTTCAATATCAAACAAAACATTAAAGATCCATTATTTCTCCATACCAGCTAAAGACTTTTTAATGAGATTAATTACAAGAAAAGAAGAACATATTTTGCAGAAGATCAGTTGAATAACACAACGCCTAATGTTTAGCAACTTTAAATAGTGTCTATTAGATCTGATGGCATTTGAAAATCGCCCGTGAATATTTATAGCATTTCAAGTGGTTAAACTGGGCACATTCTAAGCCCACCACAATTAAACCTGCCCATTTTTCTGTTCCACGCCTGACAATACTTTTCAGAGCTCTACAGCTTTCACATGCCCTTTACAAAATTTTCATGCACCTTGAATGAAATGATTTGATTTTGCAGACATGTGTAAACAAAATTTGCACCATGATCTATACTTAAAACCTAAAATAAAGTACAAGTTATCAGCATTAACCTCTCTTGTTCTGATTGCAGAAATCATTAAAAAGAGTGCTTAAAAATGACTTTGTAGGACAATGGCTCTGTCACAATGGTGACAATCTTCCCACATAAAAGACCAAATATCAGATGAGGGAAAGTGAAGAAAGAAATTATCACATAATAAAATTTAAAAATACTACATGCAGGCAGCCAAGAAAGAGTAGTTATGAATTTATTTTTTAATCTCATTTCAGGCAGGGAGCAAGGACACCAAGGAGAGCAAGCACAGGGGAGATGATGCTTCAGTCACTCACTGGACCTCTTTGAGGATATTACAGCCTTGTTTGACAAGGAAAGAACAGCAAAGATTTGTTCTCTGGACTTCTAAACCCCCCCGACCTTGTTTCTTGCTAAAGGTTAATGTCTATGAGAGGAAGAAAATTGACATACTTCTATAAAAGCCTAAAGGTAAAATACAAAGGGCAGTCTCAAGTAGATACTTATCCAGCTAGAAAAAGCTGCTACTGATCAATGAAGGCACCAAAACTCACTTTTGCTGCTATTTTTATGATTATATATAAACAATCTTAATCTGCATGAAGAGTTCTCATTTTGCTCAAGGTGTTAATTGATAGGCAAAGGAAATTGTTAATTCTGAAGGACTGGGATAAATCAAACACCTGAGTATAAGGAGCTTAATGAGTAGGAGCAGAAGATTGCCACAGTTCCCAGGAAAAAAGATCCAAGGAAAGTAGCCTATATCCAGTGTGCCCAACTGCGCAGAAGAGGTGGCTAACCTGGCTGCTCTCATCAAGACACAGAGCGGAAATGTATGCTATATGAGGGAGAGATGCTGAAATGCAGTAAAAACACAGGAAGCACCAGTTTGGATTCACGTATGCAATCAAATGTGTATCTGTCCATGAATATGAAAGACCAGCACAGTTCTTTTGTGGGGGGTCTTGGCTTCAGACTCTGTAACACAGCCAGAGGTGATGGACCCACTGGGCTGCCTGGTAGCAGTTCTGAGCCATGAAAATGCATTTCTCAGCATATGAAACTGCTTCTCCTAAACATTCAAAAAAATAAATGAGAATACATTCAGGGCACTTTTAACAGATCTTCAGTATTAGCCAAGAACAAAAATAACATTCCCCCATAATCTCACAGCTAAGGCTTTCAAGCCAAGTGAAAAAAATCCCCACAACAACTACTATCATTCTCTCTTTGCCTTACCAACTCAGACAGTGCTGCAAATCTTGCCATCAAATCACATGAATTGGCAAACCTGAAGATATTTACAACATTATGAATTACATTATGTCTTAGAGATTTAAATCCCTGAGAGAAGCATGTATTACACAGGCTAAGGATGTCATGGTGACCTTACTTTAAGAGAAAGGACAGTGCCAAGGTTGACAGGCTCCCAAATTAAAATCTAGTCCAGAAAATACATTTTTCAAATGTTCTCCTGATTCCAAAAAATCTATCAGTCTGCCAAAGCAAGGGCTGCAAGATTATTAAGGTGCCAAGTACAATTTATGCTCAAGATACCTAGCTGGCCATCTCTCATGTTACATACTGCCAAGGCTTTGGGTCACCTATCCTTCAGGGCCTCCCATTTTATTCTGATTGAAGTCAGGTCTTCTCACTCCAAGGATTCTGATGGCAGAGCCTCATCTCTGACCGTGCTTCCCAGTCTCTTCACAGAATCACAGAACATTAGGGATTGGAAGGGACCTCGAAAGATCATCTAGTCCAATCCCTTGCTGCTTTCTTCTCCAAAAGTACAGTGTAGGATCAAGCTAGGCGAGCTACTCCTGCCTATCTTAATTTACTTCTTTATTATTGTCCCAATGTTCTGTTCTGGGGAATTGCAAGAACATCTGCTACAGGAATGGACTTGTAGTAATTTCTGCTTACTGCTGTACAGTGGTGTGTACATACGTACAGCATGTTTTATGCGCTTGGCGCACAGCAGAATTGATGTGAAGTAGGACAGATTATGGGAAAGCGACTTCAGTATAGTCCTCTTGTGAGGTGGCAAATGAGCTCAAGTCTTGCTGCAACCTGGCTCCGAGGCGGCAGCAAATCAAGGCTTCTGTTCTTTACATGAAAGCCCAAATACTTCTGAATCCATTGTGGTGTTGCTTTCCACAGCACCTCTCATTTCATTGCAACAGACACCTAAAATTCCCCATTTTGCTTATTTTACCCCTATTGGGCAAAAACCCAGGATGCCTCATCCCACTCAACCAGTGGAAAAGGGAGACAGCAGGGAGCCGGGTGGAA
Organism: Phoeniculus purpureus; assembly: GCA_028565055.1. Taxonomy (NCBI): domain Eukaryota; kingdom Metazoa; phylum Chordata; class Aves; order Bucerotiformes; family Phoeniculidae; genus Phoeniculus; species Phoeniculus purpureus. The sequence continues at coordinate 65,800,033 of JAOXOE010000256.1, read as the reverse complement.
GGGAAGGAGGATGCAAAGAGAATGTGGCCAGTGTGCCATGATGTTGCTCAATGCTCTACTACTGCAAGAAGTTTGGACATGGCAGGAAAACTAGGAGGGAGACAGCTACATGCTACTCACTTAGTTTAGCTCTGCTTGGCCCAGGTCTGTGTCAGAGAAGGGCAGGTCCTTTCCTTCTTTGCCAAGATGGTGTAAGATCCCCCAAATCCACGGTGGGTTCAGCTCCTGTAAGGTGCAGCAGCCTTCTGACCATAGATGATGATTTCATTGTGAGGAGCAGCAGGCTGCTGCATCTTAC